>JAFBJS010000930.1:0-5000 GCA_016785265.1 Paraplagusia blochii
TCTACTTGGCTGTACAAATATTTATTAACAGAACACAAAAAAACCTGACAAAAAAATAAACATACACTCTTTAAGCATGCACCCCCCGGTACATGAACTCTTAACTCCTAAATTTCTTAAGTGGTTTGGCTACTCTAGCCCAAACCAAACCACAAAGTTGAACATATATATATCTTAACTATACAAAACTTCTTCAACGATACTGACAGACAACGACAGCTTCCAACACAACACACGACCAACCTAGACAAGACGCGACGCTACAGCTCTAAACATGATGACATACAACAACGATCCAACCAAGACCGAGTGAAGGAGAGGGGTATATATACTAAGGACACCAGGTGGCACAAGTGAGACTAATGACAAAGACACAGGTGACTGTGATGATGCTAATTACCCAACAACAGAACACAGCAGGGAAAAGGAGAGGGAAAGAGACAGAGACAGAAAAACCATACACATTTAAGGAACGTGAGATTATTTAAGATATCCTCTAGAGATGGCGCGCCAGTTATGTGTTTTTGGGGAGGTTAAAATATTGAGCTTTGGTTGTTCCAGATTCTATTTTTTGCAATATAAAAAAGGTTTGTTTGCAAATGAACAAAACATTTACACAGCATTCTTGTAGAGACAAGAAAACAGGGAAATGTGCTGACAAAATTTTCAAATAATATCAAGTCTGGCCGGCTATTTGGTCCCAGTTAGGGACAGCGAACACTTACGCAATATTACCACGATTTTTCAGGAAGAAAACTGCGTAATTGTCTGCAGCTTTCTGTAAACAAGCTCTGCGATATAAAATGTTTCCAAATTTTCATTAAAAAACAAAAATGTGACAAAGGAAATGATACAAACTGTACAGTCTGTGACTGGTGTCTCCAAATTCAGGTGTCTCCAAATTGCCTCACCAAACCATAACACAATATTTTCCAAATTTGTCTCTGGAACTTATCATAACTGACAAATTCCACCTACACAGATGAACAAAACACTGCCCCCTAGATTGCTCAACAACCATGTCAATGTTATGTACCCAAAGGGGGGAAAAGAGGCCGACCAGTGTTCAGGCAGAGAGCCGTTAACAGGCAGTCCAAGGGGAAGGACATGAAAGAGCTGTAGATTTTAATGGAGTTGAAGACAGACAACATGTGACACATGGTGTTTCTTTAAAAATATCATAAAACCTTCACCCTAACATTCTCCTGGACATCCTCATGACACCCACGAGAAGAAGGTGAAACTTTATGACCATCTGCGTGTCATATTTCATGGATTTATGGGTCGTAAGGTATTGCAATGGGTTTTAACTTGCAAAAAATAAAATTTCATCTTTCAATTTTTCGGTTATCTTCAATTTTTCCTGTTTAAGACTTTTTGTTTAATGTCCTCGACAATATACAACACAGGTTAAAAATGACCAATATTCAATCCTGATGTTATTAAGAGACTTCCACTGGACTCACCACCCACAGGAAGGATCACAGTCTTGGAGACTACTGCCTCTGCAACACCTGGTAATGGATAAGAGGATGAAGATGAGTGAATGAATGTTATATAAAGCATGGCATAGTGTGAAAATCACTGCAACATATCATTAAATAATCAAAATATTGAGCCAATATACTATATATTGACTCCCCTAGTATCTTTTTTTCCCTCTATACATGCTTGTCAAAAATGACCAGTGGTGGGCCATCAGGGCCAGCAAAGCCTCCTCTTTAATGAGAGAAAAAAAAAAAAAAAAACATTTCAGCATCGTCACAATGTAGACGACTCGACTCGTTAACAACATGCGAGGTGAAGTGTTTCACTGACAAATGTCCGAGAAATAATTATTATGAATACAAATATTATTGATGACATAGCACAGCTTGAGAAACCAACGCCTTGTCCAGGACAGATCGGCTGGTTTTTCCTGGACGATGAGTTCCGTGAAGTTTGTCCGATCTCTTTAGCTCTTGGTTGATCTTTACCGTGTTTAACGTTGACTCTTTTAGAGACAGCTACATTGTCCTTCACTGAGTCCGTTCCGTGTTGTTTTGCTTTACTTCGCTGCATACTTTTATTTTTGCTCCCCCAGCCTCACATGATCAGCTCCTCGCAGTCATCACGAATTACAGTTTTCTAACCACAAAAAACTCTGGACCACGGACATTTACTATAGCGATCGTCGTTTTTGTGCCTTTATGTGTGGTTTGATGACATCATTTATCACATGCCCTTCAGAAGGTCAGTGAGGAAGTCCATGCGGAGACAGCGGCTTTGCATCGGATTGTGAATATCGGCAGGAAAACTGATACCGATACTCTCCGGTATTAAAGAGGTTGCTAATTTTGGGCCGGTAGTATCGGAAGGACCGGTATTATCGCCCATCCCTAATGACCGATAATCAGGCCTGATCAACGAAATCGCACAGGCCTTAAGCCTACTGAAAGAAAAATAAAAAAAAAATAAAACACATTCTGGTTCTTTTCGTACATGTGTTTGTGGCTCAAAAAGGTTGTGAAACACAGGTCTTTCAGCAGAACTGCCAAAAGGAACTTTGGGAACTTCTTCCAGCTGTTTGAGGTTCAACATTTCCAGCAGATTGATAATCAGCTGGATCAGCTTCAAGGGAATACTTCATGTGAGTATGTGTTTGCTGATTAAATGTTTCTCCTGCTGCTTAATTAAAGAGGGGAGGCTCGTAATCATCACCAGTCAAGTCATACCTGATGGTTTTTTTTTTTTTGGGACAGAAATACCCTGTGTTGAAGTGAGTGTCTGTGTGATCAAATGAGCAACGTGTAGTTGGATTTTTATTGGTGATTTCGGAGCAAATTATAAGCAGAGTTACTTCAAACGGCGCGCACACACACACACACACAGACACACACACACACAAACATCTGGAGTTGAGTGTCTGGACCAGTTTCTGCATTATTCAAAAATCTTTGGTTATGATTTATTTACAGTGTGTGTGTGTGTTTGTAAAGGGCAGAGAAAGTGCAAGTGCGACGAAGGGCTGCAATCCATCGGTCATGTATATAAAACAATTCTAAAAAACATACATATATATTATGGAAAAAAAACAATAGTTTGTTTAAATAGCAATAATTCTATTTATATAAAACATAATAAAAACAGCTTTAGACTGAGTTTTTGGCCTCAGTGGGGTAAAGCACTATAGCCAACTGTATTCTTTTCTAATGTTTCACTAGGGACACGGATTCATTACATCAGCCACAAACTGACTTTAATTAACTGTATCACTCAAACCTGGTCTGGATCAGATCAATCCAGGCTTAAGACTTTAGTTTGAGATTACACTTAATATTTATTTTTATTAAAAAAATAAAATCTAAAATAAAATCTACCTAAATCTACTATCTCCATTGAGCGCGTTTCTTTTTTAGGGGTTGCCACAGCATATCAACGTCTTCTAACTTTTCCTGTTTTCTGTATCTTCTCTGACTCCAACTACCTCCATGTCCTCCCTCACTGCATCCATCAATCTCCACTTGGTCTCCTCCCTGGTAGCTCCATCTCTAGGATCATTCTTCTACCAATGTATCCACTGTCCCTCCTCTGAACATGTCCAACCCATCTCAATCTGTCTTCTCTAGCTTTTTCTGCAGTCTGTGTTGTCTCTCTAATCACCTCATTCCTGATCCTGTCCATCTTTGTCTCTCCTAAAGAGAACCTCCACCTCCAGCTCTGTCTCCTGTTATTTACCTATTCCTAGTGTCTCTAATCCGTCCATCATGGCTGGTCTCACAACTGTTCCTTCACCTTAGCTGACTCTCTTTTATCACAGATCACTCCTGTCCTTCTGTCCTGTCTATCCTGACTTCACTCTATTCTTTCCTCTCTTCCAGAGTCTCCACTGCTCTGAACAATAGAGCCTAAGTATCGAATCACGTCCACCTTCTCCGCCTCCGCTCCTTTAAACCTCACCATTTCACAGTTGTCCATTTCATTTACAGACATATACTCTACAGACCTTCATTCTCTTGTTTCAGGTCCAAACCTCCACCTCTCTAGGTTCTCTTCTAGCTGTTGCCTGTTCTCACTGCAGATCACAATGTCATACAAACATCATCATCCATGGAGACTCCTGTCTGACCTCATCTGTCAATCTGTCCATCACTAAAATAAACAAGACGGCGCTCAGGGCTGATCCTTGATGGAGTCCCACCTCCATCTCTAAGGCTTCATTTTCCAACAGCACACCCCACCACTGTTGTACTGTTTTCATACATATCCTGCACCAATCTAACATACTTCTCTGCCACTCCTGACATTCTCATACAACCCCATGAAAGTAAAAAAACATATACATGAAAAAAAGTTTTACGTGGGGAACATTTTAATATGATTTGACCACTAACTTGTCTGCTGCGATTTGGTAAATGGATAATGTGTGTCTATTTTATTTTTGTCTTTTTTCCAACTGTTCTACAAAAACAAAATTTCCAGCCAAACACAGGAATAAAAATATTCATGCCTGTCAAGAAAATACCTTTTGATACTTTTTTGGTTTTGGAATAAGAAATCTCTTTCCTCCTCCCCCGCCTTCTCCCTTTGCCAGCAGCTTCCTAAAAGGCAAAGAGAAGAGCGTCTGTGTTTTTAAGGTGCTTTAATGCTTTTGTTTACATTCATGTGACTGTTTAACATATCAAGGGCCTCTGGACCCTGGAGCCCCGAGTGAGGCGGTCCAGGGACGCCCTTTCCCACCAACATGTGCAGACACAAATACAGACACTTACACAGGCAGACCTATGTGTCCACAAAGTCACACACACATATTTGTTCCTGTGTTGCTTTTGGGATTTGGGGTAAAATTATGGAAAATATTTCAATTACCGTATTTTCTAAAACATAAGGCTAATGAAAAAAACATTTACTCATTAATCATACTACACATACTACAAACATAAACTTTTTTTGCAACATGATGGTTACTGTATTGAGTAGCCTGGAATTATACTGTACTATACTGTGATAGATCAGCATAG
>JAFBJS010000930.1:10000-47559 GCA_016785265.1 Paraplagusia blochii
GCAATCTTATATAACAGAGATTTGAGGAATGAGAAGAGGGATATATAATCCAAAATGTTCTATCTGAATAGGTAATTAATAGAACGTCCACCAAACCACATCATATCCAAATGTAACTATTGCCTGTACATAAATTGTATTCTTTTCCAAATCATTTTAGAGCAGTCATTGATAGAAAAAAGTACTGTCACAAAGTACCATATTTAGCATTAAACTGAAACACTTTTAACCCCCAAGGAAGGAAGAAGCTAATCAAAGAAGGAAATCCATATTTATCGTCAACACTGACATCCTCAGGTCAAAAGAGGTACTGCAGCAACTTTTCTCGAACAACCAAATATGTACGTACTACTGAGAGCCAACCCATTCCTTTACCTGTATATTTCTTAAGTATTTGGAGTTACCCTGCTAAGTTCTGTAGGAAAGAACATCCTAAGCTTTCCAGTGATGAGTCACGTGATAGCTTTGCATGCTGGGAACATTAGTTTTTCCTTTCTGAGGATGCCCTCCACATCAAAAACCACATTTCGTGGAAAGAAGAGTGGTAAGTCAAGGAGTCTTCATCAATTACTGTTTTTATCATGCTAATATCAATGCCCATGTTCACAAACATAACAGGCATTTAATGAACGTCAACCTGCAGTGGACACCGAGACACTTTTAATGGATTAACTGACTGTGCATAGTTGTAGAAGAAGAAAAGGAGAGCACATCCTACACTGGATAGTGGTAGAATTCAGATTTGGGGCCAGGTGAGGAACTAGATCATTCCCAGATTCCTATAAAGTAGGAAGTAGAAACATATGAAGTGTCCCCAAACACAGTGCATAAATGACAAAATCTTGGAGGACCTGGCAGCTTGTATAATTCAAAGACAGCTGCAATTTGCAGGTGTGTCTCTGAATACTAGCCCAAGACACCAAGGTTGTCTTAAAACAGACAAAAGCTTAACTGCGATACAGGGTCGTCTTAACCAACCAAGGTGGGCACTGCTAAGCAAATTATCCCAGAAAGTCAAAGCCTAATGGCCCAAAGGCTTTTGTGCTTAACTTGCCAAGTGATCTGGTACTGGATTTTGAGGTCAGGGACCATCAGGGACCAAACCTGTAGTGGTCTTCCCACAGGAAATAGCGTTTCGTTCATCCCAACAATTAATCTCATGGAGGGTTTACTCTTGAGGGTTCTTGCAGCAACTGGAACCATTATGATGAACAGGTTCCAGTCCAATGCCTGCTTCTATGTCTTATAGTTCATTGTTGAGCAGAATACAATGTCTTACATTAAAAGTAAAGTTGTATTGCATTCATCTAGCGCTTGTATGCAAAATGTAGCAGAAGAGTGATGATGAAGTCTGTTGTTGTTTTTGTGTAATGTGTGTTTTTAGGGAAAAATCCTTCATCTTTTTTTTTCTAAATCTCCTTCTTTCTCCTTGTCCCCTCTTCAAAACATAGCAAATCGACAATTTCAATCTCACCCTGTCCTCTGTATCCTCAACTCTCACTCCAACCACCTCCATGTCCTTCCCCAACTGCATTCATCAATCTCCTCTTTGTCTCCTACCTGGTCGCGCCATCTTTAGGATTATTCTTCTACCAATGTATCCACTGTCCCTCCTCTGAACATGTCCACATCATCTAAATCTGGCTTCTCTAGCTTTTTCTCCAAACCTTCCTGTCTGTGTTGTCCCCCTAATTACCTTGTTCTTGATCCTGTCCATCCTTGTCTCTTCTAAAGAGAATCTCAGCATCTTTAACTCTTCCACCACCTCCCTCCTGTCTTTTGCCTATTCCCATTGTTATTTTCTAAATAAAGTTCTATTCTCACACAAATATTGTCCCATTGTCCTCCATGGTGGACATGCTATATAATTTTAATAATAATATACTCAAAAGAGTAAAAGTTGTAAGAAAAAGTGTGCATTTGTGTGTGTACTCATATGTATATATGTTTAAACTTATATAAAAGAACATCACTTGTTGTAACCGGAGTTGTTTTATGAAGGTATAATGTTTTATTTTATTCAACAAAATGACTTTTGATAAAAACATAGTTGCATGTATTTGTATTTTAACCTTGATTATCTGTAACTTCAATTTATTGTTAATTAGCTGCAATAAAATGGATACATATATATGTAAATATATTTCATCATCAAGTGAGTTATCTTTTGATTGTGGTGTGTTGCCCGTTGAACTATCATTTTCCTTCACAAATCCCATATGGAAATCAATTAGACAAATCTGCATCCATCTAAAATCAAAACCTAAAATAGTTTTTCATTTATATTTCTAAAAGACTATTATTGCAATTGCTCCAAATGAACAAAGTACCCACGATCAACACAGTTTGATTACAAAAAAACTAAAAGGCAATCAGAACTTGCAGCAGAAGCTAAAAACAAAGGCAAATGTGCCGTTAACTAAGGTCAATTGTTAGGCGTTCGTAACGCCCACTTGGGGTTTCCTAAGGTTCAATCCACGCAGCGGTGAGCAGATGGGCAGGATTTCGTAGCCCAACAGCTGGCGGGTGAAGGACTCCCAGTTCAGACCAAACTCCAGACGGTTATAGATCGAGGGGTACTGCCTGTCGGCCCAACGAACCCAATCTACTGCTTTATGCACCGCCTCCCAGTGTTGCGGTCTGAAAAACACCACATTATTACAATCTTTCAGTCGACTGCTGCTTTAAATCGTTGACCTTCAGTACGCGGATTTGGCGCTGTTATTTCCTGGTTGTTTTTTTTTTCAATGTTTTTGCCTTTGAGTATTGAAGTCTGTAATTCCCACTTTGTAATATATAATAACACAATGACGTGACAACAGCTGTGACTGACTTGAGGTTGGAATTGTTCATTTTGGTTATTTTATCTTTGATCCATCCGTAGACCCATTGTTTTGTAAGTGATTGTTATGATACGGCCAACATCAGCTTTGGTTTAACATTATTTGTTTCTGGCAGGGGTTTGAACCGGTTCATAAAATGTTATTCTGGAACATAAATTGTTCTGGAAGAGTTATATTAACACCAATGCCAGTTTAATTTTGCTTCTTAAAAATTCCTTGTAGCCTACAATCAAAGCATTTCCTTTAAAGTAGCCAGGGCTTTGAACCAGAACTCAATGCCAATCAGTTCAGAACAGGAACGGTATTTAAACGTTTCTGGTTTTGGATTCCACCATGAACGTGACGTTTATGAGCCGGTTTGTACAGTAATATTGTTCCTGTTCCGGAACAAAAATAAATTATATGGTTTTCTTTTTGTTCAAAGTAAAATGCCAACAGTTTCTGTTTTTTGTTTCTTGGACCCGTTCAAAGCCCTGGTTTCTAGATTTATTTGGGTATTCTTTACGGGCTGCCCCTCATTTTTTGCTTCTTTCACTCCATTTATTGTGTGCTATATACTGGTTACCATTTGTACAACAGTACATATTTGCGTTATCTTGAATGTGGATGGGTGAACAGAACACCAACCTGCTCTGGATCGAGTCTAAACAGAAGAGACTTCGAAGCAGTTTGCCCACATCCAGCTCATTGTTCCTCATCAGCTGTAGGACCAGAAGAGTCGCCACCAACCTCAGTATGTCTGCGTGTGCCTTCACACCTGGGAGCAACAACACACGGGGTTAGCCTTTCTTAGATTTAAAACAAAACTCAAAATGTTGGACTGCACACTTCTTCAGCGCATCACACAATGAGTCTCAACGGGGATCTCTTTGCTGCTGTTTACCGTATTTAACTATGACTCTTTGAGAGACGGTGGCGTTGTTGTTGTATCACCTTTCCGTGTTGTTTTGCTTTACTTCGCTGCATACTTTTACTTTGCCACGCCCCACCCTCACATGACCAGCTCCTTGCATTCATTAAGAATTACGGTTTTCTATCCACAGAAAACTTCAGACCACGGACATTTACTGTAGCACCCAGCATTGTTGTTGTGCCCTCAGGTGTGGTTTGGTGACATAATTTATTACAAACCTGTCAAAGTGTCGGGACCCCATGATGGTGTCCAGCGTATTTGCGTGGACCGCGGCTTTGCAGCATTGGATTTTGAATATCGGTGGAAAAAACGTTATCGATTCGCTACGATATAAAAAAAAAAACAAAAGTTGCTGATATCGTGCCGATAGAATTAGTTATTAATTCCCGAATATTCAGGTAGTCAGGTGACCTCATTCTTTGGGCATGTATCGTTGCTGAACATGGACCGGATCCTGGACCTCAAGGTCCCTTGACAGTGACTTTACTTTCACCATGAGATGACCTACCTAGATTAGATTAGGCAGAATTATTAATCTCCTGCGAGATCCCTTCTGGAAATGAAGGAACTCTTACTATTACTACTAGTCCCTAGTATTACTATTAGTACTAGTATTTTTATGACCACAATTGTTCCTCGAGTGAGGCTCGTCACTGTCCTTCAAGTAATTTAGGACGGAAGGAAATGAGGAAGGAAAGCAAACTCTTTGTCAATGTGACATTGGGATCCACTCCAATGCACACGACATGTTACTCGCTGCATTTAACCCAAAAGTGAACAGTGGGCAGCTTTGAGTCACCGGGGGACGGTGCCATGCTCAGTGGACCTCGTAGCCATAATCCATAATCCATAATCATAGTAGGTATTTCAAACAAGCCATTGTATCAGTTGGGATGCGATGGATCAATAGACAGCTAGAAAGATAGATGGACAGGCATACAGACGAATATGATTCTGTATCTCCACACATCCAACATCCAGCATTAGAAACTCCTCACCCAGGGAACAGATGCCCTTGCTCTTGAGGAACACGTTGGCAAAGACGTCAATGTCGACGTTGATCAGACGACCAAGTTCTGCGTTTAACTCCCAGTAACCTTCCTGTAAAAGTCAAATGCAGTTACATATCAGAGCCTGTGGCAGAGGCTGCACACACACGAGGATTTTTAAAGACCTTACACTGTGCTGAATCTGGAAGATCTTTGACCAGTTGACGCCTGCGATTCCACGTATTCTCTCCTTACTTTTGAATTATGAATTTTTAAAGAATCTAATTTAATTTTTTGACAGGCATAACCGACATACATTACCAAAAACATCATAATTTCAAACTACAATTCTACTAACAAACCTTGAATAACACAGTGATCTTTTTCTTCCCATTTTCATCTTATAGTCAGTTCGTTGCTCTGAACTTTCTGAGAATCTGACACAGAGACAGACACAGAACAAAAAAAAAAGACAGTCAAACCAAAATCTGATTTCATGTTTTGTTTTTCATTGTCCACACAGGTTGACATGACCCCTGTTATAGAGGATGATGATATTTTTATTCCATTCCATTTTATTGACTGGGAGAACAACAATGTTGTAAAGAATGACAAACTAAAAATATAAAGTGACTCACCTCTTGGCCTCCTGGTCATAGCGCCCAAACGGTGAGATGTGATGTGCTAATTCTATACTGCAAGCCATAAGATCGGAAAGTTCTCTCTGTATATCTCCCTCTTTATATGTTTTTAAAGGAAGAGGTGGGGGAGGGGGGTGAAAATCATCACCCAAGGGCACTGGCAAAATGTCCACAGCCTTGTTTGTGGTTGTGGCACCACGTCTAGGGGGGAGTGGTGGTGGAAGAGATCTTACAGCAAGAGAGTCCTCAGGGCAAAGCATGTCGTGAGTTTCCAAAGTTGTGGAGGAAGTTGAAGACATGGAATAGTGTATAACAGAAGTTGAACCTGCACTTCCTTGTACTGGAAGAGAATGCTCGGAAAGCATTTTGGAAAAAACAGGAATGGGCTCCGGCAAAATGTCCATAGCCTTGTTGGTGGGTATGGCACAAGGTATAGGGGTGGGTTCCGCCAACCTTTTTTTACGAGCGTACAAACGGGGAGGCAACTTGTAATCTCCCTGAAATTAAAAAGATATGAAAAAATTGAGTTGAACGCGAGTTGTGAGGTGAACACCAAACCCACCCCATCCTCTCCCATGTTTCCACTCATGCTCCCTTGTCACTTTTAAAACACACCCAGACACACACACATCATCTGTCACTGCTAAATCTGCTATTTACTATGTTTGTGCAACAACTCAATAAGCATAATGCAATTTTTTTAATGATTCTCAAAACTTGTAGATCTACATCTGTATTTCGGTATTATAGTTTTACAATTTTTATTTATCTCTTATCGATATTGTCTTTTTATCCTATCATATATACAGTATGTATTAGTGTCCCACAACCTTTTTTGCGCCACGGACCAATTAAATGTCCGGTACTTTTTTCACAGACAGGTTGTTAAGTTGTGGCAGATAAATACCCCTTAGTAAAATCTTCCTACCCGAAAAAACTGTGCATGGGCACAACAATTGTCAATTGCACAAAGCCTATAATTATCTACTACCAGACCGATATACAAGATTAGCATCTTGTATTGATGACTCATCAATGCAAACAGTTTAAATCTATCTGCGCCATTTTGAGTTTATTGTTGTTGTCTTCACTGAGAAAATATTTCCTAATCAAATGTAGTTGCATTATTGATGATGGAATCCTAGCCATTCTATTGTTGAGTTCTTTTGTTGATATGGGTATGGATCAAGTGTACTGTAAGTAACAGCCAGATGGGACCAAAAGGAAACATTATTTCTCTGTGGCCCAGCACCAATTCACTCACGGACCGGTACCGGTCCCTGGCCCAGTGGTTAGGAACCACAGCTATATATCCTGTCTTTAACTGTAAAACATATCAATAGAAGCAGTTACGATTTCTTTACATTTCTGATTACTATAATTATCTATATGCATTTTACGTTATACTTGTTCTGTATACTGTCCTTATACTGTATATGATGTTTTTCCCGTCATTACAATATATTTTGGATTGATCAATCAATCAATCAAATTTTATTCATATAGCCCACATTTACAAACTAGACTTGTCACATAGGGTTTTGCAGGGTAGTGTAGAGTGATACATTCATTAATATCCAGGTCCAGATTTTAAAACAAGAGGCATACCTGTGACCCACTTATGCATCTGTAAGAAAGTTTACGCGTGGGCACCGGCGAAATGTCCATAGCGTTGTAGCTGGGTATGACACAAGGTATAGAGGCGAGTTCTGCTCTCCTTGAATAAGAGTCCTGAGGACTCTTACTCCTTTCTGAATAAGATTCCTCAACGCTATCGTCCACATGCCGTGGCTGAAATTTAAAAGGAATGAAGAAAATGAGTTGGACGTGAGTTGTGAGGTGAACAACAAACCCACCTGCATACACATCGTCTGTCACTGCTAAATCTGCCAATTGATCAATTAACTATTTTTGTGCAACAACTCAATAAGTATAATGCAATTTTTTTTATTTCTCAAAAAAAAATATATATATATTTCTTAAATATTGACTATTTTAGTGTTCCCCAATATATATCATATATATATATATATTACTTATACTTGATCCATATCTGTTGATATAGATCAAGTGTAAGTAATGGCCAGATGGGGCCAAAAGGAAACATTATTTCCATACAATATAGCCATTCTGCAGCCCGGCACCAATTTACCCACAAACTGGTACCGGTCCCAAGCCCAGTGGTTGGGGACCACTGCTTTATATCATGTCTATCATGTCATTAATATAATTATCTATATGCATTTAACATCCTTATGTAACGTTTTTCGCATCATTATAATATACCTTGGATTTATAATAGTGTAGTGTGATATATTCAATAACATTCATATCCAGATCCTCTCATTTACAGATTATAAAACAAGCAATAATTTCCTTCTTAAAAACAAACAAAAGATAATGCAAAAATAAGCCATTATGACATTCATATTGACTTGAAGGAATTTCAAAAATGCTGGAATGTTTTTTTACCGTTAAATCATCATAGGTCTCAAATTCTTCCTCTACACACTCAAAACCATAGAAGTTCTCTTCCTCATTATCTGTGATAAAATCCATCTCCTCCACTTCCTCCTGCGCTTCTGGAGAATCCCAGCTCATGTAAGGGAGCAGGTCTACGTCTTCCTCCGCGACCAACTTGGAAAAGTCAGTGAAGCACTCTTGTTGTTCTGAGTCCTAGAACACAGCACACTGGTGTTGGTGGCCTTAGTTGCTGCTGCGCATCATGCGCTGAACTTATTCCAAGAAAACAATAAAACGTTTTGTCGAGGTTAAAATAACACAAACCCTTTCCTCAATGGCTACAAAGCTGGTGAATTGGGACAAGACAGAGAACTCCTCGCTTAACTGAATAACAAAGGATTTTAATTCTGCTTTCTTGCCCTGAAAACAACCAAAAAAATTAGTGTTAAATAGGATGCTCATGCCAGCTGTTTTTTTTTTTGTTTGTTTCCATCAGTAACTCACCTCATGTTCAGCTTCATTAGTATCCAGGCTTCCATCTTCGTAGTCCCTGATAAGGGCCCTTGCTGTGAGCTTGTGAAGAAACTTTAGAAACACAAACACATTCACAAAAAGAAAGATTTTTTTTTTCTTTTTTGACTCCTGGAATTTCAAAAATTATGCTGTCGGTGTTTCTGGTTATGTAAAGGGTAAAAGGCTTAATTCAAACACAAATGATATATATAAATATATATGTATATATATATCCAAAGATCCTGTCAATTTTCTATGGCAAGGTATTTTTTGCAGAACTTGCTTCTTCAGGATGTAATAAGATTTTGTTTTGCAAACTGTGAAATGATTCAATGATGGGGTGATAAAAACATCAAAATTGTTCATGTCATTGTTACATTTATTGTTCTTTGTCATTTCATTGTTGTAAGTTTACCATAACCTTCCCATTAAGAAGGATGTTTTGAAATGAACAAACTAAAATACAAAGTATTTTTAATTAAATACTTGTTTTTTTTATTTTCCAAAGGTAAAATTTTCCAACCACTTTGCAAAAATTGTCCAGGGTTCTAAAATCAGCTAAACCATAGATTGCTGATTGTGCTGATCAATCAGCAATCCAGTAGCTGATTGATGACAACAGTCCATCAACATGGCTGCCTCCATGGTTCTATCTGTTGTTACTGATACAATGAAATTCTCCCTGTATTGCTCTACAGTGGACCAAATGGATTCTATACAGTTCTTTATACACACTGTATACTGGAATGAGTAAAAATTATGATAATCAAATGTGTATGCACTAAAATCTCAATTTGTCAGGGAAACACTATTTTTTTTAATTTGGCCAAACACCAATAAGACATTGCGACAAATGAACAGGTGTTGTATTAGATTCAGCATGCAAGGAAAAAAAGACCTTCTTCCCAGTTATTATTGTGAAACAATTAAGAAATGTGTGTGTATAAAAGAAGGAACATTTTCTAGTTAGGTGTATTGACAACTCACTGTGCCTTTAGTCTTCTGTAGCTCAGTGGTTGACACCATTGTCTTCAGTTCCTGACCACTCAGGTTCCCTTGTAGAGTGGCCTGTGTATTATTACAGATTGAAGAAACAAAATAAACCACTTAGATTATAATTATCTTTCTATCCCTTTTGTAATGCATTTTATGGACAGGTGTAGTAACTAGACCTTTGAAATATTGTCTCCCAAATAATTACAGAAAGCAGAAAGAAAACTTCGCCTTGAAAATGCAAAAAAAAAATGCAAACCTGGGTGCAGTTGGGAACAAAGCCATAAACCAGTGTGTGGCAATTGTTGAAGAGAGCATGGAGCTGTTTGGGAGCCTGTACAGGAGGAGGCGCTGTTGTGTTGAATTGTTGCCACTTCACTGACACTGAGGTACAGCCGGGAGAGGCCATACGTGTCAACTGAAACGCCACCTGGAAGAAAAAAACAAAAGGGATGTGTGATACTATTGGGTGACCAGCACATTATGAGCATATTATGTCATATCTATAACAATGAAAGACGTATGTAATAATTTGGCCAATATTTCTCACCTTATCTGCCCACTTGTGCTTCATTTTTGTATCAAAAAATTCATAGGCTCCACCCCCAGCCTGTGCCAGTGCTCTCAGCATGTGTTGATTGGCTGTTGGACTGAAAAAAAAAAAAGAGGATGTAAGATGAAATCCACTTTGAAAATAATTTATTCATATATTCATTATATTCATATGCTGTACCCGATGCCGCAGGTGAAGAGACGACTGTGGTGAACGTTGTCTCTGACCAGCTGCAGGGTCAGCTCTGGGTTCTGAATGTGTCCGTCTGAGAGCAGCAGCACATTTCTGATTCCGCAGGAAGGAGGCAAGAGGCCTAGAGCGCGCAGGGGACGCCAGAGCTCCGTGCTGCCACCTATTATGCAGGGCATCTGAAAGAATGTGGAGATCATCTGTCACCACTAGATGACTTTGTCTGCTAGTGCAGACCGGTTAAATGTCTCGTACTACTTTTACGGACTAGTTGCGGCAGATTAAAACCCCTTAATAAAATTACATTTCCCGAGTTCTGACATTTCTTCCTACCCATAAAATTTTCTACACTTTAAATTATAGTTGCATTATTGATGATGGAATCCTAGCCATTCTATTGTTCAGTTCTTTTGTTGATATGGGTGTGGATCAAGTGAAAGTAATAGACAGATGGGGCAGAAAGGAAACATTGTTTCTCTGCGGCCCAGCATCAATTCACCCACGGACCGGTACTAGTAATGGCCATAAGTGGAAATGGAAATGGAAATGGAAATGAGTGACTGTGAAGTAAACCTAAAAAATCTCAAGGTATTCTAACTGCATTAGTGAATATAAGATGTGTATAAGAGACAGCTGTGGTGAACGTTGTCTCTGACCAGCTGCAGGGTCAGCTCTGGGTTCTGAATGTGTCCGTCTGAGAGCAGCAGCACATTTCTGATTCCGCAGGAAGGAGGCAAGAGGCCTAGAGCGCGCAGGGGACGCCAGAGCTCCGTGCTGCCACCTATTATGCAGGGCATCTGAAAGAATGTGGAGATCATCTGTCACCACTAGATGACTTTGCTAGTGCAGACCGGTTAAATGTCTCGTACTACTTTTACGGACTAGTTGCGGCAGATTAAAACCCCTTCATAAAATTACATTTCCCGAGTTCTGACATTTCTTCCTACCCATAAAATCTTCCTACCCAAGTTAACTGTGCTTGGGCACAACAAGGATTTTATCAAATGCACACAGCCTACAACTTTCTGCTACCAGACCGGTATAGAGAGTTGAATTGAATGTATTGTTGTTGTCTTCACTGAGAAAATATTTCCTACGCTTTAAATTATAGTTGCATTATTGATGATGGAATCCTAGCCATTCTATTGTTCAGTTCTTTTGTTTATATGGGTATGGATCAAGTGGAAGTAATAGCCAGATGGGGCAGAAAGGAAACATTGTTTCTCTGCGGCCTAGCATCAATTCACCCACGGACCGGTACTGGTCCCCGGCCCAGTGGTTGGGTGTACCACTGTGCAAATGGACCTCAAATACTATTGGGATTAATGCATTCCAAAAACATATCTTTTATCACCTCACCTCAAATGGTTCTTCCACTATCTGGTAGACCTTATTAAGAGGTTGTGCCATCTCAAATCTTTCAATATAATCTGAAATGATAAGAGAAGAAATGATTACCTTAATCATCAAATACGGATATGAATCATATAAATATCACTTATCATGTAAATATCATGTATCTAATATGAACACAGCTTCATTTCCAAATCAGAAAAAGTTAATCTATTAGTATAACTCATTCAAAAATACTAAAAAAACAATGACACTCATGGTTCTGCCCTCTTCTTTTTGCAGAGGTCCATCCAGGCACGTCACCTGTGTATTAAACCCTAAGTAAATTATCACCTAAGTGAAGGGTGAGCAGCTTTAAGTGCATGGGGAGCAGCGAGCGGGGATGGTGCCATGCTCAGTGGGTTGGTTGATTCCAACTTGAACCCCTCTGATCCCAATCTGGTTTCTTTACCACTAAGCCACCGCTGCCCCAAAGAAAAGATGCATTCGCTGGAAATCAAACCCGGTCCTGCCACGTGGCAGCCGACAAATGTAACCTCTGCGACTAAACTTGTTACAATATATTTAAAATAACTAAATAACACAGAAATTTGAAATGTAACAAATTTGCCACAGTTGTGAGACCAGCCATGATGGATGAATTAAAGACACTAGGAATAGGTAGAAGACAGGAGGCGGTGCTGGAGGTGGAGGAGTTAAAGATGCTGAGATTCACTTTACGAGAGACAAGGATGGACAGGATCAGGAATGAGGTCATTAGAGGGACAACACAGACAGGACGGTTTTGGAGAAAAAGCTAGAGAAGACAGATTGAGATGGTTTGGACATGTTCAGAGGAGGGACAGTGGATACATTGGTAGAAGAATGATCCTAGAGATGGAGCTGCGAAAAAGGAGACAAAGAGGAAATTGATGGATACAGTGAGGGAGGACATGGAGGTAGTTGGAGTCAGAATAGAACATACAGAGAATAGGGGGAGAAGGAAAACATTGATTTGCTGTGGCAACCCCTGAATGAAAGACAAGCTGATAGGAAAAGAATGAGATAGGTATTAAGGCATTACCTTTTTAGTTGTTGTTGTTCAATATTTTAGTTTTAATTTAAATGTGTTTGATAGAAAAAGAAACTCACCTGAGCCAAAAATGATGATGTTGATTCTCACTTTGCAATCTTTTCCAAGGGTTCTTAGGACCATGTTTTTGATTATACGAGCCACATTGTTGGGCTCTCCTCTCATAGACTTGGAATTGTCCAATAGGAGGACAATTTCATTGTCTTCTGAGCTGAAACTGGTCTCAAACTCTGGATAGAAGACCAACATGCAGGCCTAGAATGTAGGTGATGGTAAATTTTATAGGATGAGACAACACTTGAGCACAGGGACAAGTAAAGTAAAGTAAAGTAAAGACAACAAACCTGACTCTCCTTATCAGGGTGTTGTTCCACCCACATCCTTGGTAAATGAACCACAGACAGACTGACAAACAGCTGGAAACCTTCAGTACCAATGACTTGTCCTGGCAGCACGCTCAACACTGCCTTACAATCTGTTAACTGTCGAATTATATACACACACACACACAGACAGGTTTCTTGATAATCATAATTCCATCTTTAGCATTCTACCTTCACATTCAGCGACAAAAAACTATTGTTTTCTTTAAGCAAACTTAAAGAAAAACCCCATAACAGAATAGGAATGTGGCAAAGGATTTTCTATGAAGATAAAAATATTTAAAGAAAATCACATAGTCAGAATGAAAATGATATTGGATTACTTTCGTCTTTATTTGGTGAGTGGTGCTCTCCAGGCGTATGATCTTATTGGGCATTTCAACTGACATGTCCAATGAAAACTCTCTGAAGGAAAGAGAAACAAATCACTAGTTTAAGGCGTTCAAGATAAAAACTTGAGTAAAAATTACAGGTCGTTTAATAGACACATGCTGGAAATAGTTAGCTTCCAACATTGAAAGTATTTCTTAAAAGCACCTCTTTTGCACAGAAAATAAAAAAAAATTAAAATTAAATATATATATTTAGGTATATATATATTTAACTAAGACAAAATACATACCTTGAACTTGCTGCCTCTCCATCCACAGTCACCTTTTTCACAGAGAACTGCCAAAAAATATTAAAAAAATGTATTTTCTTTTTTTTTTTTTTTTTACATCATTTTACCTATAGCTTGATCATGATGTTTTTCCTTACTTGAGTAGTCAGGTTCAGAGCTTCACTCTCCTGCCATGGAGCCACACTTGCAGGCAGGCTGAACAGAATTCCTCCATCCTTGATGATCAGCTCAGACACATAGGTCACTTTAATCAGGACAGTACTGTTTGGTGGCAGGTTTCCCACACTGATGGTAAAGACGTTCTGCGGTGCACACGATCAAACCAAAACCACAGTAAAAATAATGGATTACTTCCTCTAGTTTATGGTCATTTTTAATTGATTCATTTGCTGTCTACCATTGCAATACTAATTGCTCAGATATTACTCAGACAACCATAAAATATTCAAATTTTTATTCAAGGGACCAGTGTGAAGATAATGTAAGAATAACACTTTAAAGAGGGTCTAGAAATGTGTGGTAAAATGAGATGGATGAAGATACTGAATAAGCATGAATAAGCAGAAATGCATGAAGGCAAATAATAAAAAAAAAAATATAGATGATAGAGGGTGGAATGGAGGCACATAATTGTTGGAGTTGCACGAAAAATGGTTGATGGATTGTGCACTGCTCCATGGGAGTCTTGAGAACAGAAGCTAGGAGTCTAACTGAGGACTTGTGAAAATTGATCCTGCAGGTAATGGAGTTCTTTCTTTCTTTCCTTCTTTCTATCTATCTGTCTGGTTCACTTATTGTCACTCTGTGCTAGGAAGGTCTTCAAAACCACGCCCAGACTTCCCCCTTTAACGTTCTCATGGTGTTCTCTACTACGTCCGCCTTCCAACAACAACACGCATAGGGCGCACTGCACATTTTGAAGAAAATCTAAGACTTTTAAGTGAACCTTAGAGTCGAGAAAATACGGTATGTATTTTTTTTTTTATATATATTTTTATGCTAGTACTAAGGTCACTTTTAATGACAAAGACTTGACCTCACAACACTTAGTTCAGAGGAAGGAAACTGGAATTATTTTATGTATTTATTATTATTATTACACTTATTATATTGTAATCTAGCTTAGTTGTTTTATTTGCTTAAAGTTTATATTCTATCCCAGTTGTGGTGTGGATTTGTTTAGGAAAAGAGGGTGCGGATGGGGATACGAAAAACTTAAAAAAAAAAAAATAATAATAATAATAATTAATTTTGTGGACCTACAGCAGCATCCTGGTCCATCAGATACGCTCCATGGCCTTTCTCCACAGCTTCCCTGTACTCCTTCCGAGCTTGCTGCTTTTCCTTCACCTAAATCGTCATAAATAAACCTTTTTAGAAGATCATTTACATTGTTTTTTTCATTCCATCACATTCAACACCATCTCAGATGGATTTTACAATTTTAATCATCTCTTTATATTCAATATCATATATAACATAAACACATACATCTATGGGTATACAGTACCTCAAAAAACATTAGCAAGAGGTCTAGTTATTGCTAGATACTGCTGCCCTTTTCTGCATCCATACTAATTACCATGGTATGTATTTTATCATTTTAGATGTGACTGATAATTTATAATGTTTCATTTATTTTGGTAGCACTGACTCACCTGTCCCACTACATGTTTGCCATTAATGAAGGCTTCAAATCCGCACACTGCTGCTAAGTCATCCAGTGGAAAGACATACTTTGCCTCAATGGGCAAGGCACTTGTGTTGGTGTATTTTTGGAAAATGATCACCTGTATTCACGAAAAACATAAGAGGGGTATGTTAAAACTTATGCTAAAAATATTTTTAAGGAATAAGTCCTGACTTTATAGTTTCAACACCTGTGAGACGAGATCCATAAGTTTGCACTTCACATGAACGGCCTGCAGAGGAAGCTGTTGTCCACCGCTGTTCAGCAAGCCAGGCGTCACGTCCGCTGTTGTGTTTTTACTTATCTCTTCATCAATGCTAAAGGACACATCTGTTGGGATGTCTACACACACACACACACACACAAAATCAATATGGTATTTGTTTCTGCCCTTTACATGATAATGACATCCTGGGGAACAAACAGTCTTGGTAATCTGATTGTCTTATACGTTAAATGAAAACTATGTAAGCACTTTATTTTTACGTTTTACCAAAACCTTTGGAATAATTCCAATTTAATCCACTTAGAAGGCATAATTTTTTTAATCTATTTTGGAGTTATTTTTATTTTCTATATTCGGACTTAGATTAAAGAAGAATAAAAACAAAGAATTGGTGTTAAAATTCATTCATTCTGAGATTTAAAAAATAGTTTCTTGTAGTTCAAAACATAAATGTGTCAGATTTATAGTTTCAAAATCACATCGGAAATTCTTTCATTCTTCCATACTAATACTGTAGTACTGAAACTCACCTGTCAAAACACTCAAATTAGGATCTTCAGTTGTGATTACAGTCGGACTAAACTCCTTCAGTTGGTCATCTTTAATGCTGAACTGAATCACATACTTGAGTTTCACTTGATCTGGACTGTACACCACAAACTCATCGTCCTGGAAGACAACAAAATCATCAGTGGCCAGATTTCAGTTCAGTTCCTCTTTGTAGCTCCATTGCTCAACTTCTTCCTGCAACTTACTCTGGATCAGACCTGGGCAAACTACGGTCTGAGCGTCTGCTAAATGCATACATGTAATGTATTGTAATGTAATGACTTGAATGAGAGAAAACCTATTCATGAATTTGTTAGCACAAATACAAACTCAACCTCAAAGTCCGAGTCGCTGTGACCGGAGCGTCTGACTCCTTGCACACTATCGTGGCCCTCTGGGGCTTTGGTCAGCGTCACATCTCTCTGGTGGACCTTCTTACATCTACCCAAGGCCACGTCACACACCAGCAGCAGCCGAGAACCGTCGGTGGAGCTGGGTTTGGAGTATTTCAGACTCGTGCTGCAGAGGTAGTGCAAAGTAAATAACAATTGACGCAGGTTGTGTCAAGATTGCAATTCTTTCATATTTTTTTGATTATATTTAATGGTATTAACGATTTATTGCACAAAAAAAACAGAGCGGGTTCTGGGGCACAGCACTAACCTCACAGCATCGCTGAAGTAAATTCCACTGCCCAGATTTCCCACATCTGTCCTCTCGATCCCATGAAGCTCCACTCCAGTGTGGGGCAAGAGAAGACCACTGAAGAGGAAAATAACATTTTATGTGAAATTTCAATAAGTAAGCAATACTGTGTCCATTCCAGGTAAGGTTTCTGGAAGAGATCCGCCAACCCAACACTTTTTCAATTTTTCTCTGATATAGAGATGCACCACATATTCAACTACTAAAGGTTGAGATATGGGGATTGATCATTTTTAAATTAATGTATGAAACTGCAGTGCATCATATTTTTTTTGATGTTCTGGTTTTAGGCATTGGTTTCCTTAATTTTTATTAAGGCCAACAATTTTTATGTTGTTGCATTGGATCAGAGGTTGAGAGGTAGTTCAGACCAGCTGTAAGATTTGTTCTGTTTTAATCAAGCAATTTAATAAAAAAACTACTCCTTGGTGTATGACTGAACATCTCATCCAGTTTGACAGATGAATTTACACCTTAGAAATAAACTTGTAATCGAAAACTGTGTGTATGTTTTCATTTACCGAGAGAGGATTCCAACAAAGTTGCTCGGGCTCGTAGAATGAAGGAGTTGCCTAACATTCCCAAGATCACTTCTAAATGCCTGAAGCTCCAACACTCTGGACACTCTCAGAACCTGTTGGATCTGCAGACTGCTGTGAAAGATAAAGGCAAATGTTAACAAAATACCATAACACATTTCAGCCCGAAATAATAGGTACCTATAATACAGACTTAATTTATTTATGAAAAAAAAAAACTACTTCTCTATGAGTACTGTACTGTGAATTTTACTGCTAGGCCTTCAGGGGTGTCATACCCTAACAAATCAACATTTTTATAACAACACTATGCCTACACTTCTGTCTCTGATTAAAGGAAATTCCAATAGAATATTTTTAAAAGAAATTGGAAAAAAAAAATATCCAAATTCCTCCATGCATTGCTGAAAATAAACAAGAAGGACCATTGTTACCTGTCTCCCAGCAAAGACATCACATTGTGGAACTCTGGGCTTTCAGGAGAAACAACTTCAATGCAGCACCTCAGTGCACGGTACTTCCCTAAGCTGGAAGGAGTAGGGCTTCCCAGAGTCATCTCAGTCACGTTCAGAATGTCTCTAATTAACTTTAGAGAATCATAAGCAAAATTTGTCAATATTCAAACACAAACACATAGTGTGGAGAATTTGGGTATCAAAATGTATTTCCAATAGAAGGTAGTATGTAAGCATTACCTGACACAGGTCCAGCCTTTGAGATATGTTCTTGATTTTAAGAGAGCACATTCGTGTTTGTGGCAGCAGCGCATTAAACTCTGATAAAAATTCCATGCATTGAGTCAAGTTTTTATTTTGTTGCATCTTTTGAGCTTGGAGCAACAGACCCTCTGCTCTGGTCACCTAGAAAAGAAACAAGACACACTGTATATCAACTTTATCCAAAAAAAGAAAGAAGTAACCCAAAAGTATACACAGACTCCTTTTCAGTGAGTCGCAGGCCGTGGCAACAAATGTATTATTATTTATTAAATAATTACTTTTTAAAATAAAATACTATAAAATACTATTTCTTTAGAAGATATTTTTAATATGCCGTTTCTGATAAAGACTGTGTGGGGGCAGTGGTTGCCAGTGGCTGCTCAGGTGAGTGCAATTTCACTAATCAAAACTCTCCCTATAGTATAATTACTATAGAGAGATATTACTATTATTACTATATTATTACTATATTCTCCTATTAGTAGGAGCAGGGGAGAGCAGCCGGGACACACAGAGCCTATGGAGGAGCCAGCCCACAGAGAGAGAGAGAGACTTTGTTTAATACAAAAGACGTGCGCAAAAGTAAAAGATCGGAGAAAGAGTAGTAGATGTCCGCAGCAGTCTGTCTGTCAATAAAAGACGCCTAACTCTGTACTGCTGTACGTGTGACTTTGTCCGGAGAACCCTCAAACACACCACAGACTGATATCGATATAGGCCTGGTTATATTCATTTACCTGCCTCCAGCAATCTGCATTCTTGCTGATTATTAAAATAGATTATATATTTGATTTGCAATGGCGCCGTCCAGTGACTTTCACTTTCATATACAGCTGTTATCTCCAAAACATTTTTTGTAGGACACATCATTTACACATGTGTAAATATATGACACATATAAATTACGTTTTTTGGGTTTTCATCAGTGGAAAAAATGATAGGGTATGGGTTGGTTAATTGGTTGGTAGATATTGTAAAAAGTACGTACTTTTTGGTCTCTTTATTATTTAAGGTTTTGTGATAAACATCACTAGAGCCACCAAGCATGAGAATATAATATACTGTATGAGAATACAGACAACTGTAATAGTCATTGTTCTGTAAAATTGTAAAACAAGCTCACGATTTGTCTTATAGTCTTATAGAACAGTGTCCCCTGACCTTTTTTGCACCACAGACCGGTTTAATGTATCACATTATTTTCACAGACAGGTTGTTAGGTTGTGCCAGATAAATAACCCATAATAAAATTACATTTCCAGAGTTCTGAAATATTTTCCTACCTATAAAATGTTCCTACCTGAATTGACTGTGTGTGGGAATTGACTGTGTGTGGGATTTTTCAAGTGCACACAGCCTATAATTTTCTGCTACTAGATCGGTACCAAAAGTTAGAATCTTGTATCAATGACTCTGCGTCACTACAGTATGAGTTTATTGTTTTTGTCTTCACTGAGAAAATATTTCCTAATCAAAT
This sequence comes from Paraplagusia blochii, assembly GCA_016785265.1. Lineage (NCBI taxonomy): Eukaryota > Metazoa > Chordata > Actinopteri > Pleuronectiformes > Cynoglossidae > Paraplagusia > Paraplagusia blochii. The sequence continues at coordinate 29,433 of JAFBJS010000930.1, forward strand.
ATAGTTGCATTATTGATGATGGAATCCTAGCCATTCTATTGTTTAGTTCTTTTGTTGATATGGTTATGGAAGTAATAGCCAGATGAGACCAAAAAGAAAACATTATTTCTCTGCGGCCCGACACCAATTCAGCCACGGACCGGTACTGGGCCCTGGCCCAGTGGTTGGGCCTCCACTATTTACGGTAATGAATAATCAAATAAAAAAGGATGGATGTTAAATTATCGGTTTTACGTATAATTTCATTGCAAAGAGTGATTGTGAATGTACCATTTTTTACAATGGCAGTCAAGTTGTACTGTTTACATATCGGGGGCAAACATAAACTTACATCGTTGAGGCTGATCTTGTCAATGGGAACTTGAAGGATGTCGTCGAGGTAACCCAGGGACTCGGCCCACACTAACTCCACAAACATGGCCACCTCCTCTGAAAGCTTCATTGTGCTAAGTTTCTTATCGAGCAACAGCTGCAGATTTAAACAAAGCACATTTACATTGGCATCAAACAGAGCTAAAAAAAAAATTAGTTCAAGCTTTGCTGTGTGAGTTAAACCTGCTTAAGTGGAAAGGAGCCCAGGCCCGGGGCGTCCACAAGCTCAAAGGACATTGGAATATGGCCGTTCGCCAACAAATGATCCCCCATTGCCTTGAATACATCTATAGCTTCTCTTGCTGAAGGTGGAAACACCAGATCATCCATCACTCCTTTAGCCTGTTGAACATAGACATAGACAGTAGATTATTTTTTTTTATGTTTGGGACACACACAAACAAGTGTCAGAGTAGGATATGTAGCCATCTGTGATTTAACATTATCAGCTCTTACATATATATTTAGCTGTTAAGGAAACCACTACCGTCTTCTACTTCTTCTCCTTTCGGCTTATCCCTTTTCTCACCTCACAATCTCAAACTGTCCTCTGTGTCCTTAACTCTAACTCCAACTACCTCCATGTCCCTTACTGCATCCATCAATCTCCTCTTAGCTCCATCTCTAGGATCTTTCTTCTACCAATATAATCACTGTCCCTCCTCTGAACATGTCCAAACCATCTCAATCTGGCTTCTCTACCGTAGCTTGTTCTCCAAACCTTCCTGTCTGTGTTGTCCCCCTGATTACCTCTTTCATGATCCTGTCCATCCTTGTCAGCCCTAAAGAGAATCTCAGCATCTTTAACTCCAGCTCTGTCTCCTGTCTTCTACCTATTCCTAATGTCTCTAACCCATCCATCATGGCTGGTCTCACCACTGTCCTGTAAACCTTTCCCTTCACCTTGGCTGTCTCTCTTCTATCACAAATCACTCCTGAGACCTTTCTCCAGTTTTTCCATCCTGCCTCTACTCTATTCTTCTCCTCTCTTCCACAGTCTCCACTGCTCTGAACAGTTGATCCTGTAAAGAAAAGAAAACCACTACTGTATAACTTCTTATTTTTATTGTTCTTTCTACTCCCTTGGCTACCATCACCTATACTTACTAACTAGATTTATTGTCCATGACATTGTCTATTAACTCTTTTGGCATGCAAATTGAAAAAAAATTTGCCAATGCCTGGCTAAGAACATTATTTATTTTTCGCAATTCTTGAAAGATTATAACTTCCGAAAGTTTCACATTTTATCTTTACTCTTTTTACCTTATGGGTGCAATTAAATAATAAACCATTCATGTGGCTTAAGGGGCAGTGGTGGTGTATTGGTTAAGGAACCGGACTGGGGTCCGGAGAGCTCCAGGTTCTAATCCACCAAATCCCAGGTTATTACTGAGGTCCACTGAGCACTGCGGTCCCTACTTACTGCTCCCAGGGCGCTCAAAGCTGCCCACTGTTCCCTTTAGTGATGGGTTAAATGCAGATGTGATATTTCATTGTGTGCAGTGGTGTGAATCACAATGTCACAACAAGTTAAAATGAAAAATAAATAAAGAATGTAAAATCAGAGACAAATCATACCGAGTGCTTGTCCTTACGATATTGAACCAAGCGATACAGCTGCTCTGTATCTCCTCTGCAACTTTGTAGCTCCAGCACACACCAGACATCATCAATTCTCTTTAGAGAAAAAAAAAAAAAACAACTAAGCTTATATGTGTGAATAGGAAACATTTGCATCAGCCAAAACAGTAAATATGAGCACTACCTTTTTATAGATTCCAAACTTGGCCACTTGAAAATGGTTTGGATATGATGGTAGAGCAGAATGGGATTCAGAATAATGTCTGAATGGAGGAATAAAAAGAGCAGATATTATATTACATACTTCATATGTTGGAGTAAGTTGTAGATAAAGGAAGGTGGATGAAAAAATCTAAACCAGGGGTGCACAATAGGTAGATCTACCAGACGATCTCCAAAAGGAGTGTTGGTAGATCCTGATAACATAAAACAATAATACTAAATAAAAACTAGGAATAAAATTACATTTCAAGATGTAACATCACTGGCCTAAAAGGAGAGTAATATACTGTAGGTATTGACTTAGACAGTACGGGTAAATATATTTAGAGTTTTTAATCTAGGTAAATCACAACAGCCTGGTCATTTGAAAAGTAGCTTACAAGACCAAAACAAGATATATAAAAAGACAGACAAAAATGATAAAAGATAATGAATAACGAAGAAGGGGAATGAGCAGTAGAGGATGCTGATCAATTTTCACACCTGTACTTTTTCAGGATGACTTCGGGCCTTAGAGCAGCATCTTCTACAGGAGCAAGGACCATATGCTCTGTTGTGTTCTTTGGTACTTTGTTAGAATTGTGTTTCTCTATCTGCTTATTATTTCCAAAAACTGAAAAAAAAAGACATTTAAAATCAAGTTTAATATCTAGACACTAAGGAAGCTGGAACCCCCCACCCCCGTGTCAACAGTAAATAAAGAAAATATTGCTAATGGGTTGGGCTGCCAGGTTGCCAATGAGGTGCTCTGATCATAGCACCACACGGACCCACAAAACTTACAGTGGGCTCAACACCAGCAAGAAGGCTGACAGTATTGTGCAGTGTGATTTGGGCGGCAGTTGTCGAGAGTGCAGCCCTTGCAGGCCAGCAATATGTATTTCATTGTGTCTGTTTAATGCAGCAACCTCTTGGGGAAATAAAAAGAATATTTACAGTGTTTCATGATAATATTTGTGTAATATGTGTGTAAAATGTGAACAGTGTCCAAAAAAATTTTTTTTTCCTTTTTTGGTTGCTGTACCTGAAAACCACAAACCTTTTGTATTTTTATAACACATGGAGTTATATTTATGTCCAGCAAGCGTCAGTAATGGTCCACGTAAGAAAAAAATTGAAAACTTTGAAACAATAAAACAAGTTAGATTTAGCAGTGTATAGCTTCCTGTTGCAGTATTTTTGGTTGTGTTAAAAGGTTAAAAGAAAACTTAAATTGAATAGAGCAAATCCCTCAATATTTATGTAAATATAGAATTCTTGTCTAGAATGTTTGTAAGAAAAATGAAAATACATTAACGGTACCCTTATTAGGGATTGGAAGTTGTGTAGAAGATGGAGATTTAGAGGAGGAAGTGTCCAGTTTGAAGTCATCCAAAGGCAGAAGAGCACCCGTTTTTAGACAGCAGTTCACATAGTTCAACCCAACCACAGGGGTTTGGTACTTTTGGATGCTGCGTAGTCTGTTACTGCTCAGGTTGGACACATCAGTGGCCACTATGAATGAGCACTAGAAAGAAATACAGACCAGAATAAAACGTTTTTAGTCCACACAAGAGACAAAACAACATGCAGAAAATAAGATAAAAATATCAACCAACCTGTTTATTGACCAGATAGCAAATAGTCCCTCCATTTTGTGTTATGGCCGAGTTCAGCTTCTTTTTCTCCTTGAAAGGCAGCGGTTTCAACTCCAAAAGCACAGTGCAGTCCTTAAAAACCGCCATGCCTGCAAAGACAGACATAGTCAAAGAAGATAGTATACCCACATAACTTCCAGTGGGCTCACTACCCTAACAGTATGGTGCGGTGTGATTTGCGAGGAAGTGGTGGATACTACTGTCCCTAAGAGTTGGCAAAGGAAACCTAGAATCTGCAACAGATCAGGTGTTGAAGCTGCAGTTTGACTTCCTCTGAGGTAGTAGCTGCCTCAGAATGTGGTCACAATTTGTCAGGTTAAATCCTCGTACTAACATTTACTGTCTTCGTACGACATTTACTTTGTCTCTACATTAACATATACCACATTTTATACTGTCTGACTTAATACCCATTTTTTTCTCACTTTAGCCCAGTGATTAGCCTCTTGAAATACAATTTTATTCCTGGTTTTCTTAGGGGTGTAAATCTCCTTCACACAAAACGATCTGATTTAAATCTCAATACAAATGCTACGATACGATTCAGGCACAATTCAATTCATAAAAATATTAAAAGATTGAGTCAGAGTGATTCAGTCTGGTTTGATTCAGTTCGATTCAGTACAAATTGAAAAAGAGGAAAAACAGAAATGAAATTTTAATATAGTATCTATTGATTTATTTAGTGTCCAACTGTCAATACACAGAGTCTACTGAACATCAATTCAGACAACACAAATAATTAAGGCCCCTGGATGGGCCTATAAACATTATGCAGCCAATGTATAAAACGCAAAACAAGAAATGCAGTGTGCCTCAATTAACAGGTTCACAAATATCTACTCATACAAAAAAAAATAAGCAAGAAAAGAAAGTTATATTTTAATGATCACAGATTTGAGAAACTGTGTTACAGCAGAAGTTGTATTAGATATCAAAAATAAAAATACTCCTTATAAAATAAGCAAGTTGCCTAACAAAGGCAAAAAAATCTGATGATTCATGTTTCAGTCACTGATACTGAAAAAAAAAAAATGGCTCAATATTATTTAGTGATAACTTTCGTGACAACATAAAGTTGGATTACACTTTATGGTTGGTTTGTGATAAAGAAACTAAATGGATAAAATCAATCAAACAAAAGTAAAGTTTAACGTTAAAGAGAGTGTGGGTTTTTGACCAGTAGATGGAATTGTGTTCCAACCCCATAAGATAGTGACTGTAAGATTTGTTGCTAAGATCTATCACTTAATCAACAACTTCAATCAATTTAACCAGATTAGATATGTTCTCCCAAAAGTTTGGTTGTATAAACAGGTAAGAAGTTGATATGACCAGCAAGAAAAATGCTGTAAAAGGAAGAAATGTGGCTGCTGCAGCTAACGGAAGTGCCGTGGGTTTATTGTGCAGCACAATGGCGTGTTCTTTTACCTGAAATGAAAAGCACAGGGGCCCTAACCACTGGGATCGTTACCTGTCCATGGGTGAATTGGTGCCAGAATTGGTGCCAATACTTACTGATACAAGATTCTAGCTTTGTGTACGTGAGAAATCCTTGCTTTGCCTTGTTTTATTGTTATTTATTAAGTATTTATCTACCACAACTTAACAACCGGTCCGTGACACGTAACTGGTCCGTGGCCCAACACTTGTTGGGGAACACTGGAATAGCACAACTAGAATTACACATGTCCTAGCGCAGAATGTGTTCCAAAAAAACAAAACTTGTTGAGAAAAGATCAAAATGGTACTGTCACTGTGCTTTTTGAGCAGGGGTTGTACTTACAATAATATTGTAATGGGCGCAACATGGTGGTCAGAAGAGTAGTAACAATTGTATGTTTCAGAAGAACGATTATTGTTATTATTATTATTATTTATACTTTATTTTTACATTGTTTGGTAAGTGTGAATCCAACAAGTAGCTCTCCGTATTACAGCGGGCCCTTGAAGCGGCTTACAGTTTTAAAAGTGTTGGAGACCCCTGCCGTAGTGGCATGGTTCCATCTAGTGGTAGATAACGGTATAACATGGCAATTTTTTTATTTAAGTTTTTAACACAACAACGCAAAAAAAGAAAAGCCACATTGAGATGGTTTGGACATGTTCAGAGGAGGGACAGTTGATACATTGGTAGAAGAATGATCCTAGAGATGGAGGAGATGGATGGATGCAGTGAGGAAGGACATGGAGGTATTTGAAGTCAGAGTAGAAGATACAGAGAACAGAGATGGGAAACTTTTGGTACATACTAAATTTTGAGATTTGCCTCCATCCTTCCTTGAAGAAGAGTTATTTATGCTGCGTCAAAATTACTCAATATTTGTTTAGTAATAGGAAAAAGACTAAGACAATGCACACTTGCTGTGATCAGATAATGGATTTGGATCAGTTCCGCTTTCACTGAGCACGATTGCGATATTACGTGACATGTGTCACGAAATAAAGTGACGCTGACGCATTTTCCCCAGTGTGGCCGCAAGACGCTTCCGTAAATGGAAACTAACATGTAGATAAACAATGCCCTTTACTCTTCTGTCTTTCTCTGCGTAAATCATCTTGATTAAATTAATGAGATATGAGAAAACAGGATATAATCTCTCGAACACGCCTTACTTACTGGAAAACTGTTGCGGAAGTACCTGTTCAGTTCCCCTGCAGTGAACTATATTTGTTAAATAAATACAAAAGAAACGTATATGAACTGTCAACAGTTAATATTAAGGAAGAGAATGTGAGTATCGGGTTTAAATATGGACGAACTGACAAAACTGTACACTAACGAAACGAAACATGATTTTAATACGACTCGTTTCTATCTATGTGACCATAAAAGGTGACAGCTTACAATTACAGGCTAAACTTGAGAATTAAAGGTTCCCTTTGACGACACGGACATTAAGAATTATGTTTATATCTTTGGCAAAATAAACTTACCGTGTTTAACCAAGCTAACACACCCACCACTGCTGTCAGTAAGTTGAAAATACGCAGCTGGAGCAAAAGGGGCTGCAACTTGGCGTGTTTACGTCACGGCAGCTCAACTTCCGGTACCCTTTCAAAGTAAACGTTTATTCGCGTCTGCCCAAATGTGTGAAAAGTAAGGAATAACTTAAAATTCTGAGATCTGTGTCTTTACCAAGCTGACCACCATTTTTCTTTGAGCCAAAATTGATGAGCTTTATTCCTAACATTAAATATATTGTTATTTGTTTAATCTTAAGCTATTTATTTCTGATAATTGATATAAGAAGTTCCACTAATCTACTAATCTCAGACAGACAAAAAGAAAAAAAAAGGTCATTCAAAGCAAGTTGGCAACTCATTTATATTAAATTATTTTATATGCATCTCTTGTGCAGAATTATTTTTCACTTAAATATATTTTTATTAATTTTTTTTATAAACCTGTCTACCGGGTTTGTCTGTGAAAAATGAAAGATGTACGTTGACTGCAAGCTGTGAGTCATTTAGGTTAAATGTTAAGAAAGCGAATAAAGACTAAGAGACCACACCTTGTCTCTATTCAAAAGAATTCAAGCAACACATTTCTATTTTCTACTGCTGGCAGGTGGAATTTGTAGCAGGTTGTTAATGTTTTACAGCACACTCATATTATATCTGGGACTTGCCCAGAGGCACATGGGCACCCAGGCAACCAAAGACTTTTTACCCCAAAGCTTTTAGACTGAATTGCATCTCACTTAGTTGTTACTGCACATTTATTTCAGGATTCCATTTTTTCTATTCCAAAAATACCCTTCAAAATGTCTGGCTGCTGAATGGCTTGTCTAGAATGGCCTTTCTTTGACCAGGAACAGAAGTTAATGATCTGATGTACTTTATGTCCCATCTATAAAATCATACATTTAAGTTAAGATCGTCTAACGTTATCCAAGGATCAAAATTATGATGAAGAACTAAAGGAAGGAGGAAAGACGTAGTCCAAAAATGAAGTGATTTATTATTTCAACCAGAGGTGGTTGGTTTGAATCCTGGTATAATTGCTCTGTTTTAGTGCCATCATTTTATACCAAAATAAAATAGTTAATATATTAACTTTTGTGATATAAAATTTTGCCGATATTGTTTAATTATTCACACTCATCCTCTTATACGTTATCTCAGGGGCAGCAGTCTCCACAACTGGCACACAAATCACACTGCTCCATACTGTCAGCCCTAGTGTGGGTGGGAAGCCCACTGGACGTTATGTAGGTCAGGACAGTACTACACTCAGAGCACCTCAGTGGCAACATGGCAGCTAGTGGACTCTTTCTACATTGTGTAGAACAGGGGTGGGCAAACTAAGGCTCGGGGCCACATGCGGCCCGTTGAGCCTTTTAATGCGGCCCGCCATCCCTGTCCAAATTAAATAATTTATTTATACTATAATTAAACTTCCGACTTTTCCCTACAATGCCTGCATTTTCCCAGTAGATGACATAATAGGCTATTAGAAATTTAGTATTTTGGGTTTGCTTGCCATTTATCTTAGCTTACACGAACGCTCCATCTCTCTGCTCTTGACTCGGCCCCGTGTCCAGTTTTAGGAGAAATTGTGGCCCGCAGGTCAAAAAGTTTGCCCACCCCTGGTGTAGAAACAATGCAGATGTGGAAAAAAAAACCTTATGGATTTAATGCAAAGGTAAAATCATATTTCATCATCTAAATCACCGCCATTATTTCCCAGGTAATGTTTATTCACTTCCTTCCCTGCAGATGAAGAATTGCGTTGCATAACAAAACAAAGTTAAGTGGCTGTGCACACACCATCAATTATTCAGGCTAATTTGTGGCAACTGCACAGTTCAGCAGCTGCATGCATGTGTGTGGTCTGCTATGTAAATTAGAACTCTGGCTGTTTAAACCAATAACCTCAGGGTTCAGAGCTGCAATGGGGTTCGTATAATGCAATTTCAGACTCAGGTTGACACAGAGACGGTGCATTTGGTGAGGAGAAATACGATAAATGCACTGCAGGGAAATTGAAAGTAGGCAATATGTTAACATTGCCTACACTAGGGAAGATTTGTGTTGCTCTTAACACTTCTGCAGAAAGAACAGGACCTGAATGTTACATTATGGAGAAATCTGTCCAATGGAGAAATGTTCACATATTTGTACCTGGTTTTCAGACACTGAAAAAAAAATGGAAAAGTGGATTTTGGTCAGAAATTGTTGATTTTTTTTTCCACTTTTACTAGATCTTCAAAATGTATCGTATTTAAGAACAACGCTGTCCAACAAGGACAGCAAAAATACTTGCAGTATGGACTATCACCTCTGTTTACGCCTCCTGGTTCTGACCTGTTCAGGTCCAGTCTAAGGCAATATTTGTGATCCAGAACACTGTAAATATAATATCCCCAAAGGCTGCGTTGTAAAGTCAAACCAGAAACCTCAGCCAACAGTTTTAGTGTTTTGAAATACATTCCCCAGAAAAAAAAAAAAAACTTCTAATACTTCATAATAGTTCTTTTAGTTTTCCCCTTTGAAATATGAAAAATAACCACTGTAACTTTATCTATCTAAAACTAAGGAGTCTACTGTCCTAACGTTCCTCTGAGGCTCAGACCCATACCTTCTGTTTGTACGTCAATATCTTCAATAAATTGACTTTTTTACCCCAAACTTGCAACAAATGTGACAATCAATAAATCCCCTACTCTTTTCCTTAACAACGGCGTGCCCCAGGGGTGTGTGTTAAGCCCTCTAAACCATGTTCACCCATGACAGCTCTGCCGTTTCCTCCTCCAACCTCATTGTTAAGTTTGCGGACGACACCACCGTCCTTGAACTCATCACCGACGGCGATAAGAGGGACCTTGAACATCAAAAAAAGACCAAGGAACTGATAGTGGACTAGAAAAAAACAATCAACAAACCACAGATCTTCTTTCGGTTCAGACGGTGGAGAGGGTCAGCACCTTCAAATTTTTGGGGGTGACCATGCCAGAGGAACTGACCTGTGAGAGTCATATTACCTCAGCTGTTGAAAAGGCCCAGCAGCGGCAGTTCTACCTGAGGAAGCTGAGGAATTACTACATCTCCAGACCACTGCTGGTGAACTTCTACAACTGCGCCATCATCAGTGTTCTGATATATGGCTTCCTGTTGTGGTTCCCCAAAGCACTTTAGCGCGTGGTGAAAACAGCAATGAAAATAACTGGATTGGTCAGTGCTATCTATACCCCGCGCTGTCTACGGAGAGTGAAGAACATCCTGCGTGACTGCCACCATCCCGCATATCACCTGTCCAAACTGCTGCCCTCAGGTAGAAGGTACAGGTCCCTACGCGCCCAAACCAAAAGACTGACCAAAAGACTGTATCCCCAGGCCATGAGACGACAGAACTTACAGGACGTCTGAGAACTCTCACCAATATCTATTGTTTGCACTGGGTTATTTATCTGTTTATTGAGTTGTTGGGCTGTACGTCTAACTATCTGGGGTAAGGTGGGCAAATAGGGTATCAACACTTAAGAACTCTGATGCACTTTAAGTGGGACTGGGGGGGTATTAGCATTAGTGTCAACTTTATCTCTACAACACCTCAGGTATATCTACTATTGAATGCTGTACTCACTCAATCACAATTTCGTTGCCTTTAACACTGACAAATACATGCTTTAATTTAATAGAATATAACAATCTGCCAAAAGTAAGAGTAATTACAAAGACACAGGTGACTGTTACTGATTTCTTCAAGACGGCAAACAGCAGGAACAAGGATAGTTCGAACAACCAACCAGCCAGTCATCAACTTTCTTACGGGTGGTGAGCCCAATGGAACCAACCAACCACGATAACCAGATATCGTTCTTGCCCAGCTGAACGCTGGACTTCCATACCAATCAGTGAGAGACATAACCTCTGGTCCAAAGCGCCACCACTATGCAACCACTATATACTACTACTTGTAAAAAAAAAAAAAAAACAGAAAAAAGAGTGTGTAATGCAATGCATTTTACAGTTAATGTTGGTCATTTTGACTTATTTCATCTAATCCTTCCTCTTGTACAGAATCATCAGCTTGATCGATGTCTCTTGACGTTGTCCATCTTGGATTTTCCAAATGAAAATCTCTCAAAGTGCTCATCCCCATGTCTTATAGAAAGGACAATTCCCTATCCGAGGCACTAGTAATAATAACAGTCTTCACTTCCTTCTGCCAGCACACGCTGCACCCTCCTCGTGACCTCTTCCTTACCTCTTTTGTGCACTGTTCAAAGCTTCGGAAAGTCGATCCCACAGGTATTTAAACTCATCCATCATGACCTCACATTCTCCTCCATGTGATCCGAATTCTAAAACTGATTGTGTGTTAATTTCAGCAAAAATAATAATAATAAAAAAAGTAACTTCTGTCCCATTCTCTTATCAAAGGTGGCAAGTTAATGGCATAAAACGTCAAAACCATCAGAGAGCCTTTATAAATACCACATTTATCTAAATGTGTCACAAAGAGACATCTATCATCAGACGAAGATAAAGAGAGATACAAATGACTGGGTTTTTAATATTAAAAAATATCAATCATGAATGGGTAATGGAGAAAACAATAAAAAAAAAACATAAATCACACCAATTAGCACATGTCGACAACAAAAAACTCCCAATGCGACAAACATAATCCTCTAGAGGGCACATGAGCCTCTATTCTACAGCCAAAATTCATGCATTGCCTCCCTAGTGGAAACTCTTGTCAGAATCATTTTTAATCCGAAAAATTTACATACAGAGTAATTTTATGCGGTAATGACGATGGCTTTTAGGCGAAGCTTACATGATTTATTTGACAGAAAACAAACAAATGGTGTTGAGCTCTTTAATTAATCCCCCAGTCACACTCATTCACTGACTGTAGGTCACACAGCCGTTGCCTCTCTAGGTAAACCTCCAAATGATACAGTGTGAGCTCCCCCTGCCTTATTTGTAAGCACTGGTTTTATTCTTTTGCAGCAACAAGAGGGATTGGTTTTTTTAACTGCTCACAAACACTATTTTTCTTCCAATTAATTAAATTAACTTGAATTAAATCAGACTGATTGCATTTGGTTCTAATCCGATGCAATTCCCATGAATCTCGAACATCTGGTACACACTCAACCAGATGTCATATTCACACATAAACTGGTATTTTGGAACAATGAACGAATAAAAGGCGAGCATTCTAACAATTGCACCAATATCTGATATAGTTAACCATTTTTTTTTTATCTCAGGCTCATATTATATTCCCGTTTTGTATTATTGTATTGTTATTGTACCAGTTTTGTATTATTGTATTGTTATTGTACCAGTGAACTGTCTTAGCCAGATGTCAACATTTTTTGCAACAGCGACCAGTTAAGGAGAGTGGTGATCAAATGTTTAAGGAACCAGACTTGGGTCCAGAGGGTTCCGGGTTTGAATCCACCAGCTGCCAAGTTAGCAGAACATTGTCCCCACACACTCCTCAAAGCTGCTCACTGTTGTGTATGGTGATCAGTTAAATGCAGAGATGTGTAAAAAGATGTGTAAAAAAAAGCATTACTAGTTAGGGTCATTACCTTGAATAAATCTTCGATTTTCTTTCAGCTTGTCCCTTATTTAGAGTTTGCGTTCTCTTAATTTTCTACTGATTCCAACTACTCCCATGTCCTCACTTACTGTATCCATCAATCTCCTCCTTCTACCTGGTAGGTACCTGGTCTCCTACCTGGTAGCTCAATCTCTATCATCATTCTTCTACCAATGTAACCACTGTCCCTCCTCTGAACATGTCCAAACAATCTCAATCAGGCTTCTCTAGCTTTTTCTCCAAACCTTCCTAATCACCTCATTCCTGATCCTGTCCATCCTTGTCTCTCCTAAAGAGAACCCCAGCATATTTAACTCCTCCACCTCCAGCTCCGTCTCCTGTTTTCTACTTTTTGTTAGTGTCTCCAAACCATACACCATTAAATCAGATAAATAAAACTGAATAACATATTTTTTTCTTTGCTTTTTTTGCTGACATTAACGGGCATGCACAACATATACAGTACATCTATTAATATGCATTGTAAGTATGGATGGTTACTGCAACATGCTGCATATAAAACATAAATGGTGTTATACATGTTACACACGTATATTCTGTCTATTATTGTCAAACGATTTGACAATATTTTTTTTCTGCAGTCTGGTACTAATAAATCCACTCCCTCCCTTGCCTTTAAGTTCTGGTAGTAAGTTACTCTTCCTAATTAGCCTGGTCAACATCATTGCATGGTACACTCTAGAACAGGGGTCTCCAAACTGTTCCACCAAGGGACACTGTGGCTGCAGGTTTTTGTTCCAACCAAGCAGCAGCACACCTGAGTTGACAGGTTTAATCAACTGATCACAATCATCAGACACCTGATTGGTCAAGGAACAAAAACCAGCAGCCACACCGGCCCTTCGTGGAACAGTTTGGACACCCCTGGTCTAGAATGATCAGTGTGCAGCTGCTTCCCGGTTGCCCAGGTCGTCCCACACCAACCTCTGATCGCACCTTCCTATGACCATTTCAGTGCTGATAGATCAGAACGGGATCATAAAAAGGTCTCATGACAATAGTTTTGATCTTACACAACTTGAATACATGAGGCCAGAGGTCTATAAAGATCACGAGAATCAATGATTAAGGCGGTTTACCAATGATTAAGGCACTTTTATCTTATGTCAAGTTTCTTACTTGAAAATCGTAACATTAAACAGCTAGCATGCAGAAACGTGGATTTGAATTGTGGTGGCACCACAGCCAGAAAATGTTACTCCTCTTCTGTAAATTGATTATGATAAAAGCGTCTTATGGTACGTCCCCGGTCTAGGGGAACTGGTACGCAACCTGATTTAGCCCAGTTTCTTCTCTCGTCTTTAATAAAGTGGCAAATGCACAAACCCCCAGCAGTCGAAACTATTTATTCAGCTTAATATGAAAGCAAACAATGAAGTGAGCACAACACAAAGGGGACCCAGCTCTCACCTCTCACAAACCCTGACTAAACAGAAAATACAGGGTTTTCTTTCGTGAAATAAACCAGCAAACACAGTTGGAAATAAATGAGAGCAGCAATAATGAGCTCACACAACTCAGCTGCTGAATCAAACCAGATACAGTCAAAACACATGGTCAGGTTCTTGATAAATGAGGAGTTGAGGAGAAAAGGGAAGCTGGCCAACATCAGGTGGTTTTTATATCCTCGTCGTTAACCAATCAACTTGGATTTTCTTACTCATGTGATCCTGCCAACCAAAATGACAAACCTACATACCACACAGAGGTAAAATAATCACACACGCTACACCACCAGGGATATGGGTCGTAACGATTAAATGCTTAAATATAATTTAAACCTGTTTGTTTGTTGATGAACAGACCTCCCTGCTTTTTTCTTCAATTTCTTCTTGTTTTGAATGTGTTGTTCCAGTAAAGGTACATTTGTTTGGACATATAGGACGGTCAAAACAAAACTAGTCTATAAGTGTTTTATTTAACAGTTCATTCTAGACCAGGCTAGACCAACTTTTTGACCGCATTGGTCTTTATATTTGGGCCGGGTTGAAGGGGTGTTTGTTTGAACTAAGTCATGCATAAACTTTAAATGTTACATTTATAACAGCCTTTATGGCAACATTTACTGGGGAAACACAGGCATTGCGTTGAAAAGGCAGAAGTAAAAGGATAATATAAATACATTATTTTACTTGGACAAGGTTGGCGGGCTGCATTCAGTAGCTCAACGGGCAGCATCAGGCCCCCGGGCCTTAGTTTGCCCATTCCTGTTCTAGACCTTTGCCATGGTATTCTAAATCTTTCTTCAACTTTCCGATTGTCCCTTTTTCAGGGGATGCCACAGCAATTCAACATTTTCCATCTCCCACTGTCCATTGTATCCATAACTCTAACACCAACTACCTACCTAACTAACTACCATGTCTTCCTTCACTGCATCCATCAATCTTCACTTCGTCTCCTACCTGGTAGCTCCATCTCTAGGATCATTCTTCAACCAATGTATCCACTGTCCCTCCTCTGGACATGTCCAAACCATCTCAATCTGGCTTCTCTAGCTTTTTCCTTCCTGTCTGTGTTGTCCCTCTTATTGTACCTCTGCATTTATCCCATCACCTTAGTGAGCAGGGGGCAGCTGGCTGAGCAAGTGCTCGGGGAGCAGTGGGGGAGGCGGGTGGGGTGGGGGGGGTCAGTGCTCAGGGCACCTCAGCTGTAACTTGGCTGTAGGGCAGGGGTGGGCAAACTCTTTGACCCGCGGGCCACAATTGGTCCTAAAATTGGACACAAGGTTGGCGGGCCACATTTAAAAGGGCAACGGGCCGCATCCGGCCCCCGGGTCTTAGTTTGCCCACCCCTGCTGTAGGGGAATTCAAACCGGGGGCCTTGCGGACCCAAGTCTGCTTCCTTAACCACTAGGCCCAACTGGTTAGCCAACTGAACATAAAGTGGTCTCAATTTAACATCTAACATATGGTGAATAAGTCAAAATAAGTAACTCAATGCGTACGATAGGTTAAATTCATGAGTAAATAACCAAAATTCAGTCAACAATGAACATTTAGACCAATAGAAACATGATGGATATTTGTTCGTGAATATATGCCGATTTACCATGATTAGGCCCTTGACATAAAGGTATCACAGACATTTCCAGACTATAAGCTACAGCCAATACATTTTTTTATAGGAAAACACATTTTGTACATATATATGTGCCACATTCTTTTTGCATTTTCCATGATGAGGGTCAGTTTATGCTAGTCTTATTCATATACAAAGCACATTACTGTATGTTAAACTTCTTCTTCTATGGTGTTTATTGGTGGTTGTGACTTCGTCTTCCTTGACACCACCTGTCTCACTCTTACCTTTTTTGCTCGAGCATTACAAAAACGCATACATTAGCCGCATCCCTGCATAAGCCGCCAGGTTGAAATTGTGTGACAAAAGTTGCGGCTTATAGTCCGGTTTATTTTTTTGCAAGAGTTTGAAATATTTGGAAAATGTCTTCTCGCAGGTTGAAATCATCATATCTGATTTCTGCCTTCCCCGGAGACACACCACGCCTTTAAAAAGATTCCGATACTGACAATTGCATGCTGCCTGGCTGATGAAATCCCAGGCCCACACCGTATTATGTCTAATGAATGCCTCCCTCCGGCTCCAACTTGCCGGAGCACATCCTTGAGGGCTGCTTTACGAAGACACATAATGAGGTTTGATTCAACCTCCTCTTCCCCACATCCAAAAAAAAAAAAAAAAACAACACAACAATAACTCAGGGTGTGATGTTAATTCCAGTTTTACATGCAGAGATCAGGCAAAATAAGGCACAAATAGCCCGAGTGGGGGTTGTTTTGGTTGATAATCATGTTGGATAGACTCCACAATTAAATCCTATACTTCGCCGAAAGCAATTTCCTGCAAAAGCAAAGTGGAATTCATGTTTGGCTTTTTTTTTCTTTTTTTTTTTCTCTCATTAACGTTCCCCCTTTTCTTCCTTCCTTCCTTACTACATGAATCTGTGTTAGGTTCAGTCTGCACCACAGAGGCTGTGCTCCTCGGAGTAATCCTGTATTAGACCCCTTTTTCTCATTTATAGCTACATAATGGCAGAAACAACCATCACCGCCAACAACGGAGAAAGGCGGAAAAAGCACTTTTACAGATCCAGGAAAGCTCAGTGCAGCTGCCTCAAACTTTGATGAATTTCTATTAATCTGCGGTTCTGGGTTCAGACTGCAGACATGGGCACGTGGAAAATAAAAGTATTAAAGCAGCCACAACTTTGAAAGCTTATCACAAGTTCTGGCCACAGTCAAGACAGTAGACAAAAACTCCCATGCTCTTTGCTTGTTATCTTCATCTTTAAACTTTGGATTGGCGTAGAGTGACCAGACATTTGGAAAAATCTGGGGAAGTCCTGAAAGCTCTTGTCCTGAATCCTGAACCAGGCCATAAATGTCCCGTAAGTATGAATGAATTTGGTAATGACTTGCTCAATGTCTGCTGGCAGCAGTGAAATGCGCCACGAAATATGGTGACGTATCTCCGAGGTGTACATTTTATATGCATTCCAGCAGATGCTTTATCATAGGACGTCTCGTGGATACGAGACACTGCTAACCGGTAGGAGACAGGAGACAGAGCTGTGGGTGGAGGAGTTAAAGATGCTGACATTCTCTTTAGGAGAGACAAGGATGGACAGGATCGGGGATGAGGTCATCTGAGGAAGGTTTGGAGAAAACAGATGCCAGGTTGAGATGGTTTGGACATGTTCTGAAGAGGACAGTGGTAGAGGAATGATCCTAGAGATGGAGCTACCAAGTAGGAGACAAAGAGTAAGGCCAAGGAATAGATGGATGCAGTGAGGAAGAACATGGTTGGTGGAGGTACGTGGAGTCATCAAGTTTCCAGGACTGCCACCCAATTTACACCACTCTTGAACCTCCCTCCGGGTGGTTGGGTCCACTTAAAGACAAGCAAACCAAAGATGGATCCATCTTGCCCCGAGGTGAACCCTCAGCAATGACAGATATTGAGTCTGGACCAAATCAAAGGTTTGGACAAAATGGATTACAGTATTTATCTAAGTATCTTATTTTGTTAACCCATGAGAAATATGATTTTCACTACATTACATCAGTTATTGCTATATACCGGGTATCACATGCAATGTCATTTTAAATTTCTGTTGTGGCAAAAATATGAGTGAATAAAAAGGAAATAGTAAGGCTCACCCTATGGGGCAGTGTAATTTGGGTGGCAGGTGTGGAGACTTCTGCCCAACAACGGATGAGAAGATGAAGATGAATAAAAAAGGCTAACTTTGATACGGGGGCCGGGTGTGGCCCAGTTGGCATTTTATTCACTCCCACAAAACTTTGACTATAATTTTTATCACATCATTATACTTCTGCCTTTTTACTTCAATGCCCACATTTACCCAATTTACCCAATAGATCAGGCATGGGCAAACTAAGGCCCGGGGGCCAGATGCGGCCCGTTGAGCTTTTTAATGCAGCCCGCCATCCTTGTCCAAATTCTTCTTCTTCTCCTTTCAGTTCATCCCGTTTTTCAGGGGTTGCCACAGTGAGTCAACAATTTTAATCTCACCCTGTCCTCTGTGTCCTCAACTCTAACTCAAACTACCTCCATGTCCTCCCTCACCGCATCTATAAATGTCCTCTTTGGCCTTCCTCTTTGTCTCTTACCTGGTAGCTCCATGTCTAGCATTCTTCTCCCAATATAACCACTGTCCCTCCTCTGAACATGTCCAAACCAT
>JAFBJS010000930.1:48883-76476 GCA_016785265.1 Paraplagusia blochii
AATGCAGGGGGATAAAGTAATCAGAACGACCCAATTTGAAGTACAGGAAGATTTTAAGCAGCGACTGCTTTACATATGTAAGAAATCAGACAGAAGGCAGAGCTATTTCCTTGATACAAAAAAATAAAACCCAGATAATAAGAAGTAATTGCTTTCATCCACAGCAAAGAAAGTAAATGAAAAATGATTGCTCCAAAACCATTCTGCTGTTTGTAGTCGGAGCAGACCCCTGCTGGAAAATTGCACCTATTTCTAGTCAAATCAACTCCTGCTTCACTGACGCCTTGAGTCGTACGTGTTTCCGAGATGGTGAAAGGGTTGGAGTCACATGATTTTGAGTTGTGTTTTTTTTTTTTTTCGAAGCTTTTGTTAATTATCTACACAGACTAAAATGTAATTGCGATCCTGTGACCCCAATTCTCTATCTCTTTCACACTGGTAACACACTGCAGCATCTGGGGCCTTTGGAAATATTTGCTCAGAGAGATTCGAACAACCGATAATTAAATCTGCAGCTCTGTGCTGCAGCCTTGTTTCTAGTGCTGACCAGTTGCTGACCCGTGAAAGGACAGCACAGAAGCTTAATAACACTCTGTATACAGCTGGGTGACAGGAACCGATTTGGCCCAGGAAACCAACTCCAGGAGTTTGATAAATATTGGAGGTGTTCAGGCTAAAGTAGGTTTCCTGGAATGGTACTGCTTGTATCACTCCCTATTTACGTTGATACGCACAGTAGTTACGTTGTTCCGTACGTCCATCAGTCTTTGTCCATGTTTCCACTTATTATCTTTTATTCATCTTTATCTTAAATCTTTTATTTATCTTTATTTTTAATATTATCAACAACTACCACTGCTCCTGGATTATTTTCCTTTCAGCTTGTCCCTCTTTTCTCAGGGGTTGCCACAGCGAGTCAACAGTTTCCAACTCAACCTGTCCTTTGTATCCTCAACTACCTGTCCTCTCTCACTGCATCCATAAATCTCCTCTTTGTCTCCTACCTGGTAGCTCCATCTCTAGGATCATCCCTCTACCATTGTATCCACTGTCCCTCTTCTGAACATGTCCAAACCATCTCAATCTGTCTTCTCTAGCTTTTTCTCCAAACCTTCCTGTCTGTGTTGTCCCTCTAATCACCTCATTGCTGATCCCGTCCATCCTTGTCCCTCCTAAAAGGAACCCAAGCATCTTTAACTCCTCCACCTCCAGCTCTGCTCCTGACAAGGATCATCCTTTTTATCAGAGGGGAATCTTGGAGTTCCACACAAATGGAGACATTGCCTTTGGGCCTGATCACCATAGTAGTTATGTCTGTTGTTATGCGTTTAGCATTTCTCTTCACTGCACACACAATTTTTTTTTTTGTATGTAATGTGTAATGTGTAGATGTAGTATGTTTAGAATTACGTGTTTCAGCAATGTCTTTTAGACAACAAAGAACATAAAAAAATTAAGAATTTCTGTGATGAATATTAAGTCCTTTTTTGTCCCACAAAGGGCAAATACACAGATGAAAGTTAAATGATGGGTATAAAAGTGACAGAGAAGACTGTTGTTGCTGTAGTTGACCGTGCTGCTCTGAGAATCAAAGTGTATCCTCTTCCTCCTTCTTCTGGATCCTCTCTTTTTCAGGGGTTGCCACAGCTTCTACTCTGACTTCAGGAACCTCCATATCCTCTCTCACTGCATCCACCAATCTACTCTCAGGCCTTCTTTGTCCCCATGTCTTGATCATTCTTCTACCATTGTATCCACTATCCCTCCTCTGAACAAACCATCCCCATCTGGTTTCGCTTGCTTTTTCTCCAAGCTGTCCTCTAATGACCTCATGTCTAATCTTGTCCATCCCTGACACTGTCTAAGAGGATCTTACCATCTTCAAATCTCACCTGAATCCTTCAATCAACTAAGTAAACAAGACAGGGCTCAGAGCAGATCCTTGATAAAATTCCATCTCCACCTTGAAGTCTGGTGCAACTTATACTTTTTCTTCTACCTTCCTTCCTTCCTCTGTTTTTTGGATTAAGTCAATACAGTGCCATTTTTAAAATCTCTAAATATCAGAAATTATCAGTGAACCCAGTTGCACAAAAACACCAAAGATAAGCGTTTAGGTCATTTTATTCCAATGAATTTCAAACTACAAATATCCAGCACAAGGCCAGGACCAGAAACGCTAATGCTAAGACGGCAATCAGAGACAGAAATGCAGTTCAAATACCAGAGCAGAGACAAGACATAACCGAGGACGGAAAGCAGGTCAAATTGGAAGGACAGGAGATAAAGACTGGTCAAAGAACAAGCACAGGTTACGTTACCATAAATCAGGCAGAGGTCAAATCTCACAGAAGGGCAGGACGGTCCAGAAGGGCAGAAGAAATTCAGAACAAACAGGGTCGATATCGACAATCTGGCAACTTTGCTCAGCCACAGGTGAGGTTAAATACTCAGGCAATGAGCAAAGTTGCCACCTGGTTGGAACAGAAGACAAAGACACGTTGCCTGATTGGTTACAGAGACCCATGTGACCGTGCACACACCAAAAGGAGGGAGAACATTTAAAGCAACGGAAACACACAGAGATCCATGACACTAAATCTCTATGCCATGCATTGGTTGGTGCGACTTATACACCAGAGCAACCAGAAAATGCAGTAAAACGGTCCGATGGTTCGAATTTTTGTCAGTTGATCCGTTTCCTGCTCCATGGCCCCGCCCACAAACCGACGTTAAACATAGACATTGGCCGCTTCCTCCCTCTGGAGCGGCGAGCCAATAGACACACATATACATCTATTCACACATGTCTATGGAGGTTGTGTCACTTGGGGTGTGTAAATTGTGATGTGGGCTGATTTGATTGGAGTTCAGGTTGTGGGTATTACTCTGTTCTTAGCAACATGGCAGACAACACAAACACAATTTACAGCGTTTCTCATTTAAAATAGAAGATTTGGACATCATTTGGTTTTTCAAGAAGGATGAAAGATAGATAAAAGCAATGCAAGTTTCCGACTCTGTACAGCAACAATTGAATACACTATAGCAGGGGTCGCCAACCTTTTTGAAACTGAGAGCTACTTCAAGGGCACTGAGTAATGAAAGGGCTACCACTTTGATCACACAAGAGTTCATCTTTAATTAAATTAAATTATATTAATGACATTCTCCATGAAGACACTGATTGTCAATGATTAATAATTTAGCAATTAGGATTCAGAATGATTCAACAAGGTAGGAAACATATAAAGTACAACATGCAATATTTTATTTATTATTTACCTTTCCAATTGTTTCATTTTCAAATGATAACTTCCACAACATTTTGCAGGAAACCACGTCCAAGACGCTATTAATTTTCATCAAATCATGAACTCTGCACCATGTTGGTACGAATGATCAATTCTGTAAGATTTGACAAAAATCAAGCTGCCTTTAACTTGCGGACCTTTTCTGCGCTGCCGGGTGGGTAGTTAGCATGGTAACTTTTGTGACAAGTGCTGAAGTGTCTCTCCACGTTGTGCCGCTTTGCCGTCGCCACAGTCGCACCGCAAATGAGACACACACGGTTTTCTTTCACATTAGTAAAAAAAATTCTTCCTCCCATTCACTGTAAAAATAATACGTTTTCTTCCTTTTTTCTGCCATGTTTATGTGGGTAGAAGTCGCTTCTGTCTCCTTATCTTTGCAATGTTCAAGACCAAAGCTAAATTTGTCATGCACACTAGACTGAACTCTGCCCCATTCTACGTCAGAATTCCCATATTAGCGAACTCTGCCACTTTATGATTTTTTTAAAGGTTTTTATAAATTTTTTATACTTTTTGTTTTTTATTTGCATCAATGTAAATGCAATTAGAATGGCAACATAATTTAATTAAATTTAAGACAGTGATAGTTCGTGGTTAGGTCTGTTTTTTGGAACTGGTTCGTGGGCGACTGACATGGTCACTGTGGCGACACAGTGCGACCCCTGCACTATAGGTTCAACAAACCTTAGCAGTCTCCCAGAGAGACGGCAGAGTGGGACTGATGACTGGGTGACAATTGCCTGGTGTAAATTAATCATAATAAGAACAAAATAAAAATTTAAGTTAGACCTATAGGTCACACAATCCCATTTACATGCCAGCTGGTGCTCTCCCAGCCACCATTCCCGATGCCAAGGCTTGCATCATCAGGTGCCAGAATCCTCCCAAAGCTTTAGTGAATCTGTGGAGAGATGAAAGGCTCAGCCATGCAGCAGAGAATATTTTCAGTCACCCGAAAACCCCAGGTCTCAATGTGTACGAACAGGGACATGCTGGGATGTTATTGCAATTCTTTTTTTACATTTGTGTTGTACCTACAGACCCCTGGAACCAACAAAGACATTTTTATTTATTGTTCTTACACCTACGGAACCCTTACATGTCTCCTATGGCGTCTTGTGGAATTTTCAGATGCCGACGACTGGCTGTGATTGGAGTTTCTCTGCAGGAACAGTTGATTGCAAGTCTCTCATGATTCTTCAACATTACTGAAAAGTTGTTCCCTCCGTGGGGGATTGAGGGAGTGAATCAGCTGTTATTCAGAGAAGAGGATCCTGATTCTAATGAGCGTAAAAGCCTGATTGGGAGAAAGTGCAAGGCATTCACCGTAATCACCGCTTCTTCTGAATGATGAACGTGCATTTATCACATCTTGTCCAGAAAGTTCTCTCTGCAGGAGAAAATCTCTCCTGTCCGTTTTGCAGAAACCACTTTCAACTATATGAATTAATGTATTGTTACCTATAATTCATGGTGACAAAGCTGAGGGCATGGAAAACAGAGGCATTAATAGAGCTTCAAAAATAAATTGATGTTTTAGATTAATCACAATTATAATTTGTCCTTTTTAATCCTGATTAATCAAGGTAAATCTGAATATTGAACATCAAAAGTATGTGCTTTTTTTCACCTATTTCATCTATGTCTTCTAATACAGAAAAAATGACATAGAAATGAATCATGAAAAGGACATTTAAATCATGCCAACTGCAAACACAGGTTGTTCTTTCTTTCCATATCCTCAGTAGAACTGCGCCCTTGGCAGCGGCTTGTAGAACAAGTTGACAGTTTCTTTTAAAATGTCAGCGAAGCCGACAACAATATTAATCAGTCCACAGTCTCCCACCGTCCATTTGACAGTCGTGTCAGTCAGCCTGTCAGCTGTAACCCTATTTTCTGCCCAGAACTCAGTGAACTGGTCTGAGGCATCTGACCAGAGGTTGAAGTCTCCATGCTCCATGAGATGCTTTTCTGATGCTCCTGCAGTGTCTGCAAATAATAATCCATGTAGAACTACAACAAATGATTCATGCCTATTAATTAATTTTGCCCTTAGTATTAATGAATATCTGTAATTGAATCAAGAATTCAACAAACCTAAAAAAAACCCTTAATCATCTTCTGTTAGTGATGCTGCAAAGATGGAAGGTTTGTAACTTTTATTTTTCTTGGATTTTTTAAATATTTTTTTTACTGTTCTACTGTTCTAACTATATCCTGGGAGGAAAAGGATGATTCAAGTCCTTACTGTTTCATTCAGTGTAGTGACGAGTGTGAAGACATCTACATTGGGGAGACTGAGCAGTGTATGTCCCAACACGGGAGGACCAACTCCTCAGGTCAGGACTTAGCCGTCCTCCATTAACGATATATATTTTTGTCATCTTAATAAGGACTGTGCATCAATACAAAGCAAGGGTGCTGTTCTTCGTGAGTATTTTCCTACCCGTAGCGAACATTTATAGCCACATCTCAATTTTTTTCCTACCCATAATATTTTCCTACTCTCTGTTTTAAAGTTGGTAGCATATTTTATAGATGTAAACACCCATAATACTGATGGACCACCTTTAAAAGAGAGGGTAGGTATATATTATGGGTGTTTAAAGTAGAGTTAAATGACTATACGTAGACTATTTCCACTAATTTTAGTCACATCAGCAACCAGACCCATAAGCCTTTGTTTAAATATTTTTTACAGCTCTGTGCTAGGTGTTTGTCTCACCTATTATTCTTGACGACAGTTTTTCTAACTACTTGTAAAAACAGTCACATCTGATATATATTGCATGGAAATGATAACATGAACAGACCCACCATAACAAGTGGTGTTTTTGTATTTGTTTTCGTGGTTACCTAAAAATGTTCCTATTTTCTCTACGTCCTGTTTCACGTTAAGATGTCTACTGTTCTCCATACTGCTCCCGATTAAGGTTTCCATAAAATATTTCAATTATTTTGGCTATTTATTTATATGTCAAATGTGCAACTGCATTACGGGAAACTCTATGTCCGAACTAGAGAAAGCAGACAAGATAATTCCTGTAATGCCAATCAATGCGGATCCTGTGGTGGAGAATTGTGTACTATGAGCATAATTGTGTGTTATGAAGAGACAAATGTTGGACGATATTGATGTGCAATGACACAAGACACATTCTCAAGACCGATTAAGACACGACATGAACTGGGGCCTAGATAACAGTAACAAGATGTATCCATGTCAATGTCCAGATGCAGGAGCACAACATTCTGAGAATGTCTGAGAATGTCCAACACCTGTATAAGAAGTACACGCCCGTATCAGTATTAGGGATTTGTTGATGAGACTGCTGATGAGTTGATTCGTGTTGGACCTGCCGTGGACAGGAACCTTTTGATACAATAAATCCCCCTAGACAGAGAAGTGTGTCCTGGTCTGCTTATTCGTAGACAACGCTTTCTGCAATCATCCTAGGTTCATGTAAAATTTTGTGTTCGTGTTTTTTTACTCTATGTAAATGTAATGACAATCGGCATTGACTTTATGGAAAAATGGTACAATTTAACCCTGGGAGAGAACTATTATTTCTGACTCTTGGCCATAACACAGTACAAATACTTGCCCTTAGATACAGCTAATTCTAACATTATTGTTTCTCTCCTATGTGATTTCTAACCATCTCTAACCAACTAAATAAGACATTTCTACCTCATTAGATTTTTACTGACACTTTTACTGCACATCCTAACAGATAAACTGTCCACATTACGAGAAACAGCGATGCAGCTTCAGTATCGTCCACTGGGAGGAGCCCTAGCTCCTCTGGTCGAACAGCAAAGCACGTCAGAGTTGTGGCAGAATGTGAGGACAAGGAGTAAAGGTTTTTTTTTTTTTTTTTTATCCTGCTCACATTCCTGCTTTTGGAAACTACACATGGCCATAATTTTCCCGAACACTAGTCGTCACCTCGCATACATCATACATCTGTCCCTCTGATTGAAACCGTTCATGCAAAGAAAGGAAGGCAAATCAAAGTCTCCTCCTTCGTCGTCTGTCCTTTTTTTTCTTCCCCCTCCTCACCTCGCCTTTTGTCACCGCTTCCTCTTCTTACCCATTCACTTACTTGTCTGCTTCCCTCTGCTGTTGTTATTTATCCCTCTGACTCTGATTATTGTGGACTAGAACGCATCAGCTCCACTTGGTTTCCCTCCATCTTGCACCTCTCGCTTTCTCAGTCTCTGGCCGTTTCACCTCCCGGCCGCCACACCTCTCTTATCTTATTCTCCTCTCGTGGTTGAGTTCAGATGGGATGCAGAGAAGGAAGAGCTGAAATTTGGTCGCAGCTGAGTCGAGGATAGGGGTGGAGGTGTTGGACCGCAGGACGGGGGACGACAGACCTGACGCCTCATGCGTATGTGTTTTAATTACTCCGATGATTAACCCTGATCAGCATGGTAACTGGTGGGAGTCCATGATTTGTCATGAGCGCAGTAAGGAATATTACTAGGTCAAGCCAGCATCTGAATGGAGATACGGCTCAGTGGGGAATTGGAGTCTGTCAGTAAAAACCCAAAGGGGTGCTTCAGATGGGACTTGCTTTTCATGCCAAGATAAAAAATTGTAGAGTCACTTTCAGGCAAGTGTCTTCCAGTTGTTCCCAGGTTTTACAGCACAGATGGCTCTGGGGCTGGATGGGGACCTTGGACTACTTCAATCAAACTCTTCCAAGCCTTCAAGTCACCACACCAACACCAAGATCTATAAAAAATGGACATATAATAGGAGAAATAGTAGGTGCTTTTGCCTGATAGCAAGAACTTGATGGTTTTGATCCCAGGTTGTAAGAGACCGTCTCTCTCTCTCTCTCTCTCTCTCTTTCTCTCTACAGTACATGGACTGACTCCGTTGTCCTTTGTCCTTCAACCCTGAGGAGGACATGTGGCTAGAAGACGAATGGACTCTTTAGGTAAAACCTAGAATAAAAATGTCATGAAAACTGTACTAGGGAGACTGAGCTCCTGCTTTGTGTGGTACAGTACACCCCCAAGAATCCTTTTGAAACCAACAACGTTAAATTTGATTTACAGCCAGCATCAATAGTCTTTTCCAAGGCTAATCTTGAAAAAAGCACAGTATACTATTTTTTTTTCCAATCATGGCAGCAATATAACTTTCACAGTGTACGAGTGAATTGCAAGTGCTATCAGCTACTAGCTTACGAAAGGTGTTCTTGACAATCTTAAGTGATTGGGTGCCATTGACCCTCAAACACTGTGTAATCATACACGACATGTCTGACAGACAGAACTACTTTGGATAAAAGCAGCTGCTAAATATACTTTGTTGCAATTTAATGTAATATAATACATTGTAAAAGAAAAGACTACAAAGAGGAAAAGTTTTGTTTAGCTTAAAGTTGTATTAGTCTAGCAGACTTGGGTTCAAAAGGGTTTCAGGTACAAATTTGGATTTGAGACTCGGCATATGGTGAGAGGATGAAGATGGATGAATTGTCAGTGGTTGTAAATTAAGCAGGAATACCTTTGTGTTCCATTGAGGAGGAGGAGAAGGAGGTAGACGTTGGTTATGGTAGATCTGCAGATGCTAACAGTTTCTCTTAGAGATGCGATGATCGGCAAACATAAGCTCATTTCCTGGACAATTTTCGTCATTCTGTGATCAGACACGGAAAAGAAAAGGCGATGACAAAGACGACAATGTGTTTGAACCAGGAAATGTGCGGACAGACGTGGTCAGTCTGACAGTTCTGTGATGTTGTTTACTTGTTTTCTCCTCTGTATCTATGTTGGCTACTGTGCAAAATCGTAGGCACTGTACACTGCACGACTTGAGTCACATGACTCAAGCCTACAATCGACTGAAAAATTCTCTCTGACTTTAATGTCAAGTTGTGCACTAGTTTGATTATAATACTGCCCCCTAGTGAGTTTCCTGTATCATCTAATTTGTACTTTACAAAAATAAATGTTTTTTGCATTATAAATTCTAAATCAATCAATGCATCATAAATGTTGGCTTTGTGTTTGTTTCTTACAGACTAAATCAGGCGTCTCAAACTCGTGGCCTGTGGTCCATTTGCAGCCCGTGGAATGATATTTTGCGGCCCCCCACCTTGATGTGAAAGTTGAATTTATAATAATATTTTATGGATTTGTTCTCCGCATTTTAAATGGTAAATCCTATAGTTCTCAAAACCCTGATCCACAGCCTCCTTCTGGTTCAGTGTTGACGCGGCCCGTGGGTGAAATGATAGTGTGGGTGGTGGCCCTAAACTTATTTCAGTTTTAGACCCCTGGACTAAATGAAACTACTCCGATTTATGACTTTCACTAACTTGTAGCTTAAATTGCAGATGCGTCATTTATGTGGAATCCGACTCCAGATTTGCATAAATCTTAGAGATGGACCTAATGAAAAATTTTTTATCAGATTATGGGATCACTTAAACAAGCAGATGTTATCACTTAAAGCCCAGTAAGCCTATCAAGAGGAAGATAAAAAAAAAAAAGTTAAGTAGATTACTGAAACTCAGCCAATCTGCCCTATACGTGCCAAATAGCCCCTGCATAGTGGGAAAATTGCATCGTTTATTTCTTTTTACTCATCAATGCAGTCATTTTTACAATATTTATTATTTATTCCTGCCTTTTATAAATCCTAGCTGTAGATCACTCCCCACAGCAGGACGATAACAGAAGTCAGCATTAATACTTTCATGCTCTCTGCGCTCTGACAGAGGTTGAGAGTCTTAACCGGAAACCTTTTAGGGTTTTGAGGGGAAAGGCTCTGATGGCAGATTTAAAAAAAAAAAAAGTGTTGCTGACATCCATTTCCACAATACAGCGAAATGGGAATGGACACAGATTCCAGTCAGATGATAAATGATGAATGGGTTCTTATGAACTGTTCTATTTCTTGTATTTAGTTGAAGCATGACATAAAGGGGGAGGGTTAGGGTCAGGGTTGTTTGTTGGATTTGGAGCAAAAATCCTGGCTATTTATAAGTGGCTGCCCACTTTATATTTATATATAAAGTGGGCAGCTTTTGAGCACCCGGGGAGCAGTAACTTGGCGGCATAGACGTAGCCACGGGTGGGCCAGGGTGGGCCTGGGCCCACCCACTTGCCAGTCAAGCCCACCCAATCCAATGAGAGGGCTGATCAAACTTGGCTGTAATATTTTGGGGTTGGCCCACCCTAATTTTTTTCAGGGCCCATCCATTTTAAGGGGTCTGGCTACGCCCCTGCTTGGCGGTAGGGGGTTTTGAACCGTGCACCTTGCGGAACCAACCCATTTGGACCCTGCACCAGGGCTAATGGTTAAGGAAGCGGACTGGGGTTCGCAAGGCCCCAGGTTCGAATTCCCCTACCGCCAAGTTACCGCTGAGGTGCACTGAGCATGGTATCGTACCCACACACTGCTCCCCGGGCGCTGGCCCAGCCAGCAGCCCCCTGCTTTGGGGCAGTTGGTAGCCTTAAGGTTAAGGAAGCGGACTTGGGTTCGCAAGGCCCCCAGTTATTATTATTATTATAATTACCTTGGTTCAATCATTTCTTCTTCCTCTTTCTTTTTCTCTGCCTCCTACCAACCCCATCCTTCCTTTCCTCCATCCACCTACTGTATCCTTACTATTTTCTTCCTTTCCTTTCTTCTTTCCTTTCCTCCTCCTTCCTTATTCTCACAGTTTTTCTTCTTCTCATCCATCAATCCATCCTTCTTTTCGTCCATCCTTCTTCATCCTTCGTTTTTCTTTCCTTTCTTTGACCCATCCTCCCTCTTTTCCTTTTTCTGTCCCTTGCTTCTTTTTCCCTTCCTTTGTCCTTTTTTCTTTTTCTATCAACCATTCATATTAAAAATTCTCCCTTTCTTTTCTTCCTTTTATCCATCTATCCATCCCTCCATTTCCTCTTCTTTCTTTCATCCACCTAGCCTTCCTTTAATTATTCTTCTGTTTCTTGCTTCCTTCATTTCCTTCTTTCTTCCTTTCACCAATCAATCTCTCATCCATTCCTCCATCCATCCTTCCTTTCCTCCATTTATCTCTCTCACCTTTCTTCACTCTCTCTTTTCTTCCTTTTTTCATCATCTCCTGTTCCTTCCACCCACCCAACTTCCTTTCTTTCCATCCATCCATCATTTTTCTGTTCTTTGCATCTTTCCGTACCTCTTATTTCCTGTTCTCTTCCTTTTTTCTTTCTTCCACTCATCCATTCCTCTTTCCTTTCTTCCTTTCATCATTGTTTTTAGCGTCTCTTCCACCCATCTTTGCCTCTTTCCTTTTTCTGTTCCTTTCCTAACCTTTTTCCTTTCATTCTTCCTTACTTCCTCTCTTCCTTCCACCCACTCTTTTATCATATATCCCTCCATCCATCCTTTCTTATTCTCATGCATCCACCCACTTAACAAACCTTTCCGTGTGGCGACACGCTGCTTCTGCTCATGGCTGATTGGAAATACTTCAATAAAATGTAGGAATAACTGACCTGACCTAAGTGCTCTTATCTCTATCCATGTTGTGTGTCTGATTGAACAGGAGTTGATTAATCAATAAAGTACAATTTTTTTTTTCATCTTCGTAATTCAAGACCATGCAGCAGCAGCAGCGTCAGTGGACAGCAGTGGTGTTGGTTGATCACCAGGAAAGCAAGTTGGATCAATGAAACAGAAACAACAAATTCCTTTTTCAAATAACTCTGGAAACCCAGTACTTCTTCTTCATGATCGATTCCTATTCTTATTGATCCCCTCTAACTGTTATTAACTCCTCCACAGTTCTGTAGCACAGGAGGGTTCCTATCGACTTTTTGCTGCGTTACACTCTGTTTTATACAATCCATTGAAGAAGCACGCCGTGTTTATTGCATATTCATCTCTACGTTATTTTCACCCATGTGCAGATTAATCTCATGACTAGGAAACTGCAATGGACAACAGAGAAGAATCAGTGTAAATAATATTTCTTAATTCTTAGGGATGTCAAAAATTGGACAATCAATATGTGTTAATGACACGATATCGCAAGAATATTTATCGTTACTTTTCTCTGATTTTGAAATTCCAATAACACAATGGGGCAGTGGTGGACTAGTGGTTAAGTAACTGGACTTGGGTCCACAGGGTTCCAGGTTCATATCTACCAGGTGAGCAGTGGTGTGTAAGACAATGACAAGGACTTTGCGGGACTCATAGGTCTTGCCTAGTTTTGGGGACAAATGGTGGCATATATCTGTATTTTGAAGGTCAGAAAATTAAGTCTTTGGACAATATCATAAAAAATCTGATATCGGAAAAACATGATAACAGACTTCTATATTCACATCCATTCTGTCATGCACATTCAGCAGCAGTTTACTTCATTAGGCTAACTCGGCTAACTCTATTATTGCTTCTTATTTGACTATGTGCTCAAAGAAACTTCTATAGCAGCAGTCTCAAAGACAAATAGGTTGAGGGCCAATGGTCCCCTCTGTCATTTTGCCAAAGGGCCGCATTAGCAATTAATGTTCAATACAGAAGAAAAAAAAAATTGCGAAAACAAAAAAAAAACTGTATCCAACAAAATAAATCTTGTGGGCCCCGCTAAGATTCAACTTTGACATCAATATCGCTCCACGGGCCACAAATAGCCCACGAGCCGCAGGTTTGAGACCCTTCTTCTAGAGCCTTTTTGATTCTGATTTGAATTACAGGTGATTGTTGTGTGACGTAGCAAACAAAATACAACGTTTGCACTAATTTAGGAGTACAATAACAACAGCCGCCTTTACAAGAAGTTGCTTACATTTTATATAATGTATTCTAATTAAAGCTGTTAAAGTTAAAAATGGAATTCAACAATTCTAATGGCCTGTAGTCTTCATGTCTACCACCCAAATCACACTGCACCATAGTGAATCTTCCTGTAGGTGGTGCCTACTAGATTATTGGACAGTAGAAAGCTCAGAGCACCTCAGTGGAAACCTGGCAAATCCAAAGTTGGAAAAGGAACCCTGCAGTAATTTCATTGCTGGTATCGTGGTTGAGTGTGAATAAAAAAAATCGGATACGTTTTTTTTATTTAATTATTAATCCAAGATCATTTAATTTTATCCCAATACATAATTTATTTAGTTTCAGAAATACAGAATTTATTTCAGCAGAAACTACTCCCTCATTCTGGCGTGTAGTAACCGCAGAATTCAAATAATGGAAGAAAGTCGAAGTGAATCCAATCTCTCCGTGACTGGCAGCTAATCTTAGCAGAGGGAAAACAAAAAAAAAAAATAAAGGGAGGAAAAAGTAAAATGAAAAGCAGCAGGATGTAAATGACTCACTGAAAGACTGACATTTAAAAAAAAAAAAGGTAGAACGCAGGCGCGTGCATGCCCGAGCTAGCGTGCGTGCGTGCATGAGCGTGTGCACGCGATGGCGTGAGTTTTAATGAGTGAATGTTGTTTCAAACCAAACACTGTTTGATTTGGTTGGAGAACATGGGAACACACAATGAGCTTCCTTGTCAGAAAATAGAAAATTAACCAACCCGCCGGTGCGGTTCTGCACCAGCAAGCACTAATAGAAGCGGCGCCGATAAAACCCAGGTACACGTGCCAACGCCTCGGGAGTACGAGAGTTGGACAAATTTATTTCAAAGATTCACAGCGAGACAAAGACAGAAACATCTCGGAGCAGAAGGAAGCGAAATCTGACTCCAGCTGCCAAACGGAGCTGCGGCTTCAGACGGACTCATTTTGTCCTCGCTGCCGCCGGTTTGCCAGCGCTGCGATAACGTGTTCAATATAAAGCTGGCAGAAAATTAATGGCTCCTGATATAATAAACAAACTGGATAATATTCGCTTGGGTTTCAATGATATGAAAGCATTTCACTTCATAAACTGTCGGCCAAAGGAATCTCATTAGTCTGCGGTCTGTCAATATCTGAAGTTAACTTTGAGCAAGTGGAGAGAGATGATATCAATAAGAACACAACCGCACACCGTCGTCTCCCTCTGATTTTTTAAAGCAAAAAAAAATCAAAAAAAAAATCAGATAAAATACAAATGAACTCCTCCACAAATATGAGGCCTTTCTCACAGATTTATATGAGATTAAATGTTTGTGGAGTCACTTAGACCTACATTATTTACTGCTGCAGCACAGATCTTTCACAGATCAGTCTCTTTCTGCACCACGTCACTTTATATCATTAGCTCAATACAAGACATTGGAAAACTAAAGTCTGAGGGCCAGATGCAGCTCGTTCAGATTTGTAATCTTGGTCCGAATGTTATAATTGGTTTCCGTGCGAATGAAAGGGAGAACAGTGGAATGGTGGGATTTACAAGGAGCAGAGGTGGAGAAGGTGGAGGAGTTCAGATACTTGGGATCAACTGTTCAGAGCAGTGAAGACTGTGGAAGAGAGGAGAAGAATAGAGTACAGACAAGATGGAACAACTGGAGAAAAGAGACAGGAGTGATCTGTGATAGAAGAGAGTCAGCTAAGGTGAAGGGAAAGGTTTACAGGACAGCTGTGAGACCAGCCATGATGGATGGATTAGAGACACTAGGAATATGTAGAAGACAAGAGGGAGAGCTGGAGGTGGAGGAGTTAAAGATGCTGAGATTCTCTTTAGGAGAGACAAGGATGGACAGGATCAGGAACGAGGTAATCAGGGGGACAACACAGACAGGAAGGCTTGGAGAAAAAGCTAGAGAGAACAGATTGAGATGGTTTGGACATGTTCAGAGGAGGGACAGTGGATACATTGGTAGAAGAATGATCCTAGAGATGGAGCTACTAGGTAGGAGATGGAGAGAAAGGTCAAATAGGAGATTTATGGATGCAGTAAGAAAGGACATGGAGGTAGTTGGAGATAGAGTTTAGTATACAGAAGACAGGGGGAGATAGAAATTGTTGACTCGCTGTGGAAACAGCAAGAAAAGGGCCAAGCTGAATGAAAAAGAAGATTGTGATTTTTTTTTTTTTATGCATGACCTGCACGTTATGTATCATAGTCCACATGAATGCTCCATCTATCCTCTTCTCAGACAGCCCAATTGTAGCCCAGGAGACAAAATTTTTTTTTTTTTGTCACATCTCCCTAACCTTATTAATGTGCTTGGTAAAAGTGATTTTCTTTTCTTGTTCAAATATGACATAGGCAAATATGCTCCATCTTTATTCCTCTGAACTCATTCATTCATCTTCATCCTCTTATTTATTACCAAGTCTCTACTACTGCAGCCCAAATTTCACTGCTCCATACTGTGAGACATCCTGTAGGGTGGTAAAGCCACTCAGTACCAACCTGGTAACTGCAGGATTCAATCCTGAAACCTTGCAAACCACATTCAGTTTTTTTTTTTTTTAACCACTAAGCCACTACTGTCGATCTTCTCTGAACCCATTTATTTATTTTTTTCAACCCAATTGGGATTTTTTTTTTTTTTTAACAGAGATGTAGTGTCCCTGCTGTGAATACAATGCATCATGTCCAGAATATTAACATTGGAAATATAAAATAAATATATTTCTTATATATAGATTTCATTCATCCAGCTCATGGCTCACTACAGTTTCCATGACTGTTACCCAAATCACACTGCTATGCACTTTCCTGTGGGTGGATGTGCCCATTCGAAGTTATGTGGGTCAGGATGTTGCTATGCTCAGTGCACCTCACCTGGCAGCTGGTGGATTAGAACCTGAAGCCTTCAAGGCCCAAGTGTGCTTCTCATCCACAATGCTTCCCCCAACTTAACTAATTAAAAAAAATATATATACATTTTTCATTTTTGCATTCTATTAATTCATTTAACTTCATCCAGCAGTCTCCACAACTGCCACCCAAATCACACTGTTGCATACTATGAGAAAGGGGAATCAAGGACAAGCAGATGACAATAAATCAATGAATAAATATTCTTTTATTAGCTTTGATTCAATAAAATTGATACTTTTCATATCATACATATTATGGTTAAACTAATAGACTGTAGAAATACTTTGTTTCCAAAGAAAAAAAAACTTTTTTCACAGCCATTTACCATCATTTTAATATAAGGCATAAATCTAACAACAAAGCAGGATTTGAGAAAGAAAAAAAAAAAAAAAAATCATCCTGCTCCTGTTGACTGAGGACACACTGACGTTATTTAAGTCATGTTCCATGCTTGTAAAATATACTGGGGAAGTAGTTTCTCCTGCTTCAGCTAAATCCCGAGCGCAGGACTTCAAGTCTCTGGCACTTTTATGGCTTTCCGTTTCTTTTTAAGACTAACAGCCCGTGCAACAAAAGGCTCAGAGAGACGTGCCTGTCTTTCTCTCATCAATACTCCGACTGAAGCCAGTCACTTTCACTGGGTGCTGCCTCCCTGAAATCTAATTTCATGCTGCTCTCACCGTAGCCGTCCTCTTGCCACGCTACACCATCTCATATCTCAGCTGTTAGATTGATTAACGTGGCTCCAACGTTTTCTATTTGGAACGCTCCTCTGTTAATGTAACACTCGTTTTTTTTTTTCCCTCTAACGTAATAAATTGTAAGCGGTTTTGATATTCATGTTGTACGGGGCTGATTATCTAGGACGTGGCTGCGCTCTTGTAACATGATACCTCGGCCGGGTGGAGCAAATATAAATCAGCACAGCCTCAGACACACAGAGAGTGTGTGTGTAACTCTGGATAAGAAGAAAAACTCATCTCAAAACCCTCCACACTGACCTCCTACATGTTTGTCTTTCGTATGGAAACCAATGTTGTGGCACTTTTGGACAAATCATATCAAACTATATGGAGAAAAATCAATGTCTCTTAAGCTTGAGCAGACAGAAGAGCCGCGGGTTTTAAGCTGGGTGATGCGATTTCGTTGTGTGCGCAAGATTAATTCAGAGAAACATTATTAAACAGGGACGTAACAGAAGAAATACAGCAAAGAAACAGGATTGATAATATTGTAGAAAGCGTTGTCCACAAATAAGTAGACCAGGACACACTTCTCCGTCTTGGGGGATGCTCCTGCACCCTGGACATTGAATCTATGGAGCCAGAATAGTCTCAAAAAGAACACACGCGTAAATACGGATCCACGTGCGTATTCTGAGAACAGCACACAAACAACGCTTCACCCGCCAATAAACGTTCGTGAATTCTTCCAAATTGTGGTACGAGCACGCAAATCGTGCTTTTAATTTGTGAAACTACGCGCACGCTAATTTGTATTTTTGAGACTCTATGCCGACCAGATTTGTGTGCGTAACCTTGCTACGTCACTCCGTCACCAGCCAATTAGAAGTTTCACTCGTTTGCAGCCAATCACACGGCAGTGTCCCCACGAGGGTCCGTCTCGTTTGCAGCCAATCACACGGCAGTGTCCCCACGAGGGTCCGTCTGTGACGTCACTAAACTGCGTTCGAGATCCAAGTTTGTCCTACAATAATTGCAAGCATTCAAGTGTAAGTATCATGTGATAACATGCTTACATACCTACACTCAAACGCTCGCCACTGCCGCTTCCAGACGCCATCTTTGTAGGACGTGAACTTGGTTCTTGGACACAGTTTAGTGACGTCACAGACGGATCCTCGTGGGGACACTGCCATGTGATTGGCGAGTGAAACTTCTGATTGGCTGGTGACGGAGTGTTATCTAGGCCCCAGTCTACGTATCTTGCATACCGTGGGTACTAATCTTCCTACAATTCTACAATGACGCTGCCCATCAATAATGTCCAACTCTTCGTCTGTTCATATTACCCAGTTTCCCACCACAATAGCTCACATGAGCTAGCTTTATTGGCAGTGGTGGCCAAATGA
Source organism: Paraplagusia blochii (assembly GCA_016785265.1). Lineage (NCBI taxonomy): Eukaryota > Metazoa > Chordata > Actinopteri > Pleuronectiformes > Cynoglossidae > Paraplagusia > Paraplagusia blochii. The sequence goes on from JAFBJS010000930.1 coordinate 66,993, forward strand.
TTGAGGAAGCGACTTAGGTCCGCAGGGCTTCAGGTTCTAATCCACCAGCTGCCAGGTTGCCACTGAGGTGCTCTGATCATAGCACGTTCCCAACCCACATAACTTCCAGTGGGCTCACCACCCACAGCGAGGCTCACAGTATGGGGCTGTGTCATTAAGATGGCGCCAGCTTCCCCCTGGGACCCGGCAACAGACAAGCAGACGAAGATGAATTAAATAAATTTGCTGGTTTTATAGCCACATGATTACTATGAAGTGAGTCACAACAAAATGACTATGAAGTTATCAATTAAAAAGTATGACTAAGAAAATTAAACTATGTAATTACTAAAAAAAAAAAAAAAACTGCTGCAAAGTTAGCCACAAATATGAAAAACAACTAGGATGTCAGCAAATAAATCAACTCTAGCGTAAAATAGCACCAACTACTTTACTGATAAAATGTAAACTATGTAGTTGCAAAAATAGTAGATATCTAAAACTATGAAAATGACATTGGCCAAATAAAAAATATGAAGTAGCTACATCAAATGATTAAGTAACTTTAGCATTGGAAAACATGGCCAGGCATGAACATAGCATAAGTTGAGAGAAAAAAAAAAAAAAAAGCTTGGACAGAACAAGGAACAAAGCATGAAACTAAGCATGGACTTTAAACTTCAAAATACTCACGACAAGAATCATCTCCGACGTGAAACAATTAGAAACAAGGAAGACACAACTTCAAACAAACATGAAACAATGAACCAACAAGACGCAGTGAGGGAGAGGGGTATATCAACACCGGGCACCAGGTGACACAAGTGAGACTAATGACAGAGACACAGGTGGGCGTGATCACACTGATGACCAGACAGCAGGAAGAGGAGACAGACCTGACAGGAAAAAAAAGGCAAGACAGCAGGTAGAGAAGACAGACAGACCTGACACAACTATGCTGTTTGACAAAAAAAAAAAAAAACAACTATACACAACTATGCTGTTTGACAAAAAAAAAAAAAAAACAACTATAAAGTTATCCTAATAATACCCCCAATGATGTTAGCAAATAAAAAAAACATAAAAAAACTGAAAAATAACTTGAAAAAAACAAAAACTGTGTTAAAATCAAAAGTAAGAAAGTGCTACAACAATAAATTAAGCCAAAATCTGACATGAAGTTAGCCACACTGCCATGACTTAAATAAATAAAACAACATCTCCAAAGATGGCAAAAAAAAACAAAAAAATAAATACCCAACATAGATGATATGAGTTGAAAAAAAAAAAAAAAAAACCCAAATATTTTAAGCCAAATATTGTCATAAATGTCACAAAAGCATCAAAAAAAAGAGAGAAAACATTACCAAAAACGAACAACTTTGAGATCATCTAGAAAACAACAAATATCTAGGTGGCTTAAATAAACCAAATACTAAAAAAAGGCAAAAAAAAAAAAAAAAAAAACCCAAAAAATTAACAAGTAAAATGACAGGTTACCAATATCGATACAGTTTAGACAATTACCTTGAGAAAGAAGTAAGGAACAGGGAGTAGTAAGTATGGACGATTCCATGGTCAGCTGGTAGAATTGAACCTGGAACCCCTCGGACCCACGTCTGGTTCCTTAACCACTAAAAATATATATAATTAATATGACTTTAAATACATATATTTTTAATCTGATTTTAAACCATAGATTTCATTTTAATTAATTTTCCATCTGTTCAATGAAAACACCACTTGTCTCTTTTCTTCCCGCATCCATCTCATGCCAGCATAAACAAAGCATTATTTCAGTAAAAAGAACAAACAAAAATAAGTTTTCTTCCCGGCAGCAAAACATAATTGGAGGAACACAATAGAAAGTAAATTAATCCCAGCAGAATAAACAGAGTGTATTTATTAGCTGGATATTTGCACAATAAAGCATGACACAAAACAAAAATAAAACAGCTGCGGTTTTTATTTTTCAATGTTTTCTATACTATTAAAACAAGGATTGGGTGATTATTCCAAAAACACAGTGAACCAGGCCATGACACAGACTTGTTTACTTCATTAACTTTTACCTGGAACAACGGCTGAACTTTTTTTAAAACAAGGTTACAAAGAAGAAAAAAACAATACACAAAGAAGAAAAACAAAAACAAAAAAAATATTCTGACTCAAAATCACTTTTATCTTTCTCATGTGATCAATTCAGCATTTTTTTGTAACATAAAAAACAAACAAAAAAAAAAACATCAATGCAAACAATAAGAAAAGTGTTTTTTTTTCATGTTTACAGACCAGACCCTGGCGATTATTTTGACCACAGGTGGTGCTAAAATTTGAGTTATGGGCCGTGAACTAGGATAAATAATGAGTAAAGTATTGAATAAAGGCTGAAATGCTTTCTTCTAAACCAGGGGTGCCCAATAGGTAGATCGGGATCTACCAGTAGATCTCCAAAAGAGTGTTGGTAGATCCTGAGCAATAACAAAAAAAATAATAGCGATAAAAACTAGAGATGTTATTCCATTTCAAGATGGTAATCACTGGGCTATAGGTAGAAGACAAGAGGGAGAGCTGGAGGTGGCAGAGTTAAAGATTCTGAGATTCTCTTTGGGGGTGACAAGGATGGACAGGGTTAGGAACAAGGTAATCAGGGGGACAACACAGACGGGGAGGTTTGGAGAAAAAGCTAGAGAAGCCAGACTGAGATGGTTTGGAAATGTTCAGAGGAGGGACAGTGATTATATTGGGAGAAGAATGTTAGACATGGAGCTACCAGGTAAGAGACGAAGAGGAAGGCCGAAGAGGAGATTTATGGATGCAGTGAGGGAGGACATGGAGGTGGTTGGAGTTGAGGATGCGGAGGACAGGGTGAGATGGAAATTGTTGACTCGCTGTGGCAACCCCTGAAAAATGGGATAAGCCGAAAGGAAAAGAAGAAGAAGAAGAATCACTGGGCTAAAATGGGAATAATATAGGTATTGAGTCAGACAGTATAACATATGCATTATGTTAATGTAGAGAATAAGATATCCAGTTTATATTGGTAAATATATTTAGAGTTTTCAATCTAGGTAGATCACTTCAGCCTGGTTATTTGAAAAGTAGCTCACAAAACAAAAAAGGGCAGCTACCCCTGTTCTTGACTATTTCCTAGGTAGATTCAGGTTCTGCAGGGAAAAGGCCAAAGGATAATAATAATATAAATCAACAGTGTAATTTGTACAAGTTTGGTGGGCTGGATTGAAAAGTAAAAACGGGCCTCACTTGGCCCCCAGGCCTTAGTTTGCCCAGGTTTGGAATAGATGGAAACTTCTTTTAGTTCTTGCTCTCTGACTACCCTCGGATTTTTTTTTATCCTTTATTTCACAAAGTTAGAAAAAAAACACTTTAATTCTATATTGACCAACATTTGAAGCCAGAACAAACACTGATTCTTTCTTGAAAACTCAGAACCCTTGGTTGCTTGTTGCTCCTTTTTCTGACCCACGCTTTTAATTCCAGAAGACTACCAGCCTTTTTTTTTTTTTTTTTAACTGCCTTTCACGTTGCTTCAATTTACACAACACAGAGAGAAGAGCGCTGAAAGGGAAACAGACAGCAGAACCATGCAGCGCCGTATCCTGTTTGTCCAGCCCTTTGTACGTCCATTAACGACAATCCACTTTTGTCCTCCCGTACAATGCCTGAAATAAAGACATTTCAGGGAATTGCTCGATACCCATTGATTGCCACGAGATATTTTGTGAACCCATCCTTTTAACTGAGGTTGAAATAAAAGCAGCGTTCAGGAGCAAGTTGTTTTTGTGTTTCACAGATCAAGCTGTATAAACAGACCCTATAGAATAACCCAGTGGTCGGGTGAAACCACCCAGTGTTTCAGTCCAGCCCAATCGATTCAGCCCGTATTCCTCCATAAAACACATTAGAGTACTTTGATTTTCTTTGTGTCCAGACTCTCAGTTGTGTCTCTGCCTTTAACCAAACAGGCCTGTCCTCAGAGAACAACACTTTAAAACACAGGATTCCCCCTTTAATGAGATAAATACAAAACAATCGCAGGGAAGGTGAAGTTTATACTGAAAAAACTGTAACACTCTTTTTTTTTTTTTTTTCAGAATGTCCCACCTAAGAAAGATGAAACTGTCTCATAGGACCTAGGATTCTAATAGGCCTGAGGACAAAGACAGACGGACAGATAAACAAATCTTTATTAGAAGAACTTTATTAATCCCTCCGTAATATCCCTTCAAATAAAAAAAATCTAATGAAATGAAAAAAATATGGTTAAAGTTTCAAGTATGTAAGACCTAAACAGTTGATGGTTAAAGAGTTAAGTTAGGCAACTGGACATTCAGTTTTTTTGGAAAACCTTTCACCTCTCATCCTCAGTTCAGAACTGAAGAAGCCTCTTGGATGAGAGGTGAAACATTTTCCAAAAAAACTAAATGTTCAGTTGTTGAATTAATTTCAGGAGGCTTCGGACGGCAGCTTTCGAACTTGCGGGTTGTAGGCCTGTTCGTGTTGAATTCTGAAAGAGAAAGAACGCACGCGGTTTGGCTTGAGTCAGCGGGCTTGGTTGCCTGAATGCTCTCTCATCTAAATGCGAGCTGTTCGAAAGCTGAAATTGGGTCGAAAGTGAAGGCAAATCTTTTCTCCAAAATTTTGGTTGAGGGTCGGGGGCTGAGCTGTTCGAAAGGTGAGGCACTACTGTATATTCGACAATATTAGTAATGAGTTAAACTTTTATTGCATAAATTATTTTTTATGTTAGTGAATATATATGTATGTATGTATAAATATAAACAAACATATCTATCTCCCTCTCTCTTTATATATATATATATATATATATATATATATATATATATATATATACACACACAGTATATATATATATATATTTATTTATATATATAAATCGGTTACAAGTTATATTTAATCTATTACAAGGGCAGTGGGTCCAAGCCCACCATCCATGGAGTTAACGAGGAAATGTTTGCATCTGAAACCCAGTTAATAGTTAGCTTAACCAGCTATAGATTAGCCACAAGTTAAATGAATGCCACTGGAAGCCCATTTGAATTAACAGAGTAACTGGAGCTGACACATTTAGAATAACTCCTATCATGTTTGTTTGAAGATGTGTATAAGAGACAGGGGTTAGGGTTAGGGTTAGGGTTAGTTTTTGTAAAGGAAATGTATGGTAAGCTGTTCGCTTTAGCCATAGCATAGCAGACTGACCATATAAATATAGGAGCCTGTTTGCTTCTCATGACACATGCATATATTTGCTTCAGACCCTACAAACAAATTGTCTAAAAAAATCTGGTTCAAAACCCTGTTTAAAACAAGCCAAAAGCTCAATTAAAATAATAATAATAATAAAAACATCAGGTCAAACCAAAACAGGTAAAAAAAAGCTATAAAGTCAACTAGAAAAGCCCAGAAAAAAAAGTATTACTATTTATTTCTTTAATTCTTCACCGACTCTGTCATTGAAAAGTGAAAGTTGGACTTTATCATTACGGGAACTATTAATGGGAAAACTTTGAGGAATGTGATATTGGAGGATATTGCAGTAATGGAGGTCAGTGAGAAGGACATAATCTAAACGACCCTTTGTTTCAACTCTTTCCCACTTTTAAATGCATAGAGGAAAATCCCTGTATGAGATCAGCAGATGGATTTGGGTTAGGTGTGAAAGCACCCTGGAGCTACAGTAAATGAAAGGTCACTGCTCCTTTTTTTTTCTGGACTCTCCGGGGTGTCCTACCCCCCATATAGGTTGGTTTGGTGAGCGGTCTATTCATCATCGGATAGAGGCCCATATTAGGTCCATATGGACAGCAATGATGCGGTGTTAATATCAAACACCACAAGGTCAAGACTGACCAAATGGACCGCGGTCCCTGAGTGATTTAAAAGCTAGTTACATTGTTGTTGGAATAGCAATGACAGCTGAGGTGAAAGGGAACACATAATTCCAAAAGTGTGTGAGCTGGGAATTAAAGTAAAACTAAAGTAGAAATAGTTTTAGAAAAAGTTTACGGTGTTTTTTTTTTTTTTTTTTACTTTTTTTTTGAAAAGATATTAAGTTCAAATATAGGATTCAGCAAAAGACCAACACTTCAGGTGAAGCCTTGAAAGAAGTTATATAACTACAACAAGCACAGTTCAATATCAGCATATTAAAGAAAGCATCTCAACATCTCTAATAATAAAATAATTAAATACCTTTAAAATATTATATTATTATGACTGACAATTAATGTAAAAATATTAAATAATTATTTTATATTATTTTATTACATTTTATATATGGTATATCAAATATTACTGTATGTATATACATTTATATATATATATACTGTATATATAATATGTAATAAAATAACATATCTAATAATAAAAGAAAAAAAGCAAAAAAAAATTGAACTTTTTTTAGTTGTTTTCAATGTGGGGGAAATTGCTATTAAGTAGTTAAAGTAACTTATATACTAACTATTATAGTTATAGCAGTTAAAGTTATAGTTACTAAAATATTTGAAATTATACATAAATACATGCAGATGGACGACAAAATGATTGCTCTGCATTTAAAAAAAAAAAAAAAAACTTTTGAAGTTTGCCCTCCAGCTCAGTTTATATATGGAAGATGCCATATTTCACGATTGTGTAATGCTATGGTCAAATGTCCCTGGTCGAGAGACATGTTACCAAGTAGATTTCACAGATGAAGAGATGGAATTAATTATGATTGAATCATAATGAGCCAACTGTTGAACTCAGAATCTGAAGATGAAGAATGTGATAGATAAAAAGGAGTGAGCTTTAAAAAAGTGAGTCTATATTGTTGTATTTTATTTGTTACAACTGAATAGTGTTGAGAGATTTTCTAAGTGGGCTGAAGTTTGACTTATGAGTATTTTGTGTGCCTAAAAATTCAAATGTTCACAAATTTTATTTACTATTAATATATATATATATATATATATATATATATATATATATAATACTTAGAGAGTCCATGTGCTGTTAGTTTTGAAAAAAAAAAAAAAAACATTGATAAGTTGTTTGTAAAGGTCCTCCTTTACTTTCTTCAGTTTTACAAGTCTTTCAGTTTCAGTCCCTTTGTCCCAGTGGAGAAGAGAAGAAAGTTCACACTGTATGTTTTCAGTCATTCTCAGTGCAGCGAATGACCACTCCAGCAAAGCAGTAGTCGCTGGCACAGTGAGCACCAGCTGGAAGAACTCTGTCTCCTCAGAAACAGTTTCAATAAGATCCTTCTGGGCCAAAAAGCTGAGAGGCTGTCCAGGGAGTTTACATTCTTCCCTCAACTTTTGTGATCTATACAAAGAGATCCGCTCTGGGTTTCTCCTGCCATAACATGAGGCCAGGGCACTGTGTGCCTCACAGTGCAGCTCTGCACAGTGGTTTTACAAACTCTCAGCCCGAGAATTTGTTAAACACTAAACATTTTATACACCAGCTAAAATATTTGATTATTATACACACATACGTGCGGAGGGACGGCAAAATGGCCGCTCCGCATATAGGTCACTCTATAACAGTACAGCATTGAAATCCACGGTGAGGCTCAGCGCTGAGCGTTCATCTCTTCTCAGTGTTTGAACACTAAATGTGCAAATTCAGTGCTTTTGAAAAACAATTCTGGTAAGCGGGATGTTATGAAATGAAACATGAAATCAATATAACTAGTGAATGTATTTTGTATTTATATTACCAAGGTGCCAGGCGAGGCTGGGCCCCACTGTGCCTCCCCTGTCCTCACGTCACTGCTTTCATTTAATAATACCTTTAGAGTACTCATATTTAGAGTATGGTATACTACAGTATATTTAGCAATAATCTAATAATAATGTGACATTGTTATCTACTTTACTGGGCACAATGAAATGTGACCACTACATTATACCCATCAGCATGGTGGACAGTGGGCAGTTTTGAGTGCCAGTAGAGACAGAAGTGCAGACAGTACCATGCTAGGAGCACCTCAGTGGTAGAGACAGCGGGTGGATTCAAACCAGGAACCCTTCATACACAAGTCTGATTCATCAACTACTAGGTTACCATTGCCCTAAGGTTATAAAATGGAAAAAAAAAAAAAAAACATCAGCTCTGTTTTGTGTCTAATTGAAGGCCATGCTAGGTTTGCATATATTTGTCGTACGAGATTCATTAAATTTGTTTCCTCTTCCTAGATATAGACTAGAGAAAAACAAACTTTAAACTCGTCTCCTGTGTAATTATCACCATGTTCTCCACCTTGGTATTAGCATAACACACTAGCCTGTGCTAATTTGCATCATATAACAAACTGTTTTCCTCACAAGCTTGAACTCCCCCTAGAGTTGGAAGTCGGAATCTGAAAAAAAAAATAAAAAATACAAAAAAATCCCTGCTTAACCACTGTTATCAAAGTCTGACAAAGTGATTTGAGAACCTGCGATCCCCAGGGTGCGCTGATGAGCTGACATGTACACCTTTGATCTGCCTTTTTGAACAAATATTACCTACAAATCTCGCTACCCTCTGGATGATTCCGTTTAATTCTCTAACAAAGGTTTCAGGTGACGTGAACAAAGTGACAAAGACCCTGTTGGTTTTAGTGGGATTTTTCTTCTTCCTTTACCCTTTTCTTGTCTACCAAAGCAGACGAGACAGAGTCAAGACATTGGAAGCACTTTGATTTTTTTTTTTTCTCTTCCTCAGAGCTCAGAGAACAGTAGACTGCTGAAGATTTAAGCTGCCTGAACTGTGGCTCCTGTGCCCTTTTTCGCTTCTTCTGAAAATGGAGTCACTTTAATGGTTCAGAAAAAGTAAGCCCGCAAAGGTCATTGTTTCGGTACAGCTGTGTCTCTGTGTGGTAAGAAACAAACTGAATATCCGACTCATCCTTCCCACCATGCCTACTTTCCATATTCAGTGGGATCTCATTCTTTGAGGTCATATTGCTAGAAAAGTTATTATTTGCAATTTCGTTTTAGGAAAACATTTGTGAAAACGCATAACCGTAAACTAGAACCTGGGTCGAAATATATATTTTTAAAAAAAGATCAATAGCACCCAGATATAAAAAGAAAATGAAATTGTTGGTTTTTGAGGGAAAAGAAAACCTACAGCCATAGCAAAAGTCTCTAAAAGTTATTAGATATAGTGATGCACTTCAAGAGAAATTTTGAGACGAAATCAAAAATGAGGACACCAAGACTGAAAATGAAAACTGAAATACCAAAAGAAATCATTGTGAATTTCTTAGTACTGTTTTGTTCATGGATACGATTGTGAACTAAACCTCCACAAAATTAGGGTATATATAATACAGTTATGGAAAAAATGTCTTAGACCACTCTTTCTTTAATATCTTGTCCATTTAAAAGTCTGCTTCCACTTAATCTACATTAATCTGGACAAACATAATAACAACAAAAAAGGCTCATAATTAAGTTTAATTTCAGAGCTGATTTCTGGCCATTTTGCATGG
>JAFBJS010000930.1:78572-91363 GCA_016785265.1 Paraplagusia blochii
AGAAGCCTCCACTTAGCCGACTGTGATTGCAGATGTGTATAAGAGACAGCAAATTAACTCATAAAAAATAAGGCCCAGAACACTGTGGCCACTCATTTTAGTTTTTTTCCGTTTTGCTTTCATTGCACATGAGCCTTCACCTCAGTTGATGCTCAATCATCTAGTCATAAAATTGCTGGTCTAATTACAACTGTCTTTGTGGCAAAATAAAGTGGAATGAGTGACATTTATCGGGTCTGTAATCCCCGATACTAAAAACATTTCCTTTACCCTGGTGTGTCTTTAGCAGCTGACATAAGCAGCAGAAATCTATTCCATCTGCACGGCCCGACCGCTGTGATGTAGAGAGCTGTCAAGCCTCAATTACCCAAAAAACCATGTGGAACAAAATGCCCACAGAGACCTGGATGCCAGTTCTCACATCAAAACTGCTGCTATTGTTTATCATCAAGTATATGAGAGTGACTTGTTACGTCTCAGTAAAACTGACGAGCCCCCGAGCAGAACAGGTAAACTCAGGGGGTGGGGGCGTATTTGCAAATTTAAGAATGTCGGTCGAATCAAGCAGCAGGGGGCAGCGGAGCTGAAGAAGGCGCCCGCAGGCACTGATGCCACTGACGAGCGGTAGTGTAGGAGGGTTATGGTGACGGAGCTGCCGACCCAGGAGCAAACTAATCCTGCAGTCTTGAAAAACACCGACATTGGACAGTAGAAAGGCAGGGAAAAAAAAAAATAAAATACACAGAGCCAAAATATTAGCACATTCTGAAGGTAAAACAGACGATCTGGTGCTGGGCCAACTAAGAGCATGTGGGTTTAAGCCGGCGCCCTGACGAGCTGGGATCACCGGCAGGTGTGTGTAGTCATTAGCCCTAACCCAGCACTGGTGAATACACAAGTGTCCAGGGGACGCACAGAGACAAAAATAATACTTAAGAGAGTTGAAACTATATGCAACCCTCAAAGATTAAGATTGTCTAAGACAGGGTTGTTTAATGTAGGACAAAATGAAACCCTGAACTAAGTTTCGGACCTTAGTTTAATGTATATTATACATTGACAGCAGTTGTCCATGGTTTCCCCTAGGACGTCTCCTCCTCTGAAAGCCCTCGGTCCAATTTATCAGAGAACAGGTTGTTAACTTACCAACGACGGATTAATAAAAAGTAAATCAATGCCACTACAAACCCATTAGAAATATCAGAGTAACTGGAGCTGATACAATTACAAATAACTCCCATGGATTTTCTCAGTCATGGACAAGGTTGGGGAGATTGGTTAGGACAACTGGACATGGATTTGTTTGAGAAAATAGTTAACCCCTAAAAACAAAGTCTGAAAATCCATGTCCAGATTAACTCTTCAAACCTGCAAGAGCTAATCCATAAACTGGTTTAAACTAGTGCTTTGACCAGTTCCAGGGACACTGATGAAAACAAGGAACTTTAGGCATTTTACTTGGAACCAAAGCAAAACATAACTTTTTGTTCCGTAACAGAAATGCTCATCTAAAATAAATGGTTAGTGCTTAATATGGGTTTCAGTGTACATAACAACCAAAGTCATTGGTCTCCTAGTCTAGTCTATGGTAGTCTACAATGACCTGATGAGGTTGACTCCCTGTGACGTTCACTGACTGAATGGACAGAGTGGGTGGACCATCAGACTATATGGGGAGGACTGACTACCAACTACTGTCACATCTCAAAGACAACAATAACAGGTCAATATTGGAGTCAATGTGGAAAATGTTAGTTTCAGACACAATATCAATATATTTGTCCATGTTAATGATGGACTGGTCAACATTAAATAGTGTAAATGGGTAGAAATGCATTATAACCAGCCTGTCTATTTAGAACACTATATATTTTTTGGCAAAGTAATTTAATTTATTTTCTAGTTCTTGGGTTTACATCCTGAGAATCCACATCCCAACATTTTTCCTTTGAAAGAAACAAGTCTAAGTCTAAGTTCCTTATCGATATATATTCCTTATAAGTTCCTTTATATATTTAGTAGCTATGTATACGCTGGCAGACCAACACTGTAACATACTGTATTTGATATGAACTTGTGGTCCAAATTTGATTATATTGCGTGACAAATTTGGTCCCCGGGCCGTAGTTAACAGAACCAAAGAATATTTCATTTTTATTGAAAATAACTTATCAGTAGATATTGAGGCCTCAGTTACCTACAGAAATTGTATCTACCTTAACTGTAATTCATATACATACCACTCGGTATCTCTTTTTCTCATCCTAAAAAAAAAATCTGCCATTGGATTACGGTACTATTTTTAATGTTTTAGCTGGTTCTTGGCAAATGTTATACTTTAACGCTCACTGTCAGTGTTTAATCATTGAACCCACAGATTCATTAGACTTATCTTCAACCTCTCCTCGGATCATTTCATGCAAATCTAATCTTTTTTTTTCAACATCAAAATGTATTTTTACATGTAGTCTGTTTGTAGCCTGGAGACATTTCCATGTTTGTGGAACAGTGTGGAGTGAGTGATTGCTTGTAAATATTTGTGCTTTACACTTTAAATAAAGTGGATAAAATGTTATTGATGGATTTTACTATTTTTAGTGATAAAAATCAATCAAAAACAAACGTCGGTAGATGTAAAAGACATGTTTTGTCATTACTGTGTTCACCTCCAGTTTGAACTAAATGATTGTAAAACAAATTTTTTTATGATTTTATTTTCAAAGATGATGCTTTGTTACATAAGGTCGATGCACCTGGACTCAATGTCTCTCTCTATGTCATCAAATGATTATATTAATCACATTTAATGTTATATTTTTGATTATTCTTCCAAATTTTATTTCATTCTCAATGTTGAACCTAAATCTAACACAAACGTCTTTACAAATACTGCATATTCCATTGTTTTCCTCTTTGTGTCTTTTACTAGTTTCCTGTCTTCATACATTTACCAATCGTCCTGCACGGCCCTGATGTATTTCACCCGTGCCTCCTGAGTTTAACCCGTCCTGACTTTAATCTCCGTTCTCCTCTCAGAGTCTTCTCGCCTGCTGTGGGTTCACTGTGGATTATCTGTTCTCCCTGGTTCTCAGTGTTTCTTGTGTTTCTTTTAATGTTTAGCTAACACTGTGTTTCATGCCTTATTCATTTACTTTTAACGTTACCGCCGTGTAAATGAACACATTCAACTTTAAATGCCTTTTAAAGACCGCCGCAGAATGGTGGACACAGACCTAATGACCGTGTCTGTAGTCGACGCTTTGTTTTGTTCTGCTGTGAGCTTCGTTTCATGAATCACCTGAAGCTTAAAACACCATCACAGCAGGCAGCATGTGTTTGCGTCCGCCGATCAAAGCAGCCTCGTCCAACACAAGAGAGTCTGACAAAACTCGACAAATATAAACAGTTGTAAACCATTTGTAACAGTTGTAAACCATTTCTTACATCTACCTGTTATTTCTTATATTTCCTCCTCTTTCATCAATATACAGAAATCAATCCTTTTGTCACATTTTTTACAATGTAACGGAAATAAATCAGAGATTATTTGATCACAATTTATGGTGATTATTGATTAGTCACAATTATTCATGAATGTGGATTGGATTTTTTAAAATTTTTTTTTAATCACGATGAGTCATTAGTGATGATTAATCTTCACTGGGATTTACCCATTTTCCCAAGATTTTAAGATTCAGATTCTCACTAACAATTAATCTAATAAATCAGGATTATTCATTAGTTCAGATTAAAAGTTATTCTCGTTTTTTGATAAATCAGGATGAATTCTCATACATGATTTTTTTTTTTTACTCGGATATTTGATTTGTGAATCAGCATTAATCCATATTTTTGATAAATCACAATGTATCATTCATCATGATTGATGACTAATCACAATTAATCATGATTATTGACTAATCACAATTAATCATGATTCTTGACTTTCTTTTTAAATCATGGTGAAGAGTTAGTCATGTCTTCTGTATAGTTCAACTCTTTCCCGGATTTTTGTCCATAATCAAACAATTTAAACTGTTTAACAGCTTCTTTTTTTAAATCTATGATTTATATGTTTTTTGTTAATGATATTTTTATTCTGCTACTTCCCTCCTGTCAGGTTACTGTACTGTATATATAAAAAATATCCTTGTCTAAAAGGGTTCTTGGATCAAACATATCCAAAAACTGCACCTTGAAAACTGTTTCGTGTGGTCTTTTAATTATTAACGGCACAGTGGAATAGAATTAAGACATGGCACAAGCCTCCTGGGTTTTTCCTGGAGCGCCAGCTGTTGGCCACCCAGTCAAGCACTAAGTCAAATGCAGCAAACACATTTTCTCATATAGAAAAATGGCCTTTCTCCCGCTCTCCCCCTTCCACAACAGCACCTCAGGGTTCTCAGCACAGCAGCAGCAGCAGCAGCAGTCACATCACTCTGCTGTGATCATGCTAGGTGATGGTTCAAAAGTCACAGTCTGTAGTAGCAAGTTTTTTCACTGCTGCAAAACTTTGGTCGCAAAGTTTTTTTTTTTCCTTCTCCTGTGAGTCTGACTCCGAGAGTGAGGTGAAATGTGATGTAGAAAAGTGTGCAGGACTGTGCGCCTGGGCGCCGCGCCGCTATCCGGGAAGAGCCGTCTTGGAATTATGTTTATATTTTGCTGCTGTAATGATCCCCAACATACTGCGAAAGCCATAAGAACATAAAAACGTAAGTATCCTGGGCTAGTTAAAATGTCCTTTTCTCATCGTGAAGTCAATTTAATGTAAGTTTATACGAGTTGCGCTAGAAAAAATTGACGCTTTTTGGGACATTGTATGAGTAACACATAAAAACCAAGGATACCCACTGCCCCATTTATTTAGACCACCATGCACTGCATTTTCACAGGAGATTTGTTCTCCTCCTGAACAAATTCATACACCTCATTACCTTCCCTACTGTGTTTGTAAAAAAAAAACCCTCCTAAACTCTAAACTACTGCACTAAGGAGTTTCTTTCCAGCATCTGCAACAGAAGGTAAGTATAGGACACCAATGACAGGCGACAACAAAATCAATTAACTAAAGCTGGCCACCATTGATGGAGGAGAAAACACACACAGCTGTTAGGTTATTAGCTGTTGATGATGGTGTTGAAGACGAAAACCACGGCTCCGCCGCGTAAACGTCACGCGCAAGTTGAGCGAAATGGATGTTTTCCATTGGCCATAAATCACTGATGTCGCACTTGTGCTCGACCCATGGGTTTTAAAATTGAATCACATGTTTGAACGCTAAAGAGCGCGAGCGTGAGCGCGCGAGTGCGGTGATTTATTCAGCAGTTACAGTCAATCGGCCGGTACCGCCTGATTTATTCTTAAAGCCAGGGAGGATAATTTGTATCTTAATCACTCTGGTGATTTATTATTGGGGTATTTTAATAAACAACATCCATCATGTCACGTGTGATGTGCAGGAAATGCTATTTGTGCATACGTGTTCATCACCGGGCTGAATTGTGGGTCGCAAAAGAGAAATCAAATTCAAACAGCCGATACGTCACTCTGAAATTCCAATCTTGAGAATTTCACTAGATTGCGGTGATTTTACTAAATTGTTAGCAATTCAATATTTTCAATGCACATCTATAAACTCATTCACATTGTCATTATTTGATAATCATGTATTATTTCGAGTTAAAAAAGCCTTTTTATAACTTAACTTAGAGACCGCCAGAAGCTCTGTTTGCCTGGATAACTTAAATTAAGCATTGATTAAGCTCTGTTACTGCAAAATATCATATATCTTAGATCAGACATACTTTACAGCTATCTGTCATGAACTGGCCCCAGGGTTAAATTTTAGTAGCCATTCTGGCCCGGGAGACAGATGAGTTGTCATTCTTGGAGTTACTTGTATTAAATTATTTTCCTTTTAAATTCTAGTTGACACAAATCTACATTCTCACTACCTGCTTTTATAAGGATATTTGCTTCCCAGAAACCGGGTTGTTCAGGTTGGTCACAAGATATTTTTTTGGGGTTGTCTTGTATCTATGGAGTCAGAATAGTCTCAGAAAGAACACACTCGTAAGCACGGATCTGCACGGAACAGTCTGTCACCAGCCAATCAGACGTCTCACTCATTTGTAGCCAATCACACGGCAGCGTCCCCCCGAGGGTCCTTGTGTGACAT
The DNA here is from genome assembly GCA_016785265.1 of Paraplagusia blochii. NCBI lineage: Eukaryota > Metazoa > Chordata > Actinopteri > Pleuronectiformes > Cynoglossidae > Paraplagusia > Paraplagusia blochii. The sequence goes on from JAFBJS010000930.1 coordinate 84,751, forward strand.
CCCCAAACTGCGCCCGAGAACAGAGTTTACGACCTACAAAAATGGCGTCTGGAAGCGATCGTTTGAATGTAAGTATATAAACATGTTATAACATAATAATTACACACATCAGACGGGCGTAGTTTAGTGACGTCACACACGGACTTGTGGGGACACTGCCGTGTGATTGGCTGTAAACGAGTTTGACTTCTGGTTGGCCGGTGACTGACTGACGTAGCAAAATTACACATGCTAATCTGGTCCGCATAAGATAAATCTCAAAAATACAAAATTGCGTGCGCGTACTGGAGAATTCGCGAAAGTATTTTGACGTGTGAAACGTTGTTCTTGTGTTCTTCTCAGAAGACGTTCGCGAATCATTGCTTACGCGTGTGTTTTTTTGGCTTTTCTGGCTCCATACGTATCATGTTTCAGAGGAATTCATGGTCATGGTTTTGTTTTCCATTGTTAAAACTTAATTAAAGTTATGAGTTAAATTACTCAGTCAACAATAAAATATCCCCCCTAATGTCCAATTGACTTGGGTAACAAAGCATCGTGACTTTCAAAATATAGGTCCCCAGAAAATAAGTTCAGTAACACGCTGATGTGAACTCCATCATTCCCTGAAGTTGTAAAATGATCCTGTTCCTCAGTTGGTCATGCCATGGCGGGTGATGTTATTCAGCCTTACACGACTTTTATGATTCACTCTGTTGACTCAGAGCAACAGGCTCTAACTCATGGTGGTAACGTCGCACAGGATCAATTTGCTGACATGTTTTCCTGGCTTTTAAGACATGACATTTCTCGGGTGGTCAAACCGTCTGTTCCTGGAGAATTCATCAAAACAGGACTAGCTGGTAAAAAAAAATAAATAAATAAAAAAAAAAAAGGAAACAGCCACACTAAAGCTGGCCTTGGGTCATTCACGTACTAACCTTGACTCCTGAACAGATTGAGCTCTGTGTCAGTGATGCTGGGCTTGAACAGCCATTACACAGCAGGTCAGACTAATGATGCTCCCACTCCCACAGCCTTGTACTTTCCAAAGCTGTTTCTTTGTCTGAGCTTTGTGGGTTTTTTTTCTTTTTTGCAAATAGATTGACTGCTGAGGCTGCCGCTGACAGACTCCGCACCATTCTCCCCGTAGCAGCAGCAGCAGCAGAGAAGAAGTAATGTGACTCCATTCACTGGCTGCCTGGAGCTGCGTGGAACAGCCAAGCCTTCTTCATCTGTTTCTCCGCAACACATAACAGGTCCCCGCAGCCTTTCGTGTCCCTGCACAGGAGTTTGGGGTTTGTTAGTTGGATCTCATTTCTCACGTTCGTCTTTCCCTTTGAACAGTAACTAATTGTTTTTTATTCGTCTTTCTGTTGTCTCTGGGCGTTTTTGTTTTTTTTTTTTTTTTTTTTTTGCACGTCTGCAGGTTGTTGCAAGGATCCTCTTGTCACAGCCAGGTTTAGTTGCCAATATGTTGTAATAAAACCCACTGGATATCGCAGCGACACAAACATAATTAAGCTTTTTTTTTTTTTTCATGACGACAAATGCCCAGAGGAGTGCAATTTTTAAAGGCAAAAAATATGCTCACTTGAAGAGAAAAGGGATCAAGCATCTGTTTTTGTTTGTCGCAAAAAGATATTAATTAGACATTTTGCTACAATGTGTATGATATTAAAAAAAAATCACTTTCAGTTTGTCTGTTTATTAGGAAGGGATTGCCAAAGAAGTTTTTAGTCCACAGAGATATTTTTTTTTCCATTTTACTATGTATCCTCTTAATATACCATCTTATTTGGGGTAGCAGCAGCTTAATGGTTAAGGAAACGGACTTGGTAATGGAGGGTTCGAATCCACCAGCTACCACTGAGGTGCAACTGTCTCTTATACACATCGAGAAACCAGGTTGTTCAGGTTGGTCAAAAGAGATTTTTGGGGGGGTTGTCTTGTATCTATGGAGTCAGAATAGTCTCAAAAAGAACACACTCAAATATGCTCACTTGAAGAGAAAAGGGATCAAGCATCTGTTTTTGTTTGTCGCAAAAAGATATTAATTAGACATTTTGCTACAATGTGTATGATATTAAAAAAAAATCACTTTCAGTTTGTCTGTTTATTAGGAAGGGATTGCCAAAGAAGTTTTTAGTCCACAGAGATATTTTTTTTTCCATTTTACTATGTATCCTCTTAATATACCATCTTATTTGGGGTAGCAGCAGCTTAATGGTTAAGGAAACGGACTTGGTAATGGAGGGTTCGAATCCACCAGCTACCACTGAGGTGCACTAAGCAAGGCACCGTCCTTACCAACCGCTCCCTTGCCACTCAAGGCTGCCCACTTGTCAATTTGGTGATGGGTCAAGTGGTTTACGTCACAATGACACAGAGTTCACTGTCCTAATGGCAGTAACTGAAGCTGCATCACAATACATTTCCACCAGGGGTCTCAAACTCAAATAAGTTGAGGGCCACCACCCTCATCACTTCAGCAAAGAGCCGCATCAGCTTTCATTGTTCAATACAAAAGAAAAAAAACATGATAAAAAATCTGTTTTCCCATAGATCCTGTGTAATACAACACTGAAACAGAAGGAAACTGGATCAGGGTTTTGAGAACTATAGGATTTACCATAAAATGTGGAGAACAAATCTATAAAATATTATTATAAATTACAAACTTGTCACATCAAGGTGGGGGCCGCAATATATCGTTCCTCGGGCTGCAAATTGCCCACTGGCCGCGAGTTCGAGACCCCTAATCTACATTGTGTGCTCAATCACTAGGCAAGTCATTGTTCCAACGATACCATTATTTCATCCATAATTTCCAAATCCGAGCTGTGTAAAGGTAAATTATTATTGGACATAAATCAGGTGATGCATATTTGTATAAGGATGGCTAAAGCCCCGCGCACACGGGGAGGATTCGGGGCGCGCCGATTGCTTACCACCAGATTCTCTCACTTACGTGTTAAAATATCGATCGTGCTCGATTTCTCTCGGCGCGAGTGAACAAAGTCTCATTGTGTGCGGGCTACGTGAGCATCTTTCTCGCTACAAATGATTTGTGCGCATGCGTTGCAATGATGCAACAAGTTGGCAAACAGCAGCGACTTGTTGCATGAAACGATATTAGAAGACAAATTTGCGGATCTTTGCCAAGACCATCCTTGTCTGAATAATATTCAACAACAACAATAACAGTAAAAGTACCTATTCGTCTTCGGAGTCCGCGGTTCTAACTTATCACGTGAAAATCAGATGAGACGTGAGCAGAATTCTCATTGTGTGCGGGTGTACTATCTACCTGCGCGAATGGCGCTGTGCAAACGGCGTGCGTCGAATCCTCACCATGTGCGTGGGGCTTAAGGAGATCAGCACCCCATAGGAAGGAGTGCTTTTTCGACGATACATCTCCTCAGGAAAAGGGACCAAAAAAGAGGTTGAAGTGACTCTGAATAGTCAAAAACTGTAAAAAGTCTCTCAGAGGGATGCAACAATCTTGGAATATCTATGAAGGATGGGAAAAGATCACAGAATATTCAAACATTTGTTCCAAATCGTCATGTTGCAAAGGCTGCAACCTACCTGGAGTGTCAAGAAGTACAAGGTGTTCAGGTTTCAAAGACATGGACAAGGTAAATACAGCTGAAACCCAAACACCTCTGAAAAAGACACCTAAGTTGAAAACGTAAAGAATGAGCTAAGAAATATCTGAGGATAGGTTGTTCAAAGGTGTGTCCACTGAGATCAGGGTGGGTTTTTCATAGATCAGATGGACAGGACTGTGGTTAGACAAGTGATGGAAACAGAGACCCACTTCAATTCGGACGTCAGCAAGGTATAGAGGGGTACTGGTATGGGCAGGTTGGATGGACCTTTAAGGGAATATTGAATATTGACTCCAAACAACTCGCCGCAAATTTTAAGAAGACACTTTTTTTAAGCAGTTGTGCAGGAAAAACGTTTGCATCTTTCGAGAAGACAATGATGCGTGTGATTGACCGTTACATTGCAGAACAGTCAAATAGAACTGAAGCTGTAGTTGTTGCTGCAAAAAGGTGATTCGGACCAGATCAACAGTCTCCACAACTGCCACCCAAATCACACTGCTCCATACTGTGAGCCTTCCTGTGAGTCGTGAGCCCACTGGAAGTTATGTGGGCTTATTATAAAGAACTTGAATGTGAAAATATTACATAACTCCACACCAGTACTTGGTTTATGGTAGTGCATATGTAAAAATTTCCCTCAGAATGCCAAAACTTTTACGACTAAAATGTTCAGCAAATGGGCAACAGTCTCCACTCAACTGCTACCCAAATCACACTTACCAACTCCTTCATTCTTGCCCGGGATGTGAACCCTAGACTTCCCCATCAATTACAGAGACATCGCCATCCTGAAACATTTTAAAAAATTAACTCTGTGTCTCCGTACAGACTTGTCAAGTCCAACATCAGCAGCAGCGCAGCTTCACCCTAGGGCAACTCCCTTCCTCCCTCTATCTGTCTATCAAATATAACGTCCACATGAAATGATGTCGTGGGCCATTTAAGGGTCAGTCATAAAGATGTAGCAGCTCAGGTAACGTACAGTCCTTCCATGACTGCCTCGATGCTGTCCTTCAAACGACAACGCCAGCATCACTCATTCGCCAACAATATGTGTTTTAGCAGTGACTGTGTTTGAAGATGGATAACGTAACGTCAGCGGGGATCGTATATAAGAAGCGGATATTGCCGTTCAGTAGACGCTGTGATATTAAACATCACTGGTGTTTCTTTATCTTTTTTTTCGATTTTATCGTGGAAGTTAATAACATAAGAGAAGATTTTAATAAAAGTTAAAAAAAGAAGAAGAAACATGTTCAACAGGAAACTAAACTCATCAACCCTTTCTCACATACTCAAATATATGTATATATATTTACACAGTTTTCCTTAAAATGATTGTATTGAATATATATATATGTGTGTGTGTGTGTATATGTATATATATACATATATATACATATACATACATATATATATATATATATATATATATACATATACATACAAACACACCCAGATGTACATATACCTGCGCATATACACACACCTATAAACATATATAGGCACATATGCTGTATGTCCAAATAGTATGTTGGTTATTCACATACATATACACAAATACATACAGTACATATGTTACCTAAGCCAATGTATATCCATTAGTTGAGTGTACCCTCACATATATACTGTGTATATATATATACACAGTATATATATATATATATATATATATATATATATATATACACATATATATATATAGTTTATATATATATATATATATATATATATCATGCCCAGGCAAACTTTTTGACTCATGGCCCAGGAGTTGCTCCCTCAAATTGGACATGGGGTCTGGGTCAGGAGCAGATAAATGGACTGGTGTCTGGAGGGTTCCAGGTTAGCATTTACCAATTGCTAGTTACCACTGAGGTGCAGTGAGCACCAAGTTCACTTTGGTGATGGGTTTAATGCAGAGGTCAATTTTCTGCGTGTGCATTATTGTGGATCTAAAAGTCCCAATGACAGGAAGTTAGTTTTCCTTCCTTTCATTTGAGTGGACTGAGACAAATGACAAGAAAAAAAGTCATGCATTAAGAATCAAATGCAAACTGGCTTTAACTTTTCTCTACACCATCCATGGGAAAAAGGTGGACATACAGGGAAAAAGGCAGGAATATAATCACACAACAAACCAATTACATCATTTTGACAATTTTGACCAGATTAAAAAGTCAAACGGGGTTCGTTCAGTCCCCGCGCCTCAGTTTGCCCATAACTGCTATATATGAATATTACCAACCTAAATTCACCAACTACTGTTTACCAACTCGGTAAAAAACATTTAATTTGCAAAGAAGTGGGTAACAAGTGGGACGCATGTGAATCGTGCATATACAGTTTACTGCCATCTGCTGAACTGTCTTGTTTACAACTGTTGCTATTTACATTCTTGCACATGTACAAGTATGTGTGTATACGTACATATGGTCGTGTGTGTACAAGTGTATGAATGTAAAGCAAATTGTATCCACGCACCTGCTAAAACAATATACAGTGCATAGTGTTCTTGATGCTGCTAGCGCTTGCTTTTAATTTTTTTTACTTTATTTTACTTTAACGTGTGTCTATTATGATACTGTATATTTCAATTTTATTTTGTTAATATTGTGTCAATATTTTCTTTTCTTTTATTTTCTTACTTTCACCAAGATTTATTTTGTGTATGGACACAATTCTGAGACACCGCACCTTCATTTCACTGTCATTGCCAGCAATGTCATGTGACAAATAAAGCCTCTTGTCTCTTGAATCTCTCGGCTTTAGGCTCCAATCCACCAGCTGCCAGGTTGCAACTTAGGTGCTCTGATCATGGCATCATCCCAACCCACATAACTTCCTGTGGCTCACCACCCTCAAGACGACTGACAGTACGGTGCAATGTGATTTGGGTGACAGTCATGGAGAGACTGCTGCCCCTGTAAGAGATAAGATGATGAGGACAAATGAATAAATAGCACAGTCCTTATATATATATATATATATATATATATATATATATATATATATATATA
>JAFBJS010000933.1:5767-41642 GCA_016785265.1 Paraplagusia blochii
AAGTATTTCATTTGGATAAGGTTGGGGGGCCGCATTGAAAAGCTCAACGGTCGGCATCCGGCCCCTGGGCCTTAGTTTGCCCATGCCTGCTCTAAGCGTTGTTTTAGGTTAGTATTTTTGCCTTGTACAATATTTAGAAGCGGGCTATATTATTGTTCTTTTATCTTCATCCGCTAATCCGTCGCAGAGGAAACAGTCTCCATGATGATCATACTGCACAATATTGTGAGCTGTCTTGTGGGTTGTAAGCCCACTGGAACTAGATGCTACTCAGTGGAAACCTGGCAGCTGGTGGAGTAGAACCTTAATTCTTGGAGACCCAAGTCTACTTTTTTTGAGTTATTTGTGTGTAAAGGCACATTTACTTACATAGGTACTGGTTTAATTACACAGGTACTGGTACCATCTTTTTATATTTGAGTGCTTATCTTTTTTTTTTTTTTTTTTTTTTTTTTTTTTTTTTTTTTTTTTTTCTGTTAGCTTTGCTCATCATGTGACAAACTTTTGCTACCTTGTCTTTATTGTACTGTCTAAGCTTTGTTGACTGTTACAATTTTTGCCTGGTACGACCTTTTGTACGGGGCTATATTATAGCCCAGCGGTCACCAACCTAGTACCTGATAGCCCCGATGGTCCAAAAAGTTGTTTTTGAAGAGATGTTACTATTACAATAATATTCTAATGTGTCCAATCATGTCAATCAGTAAATTGGTCACTGTTGTATGTCCCAGAACTTTGGATTATTACATTCAGTGAGTCTGCATCAAACAAGTAGCTCTTCATAGTACTTACTTTTCGTGGTACACCAGTTATAAAAAGGTTGGTTAACCCTGGTATAGCCTAATATTTACAGCCTTTAAGTTATTTGTCTTTAAATGCACTATATTAATATATTTTAATAAAACATAACTAACTAAATAATGTGTTTTTTTCCTTTTTTAAAAAAAAAATCCCTGTGTCATTGTAAATCTGTGTCAATGGCAGCACTAACAATAACAAACCTGGGCAAACTAAGGCCTGGGGGCCAGATGCGGCCCATTTGGTTTTGTAATCCGTCCCGCCAGACTTGCCCAAATTTTACTTTTAATTTATATTATCGTTATCCTTCTACCTTTTCCCAGCAAAGCCAGCCTTTGCCCAATAGATAATCTTAAGAGGCTTAAGAGATCAATTTTGCCGTTATTCAATACTTTACTTATCATTCATCTTAGTTCACGGAAATCTTTCTGATCCTGACCTGGCCCGTGACTCAAATTTTAGTACCACCTGTGGCCCGCGAGACAAAATAATTGCCCAGGCCTGAACAATATGAATATGGTTGCTTTTTTCCACCTCCTTAAATTCTACCACATTTTTCCTGTTACTTAGAAAGCTTTGTTGATTTCCAGCAGCTGGTGTAGATTTTAGCACCATTCAGAGGAATTGTTCCTCAGACAAAGCAAACACACTGTTCCTAACTGCTGCCTAATGATTCTGATAATAACAGGCGGAGGGTGGTGAGTTTAAAAGAGAATAAGCTGAGGCAATTATCTCTCAACTGGTGCAGCTCACCGAGGATAATGATGTAGTTGATGCTCCAACACCATTTTTTTTTTTTTTTCCCCATGTATGACACACATAAAAACATGTCACAGACCACAACCTGGTTAGGGTTGATACTAGAGGTAACAGACAGAGACAGATGAAGACTAGTCCTACAGTGAGGATATAATCCCAAAATAATTTCACGTAATGTTGAAGTAGAATTTTACAGTAATAGGATTTCATGTGAAGGATTTCATGCACAAGGTCAAAACAGTCTCATCATCAGTTAATTAGTTCTTAACAAATGCTTGATTGTTTTTAGATATAAATTCAGATTTTTAGATGGAACTTTCTTCACTTGGTACAAATCACAGGTGATTCACAATAGAATAAAAAAAAAAAAAAAAAAACAGCCACAGTGTAGCTCTCACACTCCACCGACACTGGACCAGAACACATGAACCAGAGACCAATACAAGCTGAAACATATAAAAGTTATATAATGGTCATATCACACGGAACTGCGAGGTTTATGCTTACGATGATGAGACGTTTAAGGGAGGCCACACTAAACACTGAGGAGCAACTTCATCGCTTTAGTTTGAAGACCTCATGGTCTGTCGAGTGTGTCTCCGCTTTATTTCCCATAAAATGTCTGGTAGAGGCGTGAAACCTCTCCAGATTTGGGAAATGTTTCTGAAAATTGAAATTCCTGCTTCTCTTGGTCTCTCTCAGGAGTAAAACCAGATCTGCTGCAGAGTGTGGCTAGAAAGGAAGAAAGAAACAGAGAAAGAAAGACAATATTCTAGAAATGAGGAGTCTACCTTTATAGATAGTTGGTACAAGTCAGTTGTGATCCACTGTCAGGGACAATGACATAAGGAACTGTGTATGGTATCATGGGCCCACAGTAGTTCAAGCATATCAAGGTAAACTTGGATCCTGTGGAAACACCAAGTCCATCATCAGTCCGGCCACAGCATCAAGCAGGCAGTCTGTCCCAATGTTTGAGGTAGATCTTCGTCTCACAGAGTAAAAAGTTCAGAAGACATTTAGTTCTTCCCAAGTATTTTGAGAGGAAAACCCACTTATGATCAGGGTGGCAAAAGAGGCACTCAGCAGAAGAAAATGTCCAATGAGCAGCATAGGACACCAGTCTCAAAAGAAAGAAAGAAACCTAGGAGCAAAACTTTATTGACCTGTCTCTTATACACATCTAGATGTGTATAAGAGACAGGTCCGCATCCGGCCCCTGGGCCTTAGTTTCCCCATGCCTGCTCTAAGCGTTGTTTTAGGTTAGTATTTTTGCCTTGTACAATATTTAGAAGCGGGCTATATTATTGTTCTTTTATCTTCATCCGCTAATCCGTCGCAGAGGAAACAGTCTCCATGATGATCATACTGCACAATATTGTGAGCTGTCTTGTGGGTTGTAAGCCCACTGGAACTAGATGCTACTCAGTGGAAACCTGGCAGCTGGTGGAGTAGAACCTTAATTCTTGGAGACCCAAGTCTACTTTTTTTGAGTTATTTGTGTGTAAAGGCACATTTACTTACATAGGTACTGGTTTAATTACACAGGTACTGGTACCATCTTTTTATATTTGAGTGCTTATCTTTTTTTTTTTTTTTTTTTTTTGTGAAAACTGTTGGATGATGAAATAATCTCCAGTCACTTTGACTTGGTTCAATATTAACTGCTTTCTTTTTGTAAATAATTATTTTCCTTCTTTGTGCCTTTATTTATTAAAAAAAAACATGGTGCTGTACAGTTGCAGCTTAAAAATTAATGAGAAAAGAAAGGATCATAGTCTGAAGACACCCTGTTATTCCTCAATAGCTCATTAAGGGGAATGTTATTATTTTAGTGACCCACATGGACAGACTGTTATATCTGTGATAACAGACTTGCTGCGTAGATACAATTCTACAAAGAAAATGCAGTGGATATGTCAGAGCATGAGTCTCATACTGATCAGCCATCCTTCCTAAAAACATATTTTGGTGATTGTCTTGTGTGGTCCTCATAATTCCCTGTTTTAATTTGCATGGATGTAAAACCAGATCTGCTGCAGAGTGTGGCTAGAAAGGAAGAAAGGAAGAAACAGAGAAAGAAAGACAATATTCTAGAAATGAGGAGTCTACCTTTATATATAGTTGGTACAAGTCAGTTGTGATCCACTGTCAGGGACAATGACATAAGGAACTGTGTATGTTATCATGGGCCCACAGTAGTTCAAGCATATCAAGGTAAACTTGGATCCTGTGGAAACACCAAGTCCATCATCAGTCCGGCCACAACATTAAGCAGACAGTCTGTCCCTACATTTAAGGTAGATCTTCGTCTCACAGAGTAAAAAGTTCAGGAGAAGACATTTAGTTTTTCCCAAGTATTTTGAGAGGAAAACCCACTTATGATCAGGGTGGCAAAAGAGGCACTGAGCAGAAGAAAACGTCCAATGAGCAGCATAGGACACCAGTCTCAAAAGAAAGAAAGAAACATAGGAGCAAAACTTTATTGACAGTTGGTACAAATCCACTGTCAGTAGAAAGACGTGCCAGAAAACAAAAAAATTGACCATTACATATATGGCACAGTATGTTTTCCCTGGTGGTTAAGTGGCTAAGGATTTGGTGTTCTCACCGCCGCGGCCCGGGGTTCGATTCCTGGTCAGGGAAACCTTGTATATTTTGGGGCAGTGGCCTAGTGGTTGAGGAAGCGCACTTGGGTCCGTAAGGCCCCTGGTTTGAATCCCCCTACCCTGAGCGTGGTCTCTCTCTCTCTCTCTCTCTCTCTCTCTCTCTCTCTCTGTCTCTCTCTCTCTCTCTCTCTCTCTCTCTCTATATATATATATAAGGAAAAAATGAGACAAAGAAAGAAGAAAAAACAACTTGTTAGATCTTGTTAGATCTATCCTCAAGGGGAAAAACCAAAATAACCAATTTCATTGTTTTTAACCCTTTAGTGTTAAAGCTCGTACAATACTTCAACTCACACCCAGACGTTGGTCAACAGTACCAGATCTACACTAGTGGATCCAGTGCCTGTTAATTAAAAGTCCATAAGACATATGTTAGTGATTAGACCTTTGGTGAAACCAAACTGCCGTGTCCCTCCCCATGATGTTTGCCCGCAGTCATAATACGCCTCGTAAGTGTTAGCATTTTCCTAATTGTATTATTTCCAAATTACTGCACCCCTTTCACCCCGTCTCCCTCCCATGCCCCGTCCATTCCCGCCCTCCAAATGAGAAGGGCTGATGGACTCCCTCATTTCATGAATGCTATCAAGGGAGTGGTTAATGAGAACGGAGAAAGCCTCCCTATCAGTCAGCTGACCCATTATCATCCCTTATTGTGGCGAAATCTCATTTAACTCTCTTTTAATTAAACATAGCCGGCTAAGAAAAAAAAGAAAGACGCCTCGCTTTCAACACATCTGAACCCAAGGCAGGGTAGAAGTAATCATTTGGCACAGGTAACTTTTAATCATCCTGCCAACGCAACATGGGACTCACCCTCAGTCTTTGATATGTAGGCAGATTATTAGAGGCGTCCCCTTTTAACGGCTGCCCTCAATTTTTTCCCTTTGAAAAACACAAGAGAGAGAGAAGAAAAAAAAAAAAAACATTTCAAAGCTTACAGTATGGTGTGACATCCAGAGAAAAAGAGCAAGAATAAAAGGTGAGCAGAGAGGAAAAAAAAAAAAAGAAAGAAAGGAACTCAGTGAAGCGGAGCAGCAAACTTTAATCACTCTTTCACCCTAAAAGTTTTCTAACAAATGCACCACAACTGGACTGCAAACTGTCGAGAAGTTTTTTGTTTTTTTTTAGTGAAATGTTCACTCATGCTTGGAGAACAGAAGGGAAGTTCTCCTGATAAAGTAGAAAGAGGAAAAAAAAACAGGTAAAAGAAAAACGTCGATTTCAAGGTGAAATATCTGAGAGACAAGAAAGAAAAAAAAATGAGGAAGTTCAAAAGGAAAGTAATAGACAATGAAGGCAGGGTTCCAAGAGCAGTGTGAGAGCTAAAAGAGAGGAAAACTTCATTTTTTTTTTTTTTTCTTTCTCTCTCCTGCCTGGTCTGACTGTGCCGGCTGCCTGGCTGCTTATGAACCAAAGCCCGGGGGGACAGCGGATTTCTACGAAAGACACCAAAGCCAGAGAGCTATGACTGGGATGAAGCCGCTCACATCGCTCGGCCACCCGCTGCTCTGAATCCAGAGCTGCGAAAGTGAGAAAAACAGCTTTGATTTCTCTCCTTTTGTTCCGCGCTAACATCGACGGCTCTCTGTCCCCCTGTCTTTCTTGTCCTCTCCTCAACATCAGCCTTTTGTCTTCGAGAAAAAAAAAAAAATAACAGTTGGTCCTTTGGTCGTTCCCCGCACCTAAAATTCCGCTCGACGTAGAACGAACACACGGGCTGCCATTGTTCCAGTCGCAGGCGGTGTTTTCACTGCATAAATTTAACACATCGTTCACCACAACATGTTTGTTTCAACAAGTCTGCATATTTATGAGAATTTAAAATTCACACTGGATGATTTTTCTTTTTTTTTGGCCAGGAAAATGTCAAGATTTTGTTGCTATTCACTTATTTCAATAAGTTTCTTTACAGATGTTGGCTTCAATTGTTGGGAATTGTATGTTGTACGTGGGCTAGTGTAGAACTTTAACCATTTTCTGATGCGTCATGAAGTCAGGAATTAGACAATGTCAAAATCTCACTAACAAAACCAATGGACAAAATCTCTAGTCTGGACAACAGGGATGGAGGCACTAATTATGTTGTATTGAAATACATCAGCATTAAGATTTGACTGAGTATCAATTACTCTCATAAGAAAAAAAAAAAAACATATTATCAAATGAAAAGTGTCTTGCTGTACTTTTTGACTCATTAGCCACAATCGGTCATCAAATTGGACACGGGGGCGGAGCAATAGAGCATTTGTTTGAGTTAAAATAAATAAAAATAATATGGCATCTGAAAGTCATGTATAAAATCAAGAATGCTAAATTTCTAATAGCCTTCATGACGTCGAAAACGGATATTGCAGGTAAAAGGCTCAATGTGCCACATTGGGCCCCCAGGCCTTAGTTTGCCTATACCTGCATTATACCATATGTTTAATTGATTTGATATGTTTAACCTTTAGCCTCAGGACTAAAGATGATTGAAATATATAAAAAAATATTATTTTTCTTAAATCATTGGTCCTCAACCACCGGGCCATGGACCGGAACCAGTCTGTGGGTCAGTTGGCACCAAGCCAAGGTCCAATATCTTAAATAAACGGCCATCGGTGCCGCCTCCTTGTGCCTTCCGAAACAGTTTACACATTTTCTGAAGCCTTGGAGGTGAAGAGTTCCAGATTAAAAGACAAACGTGATTAAGTGATTATCAATTATATATGATAAACTATATCTAATAAACAAGGACTCTTAATTATACTTGTATTGACTATGCTAAGCCTGATGTTTCATTTTAATTTGTGGTATTAATCCGTTATCTTAAAGACCAGTTAGCGGAAAAATTGCTTGAATTTTAACAGGACCGTGAAATGTTAGGGGACACTGTTTTAAAGGATGGTGAGTTATATTTTACGACGTATATTTACGTATATACATTATCAAATTCCGCCATGACAATTGTCATGTGTTTCTTGTGTGTAAGAAACCCCAAAACATTTTAAAAGTATTGATATTGGTACGAAAATAATAATTAACAAAAGCTCAATCCTTTCATCCCATCATCCCATACTATATAAAACACTGCCTTTGCTCAGAGTTTCACCGTGAAACCAAACGACACATTTTAGATTTTCATGGATTTCTTCATATGCCGACGTCCCTACGAAATAGTCGGACAATTGCTGGTAATTCACTTGCTCTGTTGCTGTACTTTCTCTTCCAAATCTCAAACTATCACCTTTTCTACAGCTTCTGTCCAGAATTGAGATATCAAAGTGCTGGCTGAAGGCAGGAAAGCATGTGATTTATACACCATCAAATGTTTAGAGCCTGTCAAGTGAGAGCAGTCTGCTGGATTCAATCTGAACTGATTCATAGCTGGACGGGTAGGGAAAGGCAGAGTAGCAGGAAGAATCCATATTTAATACTTCCCATGTTCTCCCATCTTATCTCCCAGTCTTCCCTCTACACCGTCTCAGGTTTGATCTCTCACAGTCCTGCTTCTCCTCTGAGCTACAACGACTCAGTGAAGTTCTCTCTCTGATTGGTTCTCGCTCAGCAAAGAAGCTGGAAGATCACAACATAACTTTTTCACTCTTGTGATTGATTTTGGGGTTATTCTGGTTTACTTCAGTTAAATTGAGACTATAACCTTTCTGTTTGTTTGTTTTTGAGACTTCAAATTACAGATTTTTATATGGTCACAGTGTTCAAGGGTCAAATAGTGTATTAAAATACAGCATGCAGTAAAAAAAAATGAATAAAAAGAATAAAATATTCTTCCTCAGGCATGTTTTTCTTCAATTCCTGGAAGTTGGTAGGTCTATAGATGTTCAATTAAGTGGGCTTCTGTTACAGGTCTTTGGAAGTTGATAGGTATCATTTATTCACTCATTCATTCATCGTCATCCTCCTAGTCTCCACCACAGCCACTCAAATCACACTGCTGAATGTGAGTCTTCCTTGTGTTTCTAGACTGGAGGTCATGTGAGTCTGGACGGCGCTATGACCAGAGCACCTCAGTGGGAACCTGGCAGATAGTGGATTAGACCTTGAATCCTTGGTTGATCCAAGTCAACTTCCTGAACCACTCGCATTATTACAATACATTGCACTGTCTTTGTGACAATTTTATTCGGTAGTGCATTATAGGATTTTGCTATATTAAAAGAGTGATGTGGCTCAAATGTTGGGAACCACCCCACCACCCACTCTCCGCCGCAACTATAAATAACAGCATTTGTCTATAAAATAGTTCTAGCTACACCTCTGCATAACATCGTATCCTTGTTAACATAAAGAAACAAAAAAAAGAGATACAGTTCAACTTACAAGGATGTGCTATTACACTTTATTGTAGTACGGCGGGAAAAAAAGCATGTTCCCCAGGGTTCCCCCTCAGCACCCCCCCCAGGGGGGGCCCGCCCCACACTTTGAAAACCCCTGGTATAGACGATCAACTGCTGTCTCTTATCGCACACTGAACAGCTCCTCAAACCTGTCCGTGGTGCTGAGTCATACCTCACTGCAAATTACTGGAGGATAATTGTAAGGAATACAAGGCTACCTTTTGTTAGTGACTTAGTTTATGACCACTTTCTCATTTTGTAATATTTCTAAATAAGAAAAAGTAACGTTAAAATGTGTTGTATTTGCAGTATTTCACTCCAGAACTGCAACCCAAATCACACTGCTCCATACTGTCAGCCTTCCTGTGGTGCTGAGCCCAATGGAAGTTGCGATCAGAGCACCTCAGTGGCAACAAGGTACGTGGTGGATTCAAACCTGAATCCTTGTGGACCCACGTATGCCTTTTTTAACCACTACGCCACCATTGCTGCTTTAATTCAGTCTTTTTATGACAGAATTGATGAAATGATAAAAAAGCCAAATAGTGAATGCAGTTACAGCAGTGGCCAAGTGGTTAACGATCCGAACTTGGGCCTGGAGGGTTTCAGGTTCAAATCTACCAGCTGCCAGGTTACCACTGAGGTGTACCAAGCATGACATCATCCTGTTCACTTTGGTGCTGGGTTTAATGCCAAGGTTACATTTTTTGTGTGAACCACAATAACAATGAGTTTGCTATCCTTTCTATAGGAAGTGTAGAGTTTAGCTATGAATGAAATGACAACAGAAACACACGTCAGAATATTTTTTTAGTCATTTCTATGAAGGGTGGCCTCAATACATTGCGTAGAACTGGGATTACCAATGACTCTACAAAACGAATACACCATCTGTTTAGGTTTATAGATGAAAAAAATATGTTTTTTTTTAATATCCTGTTTGATCACATTTTCAAATAGATTCATTGGCTGTAATTAAAAGCAGTCTTTTTAGGGAGGAATCTCAGTTTGTTGTGTCTGAGCTTCAAAGTGACCTTAATGTGCATCCAAAAATAATTACCATCCTCCACACAGTCAGCCAGCGCACAGATCAAAGGTGTGAACTAACTCATCCTGCTGCCCCTGACGGTGAGTTTATTAGCCCCCGCCACAGGGACGTCTCCTTCATTAGCCTCGCTGAAATGTCAGTCACATGGTGCGAGCGTATGTAGCTTATGCGTGTCACTGCTAATCTATGCGTGTGCGGAACCGGTGACACGCTGGGGTTGATCAGTCACTGAACATCAGACGTCAGAGGAGGTTCAATAGTGGAGGAGACGGGGAGCAGCTGTGGCAAAGCATACGGAGGTAAGGAAATGGAGATGTGAAGGAAGGGATATCTGTTACGTCGGAGGCGGAAACAACTCTTACTGCATTTATTATTCTTCTTGATTAAAAGAATATTTGATGTCTTGGGGCTTTAAGGCCAAGAAGAGGTGGCACAGATAAAGATGCTGAGATTCTCTTTAGGAGAGACAATGATGGACACCATGGATCAGGAATGAGTTGATTAGAGGGACAACACAGACAGAAAGGTCTGGAGAAAAAGCTAGAGAAGACACATTGAGATGGTTTGGACATGTTCAGAGGAGGGACAGTGGATACATTGGTAGAAGAATGATCCTAGAGATGGAGCTACCAGGTAGGAGACAAAGAGGAGATTGATGGATGCAGTGAGGGAGGACATGGAGGTGGTTGGAAAATGTTAATTCTCTGTGCCTAAAAGAGGTTTAAGACAAAAGGAGTTGAAGAATAAAAGAAGGCCAATAATTAGTCAGATTCAGTTATTTGTTAACGTGTCTTTTTTTTTTTCTTTTTCATGAAGGATCATTTTTTAGAGTCTACAGATAAAAACTTAAACCTACAATTCCATGATGTCGGAGAAGACTGGCGTCTTTCTGTGGCCTGACCTTGGTGGAGTATTGTACATATTGAAAAGGAAAAAATACTGTATGTAGCAAAGAAGCATTGGTGGTAATTCATATATTACACAATACAATGCCTCTCTCCTGTAGTAGTTGTACACGTACCGTGGATAAAGCCTGTGTTCAAGGCCTTTTACTTTGAAAAGCACCAGGGATGCTCCAAGTGGCCTTATCCTGTTGCCTAGCAACAGATTTAAGTCAGCTACTGTCAATCACTTAACAAGTAAAGAATAACATTTAGTCATTTAATTGGCAAAGCAAGACCTTAACATCCACGTCAGTCACAGCCTGATGCACTTAATTTGACTTTAATATTTTTTATTCAAACCGCATGAGGGGGAAGAAGTAGAAAACACTTCTTCTTTCCTTTGGAAGTAAAAAAGGTGTGCCTCTCATTTCACATCATTGGACCAAAAACAAAGAGGAAGCCGAGGCCCAATCATTTTCAATTGAGAGAGCAGGTGGTTCCTCAATAAAAGCTGGGCCGACGCGAGTGGATAAATGAGAGATGCCTGTAGAGCTCAGACACGGGATGCAAAGTGCTTCAAAGTCATTGAAAGCAGCCGCGGAAAAAACATCCCATACTGCTCCGAGTGCATCCTGTGTCATTACAGCCCTGAATTAGGCCTGATGTTTGGGAAGCTGAAAGGGTCGGCACTACGGCGGTATACGTGCAGTGCCAATGTACATCAGCGATAAAAGAGCGCACGCAGAGTGCATTTACATTTGAAATTGATCAGAAAGAAAGATTTGTCTGCCACGAATGTGTAATAGAAACTTTATATATATATATATATATATATATATATGACGTCATTTGATTAATCATGGGTTATATGTTTCAATTTGTACAATGCAGGATTTGTTGGCTTAACATGGTAAATCAATATTGAACATACACATCAAAATAACACTCTAATTAAAGGAGAGCAAACTTATTGTCATTCTGACACTGTGATCCACACCGCTGCACACAATGGAATGTTTAACCCATCACCAAAGTGAACAGTGGGCAGCTTTGACCAATGAGTGAGAACGCTGCCATGCTCAGTGGACCTCAGTGGTAACTCGGCAGCTGGTGGGTTCAAACTCTGAACCCTCCGCAGCCAATCTGGTTCCTAAACCTCTAAGCCACCACTGCCACAAAACATTTCAGGAAATCGAGTTATATATTTGGGTCTGAATTGCAATTAGAGAGCATTCTTAATGCACAATCACATATTAAATATTGCAAAACGTCAGAAAAAGCTGTTGTTTTCAGTTAACAGATACTTCACTGCCTGTCTGTCTGTCTGTCTGTCTGTCTGCTGAAGAAACATTTGGAACTGAGCCTGGATTGTAAATGTATCACAAGACAAGGAGAGAATGTGAGTTGTTTGTATAAATATACGTCGAAAAGTGTTGCTTTGTATGTATTGCCGTAAAAGTTACATTTTGGGCAGAGGGTTGAATAAACAGGTAACTGACCCAGGAGTAAAAACATTAGGAATAAAGCAAACTTTATCAAAACTTGATAAATCAGTGCCTGAACTGTTTATTACAGAATTTTCACTTCCATGATTTTCTGTGAATAATTAGGTCACTGAAAAATTTCAAAAAAGCAATCAAAGTAGAAAATCGTACACTTCTGTTTTGGAATTATAAGCTATGCAGAAAATAAATGCAAAGACCTCTAGTTTGGCCTGGCAGAATGGACAAAGAGTCTCGTAGTAACTTAGTAGTAAGAGTTGTAGTAACTTGTAGTACGTCAAATCAATGGTAATCAACCAGTGTGAAAAAAGGAAAACCTTCATTACGCAGCACCTCAGCAGCACTGACAACAACCTTTTATCATTATGAATAATATTAATTATTAGTAATAATAATAACTTGCTTTAAAATTCATTATCTAAATGAGAAAAAAAAACACGTTTCCCAGTTTTAGCTCTTGATTGTGAATTTAGAACCAAAGAGCAACAACAATCAAAATTGTACAATGATGAAAACATGAATTAAGAATTCACAACATATGCACATGCGCCAATAATATTTTGTCCTCATATCATTTCCTGTATTTCTGAGAGGCATCAATCAGATAAAAAAAGGGTTTATTCTTGCCTGTCATCCTGTGGTCGGTCATTAATCTGAACCTGGAGTAAAAAACCCAACTGAAGCTCTGCAGACCCTGACATTTGGTGGTGTGCCCAGGCAGCTTTAATAGGGACGGCATCATCATCCCACTCGTCTCAGGGGTGAGTTGAGATGTAGCTTTGATCCAGTCTTAACATGAGGCTGCAGCAGTTGAACTTTTACCTGAGATGAACGACCGGGGTGAGTAAGAGGTGAGATTCAACCCAGTGTTCACCCCTGTTCTAACTCTCCTGGGTTTCTTTTTTCTTTTTTCTTTTTTTTTTGTGCTGAAACAAGTGGCTTTAGAGGATGAGACGCTGATTAGTGAGCAGCTAAAAAGGTGTAAAAAGATAGAGGTGGTGCACAGAGTTAAGCGTGAGCAGAGAGGAGACTCAGACGGTGGTGTGAATGGGGCAGGAGGTGGAAGGAGAGACAGAGGAGAACATGAGAGCGGAGGTTTGACAGAGTGTAGAGGTGGAGATCAGAGGTGGCGAATCAAAGGGTGGTGAAGTGTAGGAATAATTAAGAGAGCAAGAAGAACTGAGCAGCCACAAAAAAAAAAGTGGGCGTAAGAGGAAGAGGAATCTGCTTAACTACTACACTAAAGTACAACAGTACAGATAGTTTGGGGTTTTGGGCGTAGAAATTCTTTTGTAGATGGACATTAGAAGCCACGGTAGGTTTATGGACAGCAGAATTATGGACTATACAGTATGTGTGTCTTCGCATATGATTCTTAAACTGATGCATTTTAACAATTGCTCTAAACCAGATCATTATAATAGTTATATTAGTGAGTTTAGTGAGTTATAATATAGTGTGACGACCCTTTGGTTGTATAGTTATGTTTGAAAGGTGTGTGTGAATTGTTTGTTTTGGGCGTGTCTTTTCTAATTGGCAGGTTCACAAGGGAGAAAAGCTGAAATTTCATTGGTGAACCGTCGGAATATAAAGCAGCTTTAACCAGGAACCTGGCCATGTGTTTTGCTTATATTTGTCTTGATTCTTTACCCTATTTGTGAGCAAACCATCCTCTGGATACTTGCTGTGTTTAGAAAGTCCAATTTTGTGACATAGCCATATTTATTTTAAACTGCTTTCGCTTTCATTTGTGTTTGAGTTATAAGTCAAAACCCTGTCTTTTCTTTTGAGTAACTAAAGTAACTAAGTAAATTGGTAACAGCAGGGTTCTCTTTGTGTTGTGGTATTTTTAGGTTTGGCGTTCTTTACGTTGAGCTAAATAAATACCGTAATTTCCGGACTATAAGCCGCACCCATTACATTTTAAAGAAAAAAAAAATATTTTGTACATACATAAGCCACATCTGAATCACAATGCGTACCATGTCCCCCCAGACATGGGACATGTAACATGATTTTGCCTGTTTGATTTTTCTTTTGGTGGGGAGGTGCTACGACCCTTTGGTGTATAGTGATGTTTGAAATGTGTGCGTGAATTGTTTTGTTATCAGAAATATAGGATATTTTAGATAACGAAATTGGGATTTTCAGTGTCTAAATCGACCTTTAAGTTTCCCTTGATCTTTTTAGGGGGGTTTGCTTTCATGTTCCTTTGTTTCATCTTATTCATTATATGTATTAAGCAATGTTTAGAATCCAATCGGCCCACTGTATAAGACTAGTAAGGGAATTGACTGTTTTCATTAACTCACTACTTAGTGGGTTTAGTACAAGTGTGTCCAAACCTTTGGTTCGTGGACCACATCTGGTGCTGAAATTTGACCAGGGGGGCCGGGTCAGGAGCAGATTGATGAAGGCAAAGATTAAAAAAATATGAAAAGTCATGCAATAAAGGCAAAAATGGTATAAAAAATAAAAAATAAAAAAAATGATACCTTAAACATAAAGGCACTGCAGGTAAAAGTTAGAATATTGATAATATAAATGTATATTTAATAACGTATGACAGGCCGGATTAAAAAGCCAAATGGGCTGCATGTGACCCCTGGGCTGTTGCTCGCCCACGTCTGGGTCTTAAACCTAGCACTGTTTACGAACAAAAATCTTACTGCGCGCTGAACAGGCTAGTTCTGCTTATAATGCCTTATCAATAAGAAATTCAAGATCATACAGTGCAGAGATGTCAGAGCCAGATCCAACAACAACACCCTTCACCCTATGGCCTACCCTGCATAAACATGGACGCAGCCGTCTTGCGCAGAACACAACCCAAACTCTAAGGTTATTCACATTTGTTTAAAAAAAACAAACTTTGTTCCACCGACTGACCCTATTTAAGGATTTCATGTTACCAGGCCTGACAAAGTTTAGGAAGATGGTATGAAAAGTCTTTATCAGTCACATGACATTGCCAACAGATTATGGCAGAGGCTCTGAACAATGACTTTAACAGAGCTTGGTTTCCTGTGGTATGGTTGCCCTAAGCCTTGTATTGATTCTTTTTTCCTTTTAATATGACTTTTTTTCCAGCCTTGCCATATAAGCAGCAAGAGCAGCAGTGAAAGTAACACCTTGACCTGTGGTTAATTTCCTCAGTACCAACCTGTCTGTGTCAAGCTGCCATTCATAAACCAATCACCAACCAACATCTCCTCTATGTGGTCTTCCACAACCTCTGAACCAAGTCGTCCTCCAATAAGGTTTCATGTCACATTGGTGAACTCACCCGGGGCGAAGTGCTGGGGTAATTAGAACTGTTGTGATCCAGATTAGACCAGAGCCCTAAGAAATATGAAGGCTCTGTAGTGAAACCATTGTTTGGTTTGTCCTTTAAATTATTGGACAGTTGTCTTTTTTTAAAGTGTCACCATGATTTGTAGATTTCAGATCAGGGGTGGGCAAACTTTTTGACCTGCGGGCCACAATATCTCCTAAAATTGGACACGGGGCCGAGTCAAGAGCAGAGAGATGGAGCGTTCATGTAAGCTAAGATTAGTTTGCCCACCCCTGTTTCAGATGATGATGTTCCATAATTCCCTCTTTAATTCACAGGATCACGGTTAGCAGGAGGCCAGCAAGAAGATAATCTTATGTTTTTTCATGATGTGCACCGGTGGAGCCATTGCCTTGGTCTATTAACCTTTAACATGCTACAGGGCGCATCATTCTTCCGAGGAGCCACTGGGAGCTACAGGAGAGTGGAGTCTGTTTTATGTTTCGCAGTCAATGAAGGAGAAACAGTTATGATGAGCTGAGGTCAGTGGTGGTGAATATTTCTGGTATTCAGCCCGTCTCTGAGAATAAGACAGCATTTTAAGGCAGAATTAGCTGCTCTCTATTCCCATTGCGTCACAGACATGGGAATCTGTAGAGTATTTCGGCAAAAAATAGGTAGATACAACCACCACAGGCAGGAACAAATCGCTGCACTTCTGTTCTGATGTTATACCGTAACTCTCCACTAGGGTTCTTCCATTCATTCATCTTCATCTGTTTGTCCGTTGCCGGGTGACAGAAGCAACTGGCACCACCCAAATCACATTGCACCATATTGTGTGCCTGTGGGTGGTGAGCCCACAAGAAGTGTGGGTCTTGATGGTGCTATGTTCAGAGCACCTCAGTAGCAACCTGGCCACTTGTGGATGCGAACCTGAAGCATAACAGTAACGTAACTTGTTTTACAAACATCGGATCATGGAGACTGTCTAACATTCAAACGGGTGTGACATCATAATCCAGACAAAAGCGATAATTAGGGGTAAAAATGCAGCCAAATCCTATGTTTTGCATATGACCAGTGAACGCAAACGAAGCCATTTTCTGCAGAATTAGTCCACTGTGTTAGTTTCTTAGGTCCAAATCCCAGTTAGGGTGGTTTGCTCCTTCCAGTGGATTCACCACCTGCAGGAAGGTGGATGAGGGCGGTGGATGAAGAGATGCATACAGTAGATGGTGACAAAACCACAAAACACTGAAAGTTGAAGATGTTTTAAACTGAGGACCTCTAAATCATCTCCCAACTAAACATTTACACTCGCCTGACTCTACTGTAGAACTAATTTGGACGTAAAATGCCAAATATGATTTATGAAATTAGGCAGAAAAAACTCCAACTTCTTATGGTGTATTGTTTTCATTCAATTCCGCCCTGCAGAGTCTCTGCAACTCCACTGATAGGACAGGCTGATTTAGTGGCATCAGCACTAAGGACAAAACTCCAAAGACTTGAAGGAAAAAGACCCTTTTAATGAATTGTTATCTTCCCATCTTTGGAGGACTGCATTAGCAGAAATTAAATGGAATTATTCATCCCACAAAAATAATACATAACTTGCAGAATTCTTATGGGGATCTCATCTATATTTTATGAACCAGTAA
This sequence comes from Paraplagusia blochii, assembly GCA_016785265.1. Classification (NCBI taxonomy): domain Eukaryota; kingdom Metazoa; phylum Chordata; class Actinopteri; order Pleuronectiformes; family Cynoglossidae; genus Paraplagusia; species Paraplagusia blochii. The sequence goes on from JAFBJS010000933.1 coordinate 22,706, forward strand.
AGGACTTAAAGACAAATGGATTCATTATAACACGTACAGACGCGCACACAGTGTAATTGGTGTGATTACTTCTGCAAACACCCACAGTGGAAACCTTCAAACAAACGTCTACAGTCTCTTTCAAAGCAATCTGTGCCATTTTACACAGATAATATCTTTGTCATCCTCCTCCTTTCTCCGTATGCCATTTTTATTCATGTTCAGAGAGAACCATCCCCTGGCATTTGCCTCAGAGCGCGGTTGTCTGATGCAGTTCAGCCTTTGTGTGGCTGCGTGTGACGCAATATCAAATAAAAAAGCTGGATGTTGGGGGTGGGAAAATGAAGCTTATTTTCACTTAAATTGAAATATTATAAAAAAATAAATAAATAAAACATGTGTCCCTGAAAAGGTGCTAGTACTAGAAGACGGTGTGTATGCCTTGTTGAAGAGATTAAAATAGTAGAAAGGTTATTTTATATTTTCGGACTATATGTCTCTCTGTAGTATAAGTCGCACCAGCCAGAGTGTAATAACAAAATTATACATATTATATGGGTGAGGACCTCTGTCACCCACAGCTCCTCCACAACGAGAGGAGTCAGCTGAGGTGACTTTTTCATTTAATGTCCCCGGGATACGTCCTTAGGGAGGTGCTCGGTTCCAGTCCCACTGGAAGGAAACCTTGAGGAAGCCCCAGGACATGATGGAGAGACAATTCTGGCTTGCCTGGGAACACCATCGAGATAAGCTGGAGGAAGTGTCTAGTGAGAGGGAAGACTGGGTATCTTTGCTCCAACTGTTGCCTGTGTGACCCGCCCCCCAACAAGCAGATGAAGGTGGATAAATAAATTGATGGATGGAAAAATAATATAATTTAATATACAAGTCATACTCTCTGGGGGTGACTAGGATGGACAGGACCAGGAACAAGGTAATCAGCGGGACAACACAGATAGGAAAGTTTGGAGAAGCTATAGAAGCCAGATTGAGATGGTTTGGACATGTTCAGAGGAGGGACAGTGGATACATTGGTAGAAGAATGATCCTAGAGTTGGAGCTACCAGGTAGGAGACAAAGAGGAAATCGATAGATGTAGTGAGGAAGGACATGGAGGTAGTTGGAGTTAGAGTTGAGGATACAGAGGACAGGGGGAGATGGAAATTGTTGACTCAATGTGGAAACCGCTGTGAAAAGGGACAAGACGAAAGGAAGAGAAGATACAAGTCCTACCTGAGTGTAAGAGTATAAGTCTACCATTATCTGGTGGAACATCTAATGTTCATCTAATGTTTACTCAATGCATGCTGCACATCTTCTGGTGAGGACCAGTGTAACTGTGAACTAACTGTGATGGCTCACAGTATGGATCTGTGTGATTTGGGTGGCAGCTGAGGAGACTGCCCAAGACAAATAAGCAGACTGAGGTGAATGAATGTAATTAGAGTTAAGGAACCATGAGAGATGAATGACAAAAATCCCAGCCAATCACAGCTCATCCTTCAATATGTCTTGGTTGTGCAGTACAAGTTTTTGTTTTTTAAAAAGTTGAATGCAAAGTTCACAAATCCCACTTTAGATACTGTTTTATGACATCAAAAAATATATATTATGATTATTATTAAATGGATAGTGAACAACTATGCATTACAATAGATAACACATTTTTTAAAAAATTGGGAAAAACAAAGTAAATTACCTACTATAAATGTTTATTTTACTGTCACTAATAAAACCTAAAATCTAAGCCATAATATAAATGATTATAAATTTACAAACACTATAAACTAATTGTGAATGTATTTAACTCGCTCATAAATAAATATCTATAAAGCAATAAACTCGGGTCATGGCGTAATAGCAAAAAAAAATATTATCTGTTTATTTCTGTTGTAACTATGTTAATTCTTAATTTATAAGGGAAATAAACCTTAGCCCTGAGCGGTTAATAATATAGAACATCCAGAACAAATATCTGTTGTTTTCAGCCTTATTTTTACACCAGAAGCTCATGGGAAGATCAGGGAAGTTTGAAGCTGCACATGAGTCAGTCTGAAGACCCATGAGTGTGTTGACCTCAACTTGGGTCTTTGGCTGTTTGTGGTGATCTTTTTTTTTCTGAAAACGCTTCTGTTTAAGATGCATTTTCAACCTCATGAGTTTCTGCTCGGATACGTCTCTGAATATTGATAGGAATTTAAAGTGTCAAAGTGTGAATTAAAGATTGAGTCAGATTTTTTTCTTCTTCTTCTTTTGACTCTGCAGTGAAAGAAGAAAAAAAAAAAAAGGTGTAGGAAGCGATGACTCAAAGCTTGAAAAGACAGAGAAGTGGAGCGAAGGAATAAGGAGAAGGTGGGAACAGAGGATGGTGGGGGAAATTGGTGGCGGAGAAATCAAAGCGGTTCATTGGTGGGAAGTGAAGTGGACAGACTTTTCCGAGAAAGAGCTACAGTGGAGATGAATGGGCCGGACGCAGGGCTGGGGGAGCGGAGGCAGGGAGGTGGGAGCAGCTATAGGTGAGAGCAAGAAGGATGACGGCGAGTCTGAGGAAAGGAGAGTTGAAGGAGGAGAGCGAGAAAAAGCTGGGTTGAAGTAATGAGGGCAAAAGGGAGAGAAAGTTGAGAGAGAACACGGTGCATGAGGCGGCGGGAGAGGAGGAGAGGAGGAAGGTGGAAGGTAACAAGTAGTGGATGCATAAATTTTAAATGATGTTCTCTCCTCTGTCTCTGTGTTGTTTCAAATGTCTTCTACGCCATGGATAGTGAGGGGGTATTTATATAAACCTGAAAAAGAATCTTACAACTGAAAAGAAAAGTACTTTAAAAGTAATTTAATGTAGAAAAAGTCTGATTTAATACCTTTTTTTACGTATTCAATCAGCACTAACGACATTAATCATCTGTTAGGACAGAATAATGTTGTATGGTCAATGTAAGCAACTTGCCATGTTATTAATCATCTCATCACAGCAGCAGACATGTCTCAACACTTCACCGTGGGAGACATGTACTCTTTAGCAAAATTCATGAAAAAAAAAAAGAGAGGAAACCTCCATTTACTTATATATTCTAAAGAATTGTTTAGGGTTTTTTTTATCACAAATAAAAGTTGAGGTATGCAAAATCTTCAGCTGATGAAGGCCTGAAACTACATTTTAAGAATAATTTTGTGTGTCGGGTTGTCATGTTAACTCGTTACCAGAGACGCAGAAGTAATTAACTTAAATTCACTTTGTGTTATATATGATATAAAATCTTTTTTTTCAGCAATCCAGTATGACTGTGCATGATTATTTAATACACACATAAATAAGGTTTTATATGGTGCATTGTTTCTTCTTCTTTCAGCTTGTCCCTTTTTTCAGGGGTTGCGAGTCAACATTTTCCATCTCACCCTGTCCTCTTTACCCTCAACCCTAACTCCAACTACCTTAATCTCCACCCTCAGTCGCATCCATCAATCTCCTCTTTGTCTCCTACCTGGTAGCTCCATCTCTAGGATCATTCTTCTACCAATATCCACTGTCCCTCCTCTGAATATGTCCAAACCATCTCAATTTGTCTTCTCTAGCTTTTTCTCCAAACCTTCCTGTCTGTGTTGTATAATTGTTGAATTTGCTAAATACATATTCTCACAAGTTTGTAATGAATATTAATATTAATGTATCAAATTGCAGTGTTTTGATTGCATTAAGGTTCAGTTCACAGTCATACATTCAATGATACTGATAAGTCAGTATAATAATTTCTCTGGGTATTTTTATTCCAGTATTTTCTCTTTCACTCTCTTGACTTGATGGGCAACAACAGAAAAGGTGTCATAGAACTGTTTCTAATATGGCACTATTGTCTACCTTAGGTAATTATCTGTACATACTGTATATGCAAATTACATCTGCTATATATTGTACTGTTACAGCCCTGACATCCAAACGTCTGAGGTTGTAAATCAGCGATTTTTCTCTCTCGTCAGAATTAAATGAAATGTTTTTATTCTCCATCAAATTGTGACTCTCAAGGTAATTAACTTTGTTGGGTCAGAGACACGTCGTGTCTTCACACTGATTAATTGATATTTAGGAATTTAATTTAAACTGACATCCACTGAAAACGCATTCACCGAGGATGTATCACTCATAGAGTTGATGAGAGGATTGAGAAAAAAAAAAAAAGAAAAAAAACACGCTAAAGAATGTTTTAATTAGCCCATGAATCGGATTTCTGAATTTAGAGTGAATTCAACACCTCGTGTCACTGAGCATTTCCATACGTGTCGTCTAATACATCAGTGTGGGCGACCAGGAGAAATGGAAGCAATCAAATTTATCCGTAATCCGTTCTTACGTTTCACCTTTAACAGATAACATCCAGCCTCACTGTGATGCACATCCGCCGTTTTGAGTCGTGCTTAACATCATGGTTGATGGCGGTCCTCCCAGTGCTCCAGCTGTCACCGCAGAGCACTCAGACGAGGAGCACGCACAGAAGAGAAAAAAGGTACGACGCCATAAATGAGTGGGCTCTGAGCCAGTTCACGGAGACGTGAGGGGAACTATCACCTTCTTGTAGATCCAAAAATAAATTCCTCATCCTCCGCGTCTCTCGTCTTATCATCTTGTCACAGCTTTAAGAGACAGAATATATGTCATCTGCCTATGTGTATAGACTAGGTCTGTACGGATGAATGTGTATGTTAAGAGCCTTTTATTCCCATTATACAGGAGTTTTTTTTTTTTTTTTTTATGTTAAATCTTCATGTGTTAGATTTTTCTTACAAAAAGTTAGAAATGGAAAATGACTTTAAAGACCATTCAAGACATTTCTTAAGGCCTGATAAAAACTGGTTTCAATGCGTTCTAACAAAGATGTCAGATACACAGTTTTTCACAGTTTTTTTTTTTTTTTTTTCTGCTGCACTCCTTATGTCGGAGACAAAGACTAAAGAGGATGAAAGCTAAGATACAGAGGACGGGGAGAGGGATGGAAAATGTTAATTCTCCGTGGTGACCCCTAAATAAGGGGACAAGCTTATGCAGAAGCTCTTTTTCTTATGGGACTCATTTACGTGGAGTCTTGTGACTCATGACTCGAACATGTGAAGACATCAGAACATGCTTCGGAGCCAAAATAATGGAAAAAAGCAAAAAGAAAACACAAATTGAACAAAAAAGAATACAACGGTGTAGTCAAATGTGACAATCTAATCCAGCCACTAGGGAGCACAAGCCAGTGTTTTTTAAGTGCCGGTCCCAAGCCTGTTAAAGTGGTGAGGGTTGCGTCAGGAAGGGCATCTAGCGTAGAAACATTTTGCAAACAAAAAGATTTCCATACCGGATCAGTCGGGGACCGGGTTAACGACGACCGCCAACAGTGCTGTTAACCTACAGGGTACTGTTGGAATTGGACTACTGTTGGTCGAAGACAAATGCTAGAGAAGCCAGATTAAGATGGTTTGGACATGTTCAGAGGAGGGAGAGTGGATACATTGGTAGAAGAATTATCCTAGAGATGGAGCTACCAGGTCGAGACGAAGAGGAAGGCCAAAGAGGAGATTGATGGATGCGGTGAGGGTGGACATGGAGGTGGGTGGAGTTGGAGTGGAGGATGCGGAGGACAGGGTGAGATGGAAATTGTTGACTCGCTGTGGCAACCACTGAAAAATGGGATAAGGCGAAAGAAGAAGAAGAAGTCAAATGTGACAATCTATATGTCTGTTGCACTTGCCAACTAGATCTGTTGGGAAGTTGTAGGTCGGAATAATGTAACAAGACCTAAAAAATTAGGGATACATTAATTCAAGAATTCATACAAGGGGCGACAGTGGTGGCTTAGCCAGATTTGGCTTCGATTTAGGTTCTAATCCTCTGATCATCGTCCAGACCCACATAACTTCCAGTGGGCTCACCTCCCACAGGAAGGCTGACTGTAGGGTGCAGTGTGATTTGGGTAGCAGTTCTGGAGACTGCTGGCCCTTTGAGCCAATCATGGTTAAGAGGATGAGGAGGGATGAATGAATGAATTAATTAATAGCGGAAGGCTAAACAACCAGAAAATGGGTTAGGTAAACAACGTAGCAAACCCTAGAGGCCTGTAAACTGCAAACTAAGGCCCAGGGGCCAAATGTGGCCCGTTGAGCTTCTTAATGCGGCCCCCCAACCTTGTCCAAATTATTACTTTTTTATATTATTATTATACTTCTGTTCTGATAATTCTGCCAATTATCTTAGTTCAAACAAATACTCCATCTTTCTGCTCTTGCCTCGGCCCTCGTGTCCAATTTTAGGACCCGTGAGTCAAAAAGTTTGTCCACCCCTGGTCTAGACCTTATAAACTAAACTTGCCAAGAACGGTTAGAAAAACAGGGTTCAGAACCATCAGCTCCACAGTGTCACATAAAACAGTTTGACAAAAGTTCTGTAGTTATCAGCCTTCTGATCCACATCAACCGCAGCCACATCAACCACAGTCAGAAGCTGTTTGCAGTGGGTAAGTGTGGTCAGATGGTATCAAAGAGAGAGTGGATGATTAGAACATTCTGCCAGAAGGCAACCTTGTTTGATCTCCAGGACAGCAACGACAAGCGCGGATCCCAGGAGTAAACTGAGGCCGTGGGGGAATGGTGAAGCATTCAGCTGCTGCTAAAACACCTGTAGGATTCAAGGTGAGTGATAAAAAAAAACAAAAAAACAGCTGGTTCAAAAACTGATCGTCATCCTTTGGAAGATTAGGATATTTAACTTGTCTTTGGACCTCGAGCGCATCACTAAAACACAATTTGTGTGTGCTAGAATTATTATTATTATTATTATTATTATTATATTAAGTTATTAGGACATGGTCCTGTGTGTTTGCTGTTAGCAAGCAAAAACATGAAAAAACATGAGATGTTTGCAGAGAAAACATACAATTCTGTAATTTCGCAGTGTTCTTTGTGAGTCCACCCCAGGATCGCAACAAGATGGCATAAAATACATTTAATTTGTTTTTTTATATATATATATATATATTTGTTATATGTTTTATATGCATTCAAAGAAATTGCAAACACTTCTTACAGAGGAGGAAAACTTGTGGAAAAATTGTGATCTGCATTCAACCCATCACCAGAGTGGACAGTGGGCAGCTTCGAGGGTCCACGGAGCAGTGAGTGGGGACTATACTATGCTCAGAGCACCTGTCAGCTGGTGGACTCAAACCTGAGACCCTTAACCACTCATCCACCACTGCCCCTTTACAGTATTATAAAAAAATTTTATCATTGGTTTATCATTGTACTCACCCTAACAGGAAGTTATGTTCACCACTGCCTTCAGAGATAAACCCTAAAAATAAACTTGCTGAAAACAACATTATATTTCCTGTTGGAAAGAAGCAGCACCGTCCTAATTTCTATGTTCTATATGTTCCCAGACCCAAAATACCTGAACTATTTCTTCAAACAGCAATCATGGTTCCATATTGTGGAGCTGTAACCAAGTTTCGCTGTCACAGACAAATACAAACACAGGGAACAAATTGTGCTTTGATATATCATTTCCCATGCTGCTTTCAGCGGCACGGCGAGCATTAACCTCCTGAATGTATTTGGTGAGTATGCTTAAGACAGTAATGATGAAAACAAATCTGATACAGATGGTGGCTCTCTCTCTCTCTCTCTCTCCAGCGCTGGCACATTTGAATATCAAAGTCTAGTATCTCGTTCTGCACGGTCGGTTTGAAGTCAGATCCGTATTTTCCAGGTATGAAACGCTCATCTGTGTTTTGTGCTTCTTCCGCACACAGGATGAAATGGAAGTTTTCCCTTCAGATACGTCAGATGTCTGCGGTCCATTGTTCGCAGGGGTCTTTTGATAACGCAGCACCAAGGGGTTATCATCACAGAGAAGGATCGTCTCTCATTTTAAAATTCAAGCCAAGATATATACAGTATATATAAACTGTTAAATTAGCCAGGACTTAAACAAAGGGATTATCTTTCAGAAAAGGTTCATCAGTTTAGAGTTCATTCATTCATTCATTGGCAAGTCACAGGGGCAACCGCTGCCACCCAAATTACACTGTCAGCCTTCCTGTGGGTGAGGAGTCCACTGGAAGTTATGTGGGTCTGATCAGAGCACCTGCTGGTGGAATCGAACCTCACATCTTGTGGACCCAAGTCTGCTTCCTTAACCACTAGGCCCTCGTCTTAGAGTTATTAAATTAAATTAAATTTGATACATTTATTTGCAGTTTTGTTGCGAACTGTTTTGTGATTGGATCTCATTTTTTGATGACTGATTCCCAAATCTAAACGTAGAGTAGAATGAAAGGAAGGATGTTAGGATGTAGATATGTTTTTCATATACAAATAAACATGAATTATACAACATGTAGTTTTACAAAAAGATCATTTTTTGAACGTTATTCCCTGTTGTGTTATATGTTGTATAACATAACATAATGAAAGTCAAAAATACAATTAAACATAATTTTCTAAAATGTGGTGTAAAATGTTGTATAACATATAACACCACATTTGACATTACAATATTTATTAAATATTAATAATATTTTAAATTACAATACCACATTTTACACCATATTTGAGAAAATTATGTTTAATTATATTTTTTGACTTTCATTAGGTTGTCATTCATTAATTCGCCTTTAAGAATTGTATGATTCAATTTGCGTTTTTTTTTTTTTTTTGCTGGGTTAGCTGAGTTGAGTTATCTAACATACGTCTGGGTCTGAAACACTGTTCAGATACATTTTTCTATATATTTCTTGGATACAATCACCGCTCCCCGGGAACTCGAAGCTGCCCTCTGTTCACTTTGGTGATGGGTTTAATGCACGGGTCACATTTCGTTGTGTGCAGTGGTTTGGACCACAATGACAAGGAGTTTGCAAAAAAAAAAAAAGATATATGCCTTGATTTTAGTTCTATTTGGCATAGACTGGGCAAACACATGACATATGAGTTGTAAAAACCAGAGATCAATTTGAGCTACAAGAAAGATCATTTTTGTAAGTTATATTTCATACTTGCATAACAACAAGTCTTACTGCAATTGCCTAAGCCAGGGGTTTTCAAAGTGTGGGGCGGGCCCCCCTGGTGAAGCGGGGTGCGATGCTGAGGGGGGCGCGTGTGACCCTGGGGAACATGTTTTTTTTTCCGTCGTACTTCAATAAAGTGTAATTGCACATCCTTGTAAGTTGAACTATATCTCTTTCTTTTTGTTTCTTTATGTTAACAAGGATACAATGTTATGCAGAGGTGTAGCTAGAACTATTTTATAGACAAATGCAGTTATTTATAGTTGTAGCGGAGAGTGGGTGGTGGCGAATTGTTTTCTTCTTGCTAGGGGGTGCGTAACAGAAGATTGGGAAGCACTGGTCTAAGTTAATAGAGCTAAATATGCCAAAACAATTAGCCACATTTAACCGAGCAGTATTAGAGCGGACTGTAACCTCCTCTGTGACAGGGTCACCCCAATTTGTCACATTGCATAGAAAACATTGGTGAGGAGTTAACAGAACTGCATCGAATGAGAAAGGATGAGAAAGGTCTCCAGCCTCATGGGTGCCCGAACACGGGCACGAGCGAACATGCACACATAGCCGTAGACCTGGGGAAGGTTAAAAATGGCCAATTACTGCCACTCATGTCTGAGGGCACAGAGAAATGAGGCAGAATGGCTGGAAAACATGATGTTAGAATGATAGCAATACACAGAAATAATCTATTTCCCCATCTATATTCTGGCCACTCTCACTCTCCCTCCTTCATCATGTGCTCTTCCTTTCCTCATCATTCTCCTTTTCTGGCATCTTTTTACCTTCCGTACCAAAGGAGGAGCCACGGGCCTCAGCATTGTCCCCGCATCACCTTTTCTCCACTCTCATTTATTTCAATTTGTCATGCTTTGCTGTCCTTCTGCAGCTGAAGGTGGAGAAGATGGAGGGTTGGTGGAAGAGGAGCACGTCGGGCAAAGTGAGGAGAGATGGGCAGAGAAATTGGAATCCCCACTTTTGCCATAATGAAACATTTAGATGCGGGCGCAGCTATGCTGCCGCATTAATGGTCTGTGATGAAGGAGCGGGGGAGAAGGATGGAGGGAGTCGGGGGAGGAGAAGGGTGCCAGGCAGTTGGACCACTTCAGCATAATAACCCTTGAATCCAGGCCAGACAAATAGTGATTGTAGCACCTGGGTGAACCCTAACACATGATCTGACCTTCACTTTTATGGTGAAGTTGGACTGTACAGTACAGTAGATTAATCCCAAAACAAGCTCAAGTTATCATTACTAGTGCAATGCAACCGGAACCTCCGGAACTTGTAGGCAAGACATCACACTCTTATCAGTGTCATATTCAGACATCTATTGTATGTATTTATGATTCTAAAAACACCCCCTTATTGATCAATATCAATCACTCTATTTCACATCAAACCCAAAGACCGGGGGCCAGATATGGCCCGCCAAGTCATTGTGTATGGCCCGTGGGAGTTTACAAAGCATTTTATAATGTCAATACAGCAGAGTTTCTTATCCTGACAATTAATTTTTTTTTTCAAACAGCTATGAACAACATATGTTACATTATTCAATTATAATAAACTACAGTAATGTGTTTTAATATGTTATGCAGTAGTTACATGTATACGCTCTTCCATTTACAACCAGCACTTCAAGGAAATTGTATTGTGGAAGCGCCCCCCCTGATAAAAAATAAGATTGCACCACTACTTTTCACACTTGCACAGTGAAAATGGTATCTGAAGGAAGCTAGTGGCAGAGGTAGCAGTCTCCATGCCCATCACCCAAATCCCTCTGCACCGTACCAGCCGTTCATGAACCTTCCAGCTGGAGAGCCCACTAAAAAGGAGCCAACCGCCCTAACTGGGATTCAATCTTGTCCAGGAGATGAACCCTGGAGATCTACACCAATGACAAAGACATAACCTCTAGGTCAGAGTCCAGTATGTTGATAAAAGTAATACATATTTAAGAAAAAAAAATTGATGTGAATGACAAACTCGTCAGAAGCCAGATGTGCTTCTTGGGCCAGGAGTCCCCGTGGAGCCTTAAGGGTGGGATCCATACCTTAAATGCCATCAGAATGAAAGGAAGGAGGAAGGAAAGTCAACTCCTTGTCATTGTGATATTGTGATCCACACCACTGCACACAATGAATTCCATAATGAAATCAATATGGAATCGAATACTGAAGTAGGCAATTCGGGATTCGATCCGGTATTTACTAATCCGCATTTGATTCACTTTGCATTCACATTCAATTAAATTTGGTATTCACTGCACATTCTATACCCGCTTTGCATTCACATACAATAAGGGAGCGAATGAGCATTAGTCTAACCATGGTCCAGTTTCAGTTTGATCACATGGTTATATAACGAGATCTCTTTAATATGCGGTTTTATTCAACATGAATTCCGGCAACAAACGCACGTGCAATTTTGAGGAATATATAGAGCAGGTTCAAGAAAGATCAAGGCGACGTGTGAAAGGAATGAGAAAGAGACATAAGGAAGGAATGAAGAAGATAAGGATATCGAAACCCCCGACTAAAGATTAGTTAATGCGCATTAGTTGAGGGGCGAATGTGTGTTAGTTTGTAATGTGAACGCAAACAGGGAGTGAAACTGGTTTCGCGTCGCAGCGAATACCAAATTAAGCGCCAGTGTGAAAACAGTATATGACAACCTGGGGAGCTGTGAGTGGGGACGGTGCCAGGATTCGAACTTGGAATCCTCCAGACCCCAGTCCGGTTCCTTAACCACTAACCCACCACTGCCCCTAACACCAAGAACTAGTTTTAATAAGAATAACAGTCAACAATGTAAGGAAAATTTTGACTCATAGATTGAAAATCTTTATATTCCAAGTCCCCTTACCGATAACCAAGGGTGTCGGTTGACTTCCTCCCTGGTGTCAGCGTCTTCCTTTTTCCCTGACAGTAATGGAAATTGACATTCCTCATCTCTACCTGCAAACTTCCGTTTGAACTGTTACTAACTATGTTCCCCCTTTCACATTTGGCAAAGTGTCTGAGGTATTAACCTGAAATTATGATTGACTCCCACTGAATGAACGGACTTAGTTGCTAAAGCCGTCACGTGGCTCAGACAGTGGAGAGTGATGTTCCTCATTTACTTTTCAGTGCGAGCAGCACAACCTTTCAACCCGGCGGCTTGTTACGAGCTGCCGCAGACTGACGCGACCTCACAGCTGCAATGAGCTCCGCGCGGAATTTGCATCACTTAGGTTTTTTTTTTTGTTTTTTTTTGCACAGCTTAGATTTTGCAACTTGAAGCAAATCCATTATAATGCTGGCATTAACACAAATCCAACAACGCTTTGGGATGTATTTGACTAACTTTTAAGTCTATTGTTTAAATTCCAACAAACACTGCCAACTGTCACAGACTGTCTGTCTGCAATAAATCCTCCCTCAACAATTGTCACTTGCGATCTATCAGTTAATATGCGCCAGCACTGCTTCCAGGCTTTGTGCTATTATTCATCCCTGGCCAGTAACTGAGGATGACACGTACACACATATCCGGAATAAGACACACAAATAGGCGACAATGGGCTGAGTACCACACACAGGATCACACTCCATAAACACATGGGTGGTATCTTCAACGTTGCATGATACCCAGATACAATAATACCGATGGGAAGTGGAGTGGTAAGGTTACCGGCCCTCAGGAAGGTTCAAGGTTCGAAGCCTATCCTGGTTTAGGTGGCGGTTGTGGAGAGTGCTGCACCTGTGACCCAGTAACGGGAAAGCAGGTGAAGATGAATGAGTCACGGTGTTAATTCAAGATAGGAAGAAGAAGAAGAAGAAAAAAAGTCCAGAATGTTCTTCTTAAAACTTACTGGCCCTGCAATGAGGATGGCAATGTGTTTGCTGCCCTCTGCTGGACACTGAAGACGCCTCGAGACCCCCATCAGTCTCGTTTTAGTTTTTATTAAAAGGAAAAAAAATATAAATAATGATAAAATGTGTCGATATTTTTTCACTTAGCTGAAACAAAATGTGTCTTTTTATACTGTAGACCCAGGCCACACACACACACACAACACGACGCTGTCACTGCTCAATACCAGACATATTACAGTCAACTCATCCCAATTGTGACAAACACAGAGCAGATACGAGGAATGTTTGTTCGAGATAAGAACAGACACTGAGCCACTGTGAGTGAAAACTGCCATTAGGATTGACAGCATTGGCCCAGAGATGCATCTACATTGTGTCTGGGAATTAGTTTCCCCTTCCCCTTTTTAATGAATTCCTTTTTAACTTGTTCTGCTTCCACTTTTGTCATCCCCAGACACACACTATCTGTAAGATAATGGCTGCCAGAGCCCGTCGGCCTGTATAACTCTTGGTCGCCTGACACTGTACTGTCATATCCGGCTGAGGCTTCATTAATTCCCCATCCCAGAATCAATGACTCGCCTTTTGTAACAGATTTGCAGTCTGAGGCACTTTACACTCCTTCTCTCCTTCTGTCCCTCTCCGTCTCTCCTCCTCTCTCCTCCTCCTCCTCCTCATAGTTGAGCCTCGAGGGAGGAGATGTAAAGATGAATGACAACAGGGGTCATTTTACCACAAGCAAAAATGTCCCACAGATAATGGAAAGTGTATAAAGTGTATCTTTGTGTGTGTTTTAGTGTGTGCCTGTGTGTGTCTACAGGATATACGGACATAAAAAACTTTAGTGCTTGGCGAATGACCATATCAAAGTGCATGCATTTATGGTTTGTCTTGTGCTGATTGTATTACAGGAACCTTTGACTTTAACACCTGTTTCTCTCCCTCCTCACAGCCGGCCTGTCCAAGGTAAAGCCCATCTGATACCGGTGTCAAACTCAGGCCCGGGGGCCAAATCTGGCCCGCAATTTATTTATAATTGGCCCGCAAAATCATATAATATATGTACTAGAGTAGGCCTTATATACTGGCAGGATTTGTAGTATTAGTGCCTGGTCCTTGCACAGACATTTTTTCATGGTAGTTCTGTAAAAACATTAGAAGGATCTGGAAAGTCTACACATAAAGGCAACTGATGTGTGTTTGATTTCTGATGTGTTGATAATATTAAGTTTCCAATTCAATATTTCAAACAATCAACATTTATTCAGGGGTGACACTATAAGAAGGGCAAGCCAGACAGTAGCTTGGGGCTCCAGCCACTAGGGGGAGTAATAAATATTCAGTCGGGCCCCTGACGTCATGTCAGTTTTTAAGTGAGGCCCACTGTGAAATTGAGTTCAACAACCCTTGCTATAAGGTATTCGATGTGATACACAGAGTGAGGAATTTCAAGTCACATTCAAGGTCTTTTCAATCATCTTCAACCGACATTTGAATATAGAATGTATTGGCATCGATCAAGCTCAGAACCTATAATTATTTTTGTGCTTTTTTATTGGATTTATCTCATTAAATAGCAAGAGTTGTGAATGGCTTTCTCCAACACATTACAGTCTTTGTTTTTTTTTTTTTTCTAGACTCATTTCATTCAATTTGTCTTGGCTCTTCTTCTACTCCATTGGTGTCAAACTCAAGGCCCAGGGGCCAAATGCAGCCCGTCAAATTATTTTGTTTGGGCCGCAGGAAAATACAAATACAAAATCAGTCAATGCAGCAGAGGTTCTGTTCCTGACAAATCAAAAATGGTTTAAATACACACTACACAAAATATAATTATGTAATTACATAATAATAAATTGCCATAAGAATGAATGAATGAATGAATATATACAGTATATATGTATATATATATATATATATATTATTAACCCATTTTAATTCTCTCCAAGACAAATTTTCTCTCCAAAAAATGTTAGCTTGTATTATGGAAAAGATATTTTAATCAATCTAAGGGTTTTATCTAAATTATTTAGATTGTACATGAATTGACTGCACTTAGATATAGATTCTGATTGTATCTTCTTTTTTGACTTAAACTTAAATAATAGTAATATTTAAGTGTGCATTTGAATTAATTATTAAACAATGTATCCATCTTCATCCTCTTATCTGATGCGGGGTCTTAAGGGCAGCAGTCTCCACAACTGCCACCCAAATCACACTGCACCATACTTTAAGGCTTCCTGTGACTGATGAGGCCTGAAGTGTGTATATTATATGGAATTCTGAATGAAATAATATAAATGCATTTTGTTGGTAGGCGGCAGTGGTGATCTAGTGGTTAAGGAACCAGGCTTGGATCTGGAGGACTTGCAAGGCTGACATTGAGGTGCTCTGGTCCCTCTGGCACCTCAGAGTACACCATGCTCACCACCCTTAGGAAGGCTCACAGTATGCGAGCAGTGTAATTTGGATGGCAGTGGTGGAAACTGCTGACCCTGAGACCTGGTAATAGATGGTGAATGGAGGATAAAGTTGAATGAATGAATTAAGTTTTGTTGCTTTTCTGTCAAACCTTGGAACACAACAAATTAGGAAAGGTATCAAATCTTTGTTTTGTTCTGTAAAGTTCTTTCACCGTCACCGTGACATCACTATAGTCTGTGTGGCTGGGTTGCAGCTAATGTTCAGGATGGACTTGGTTGTGGTCAGGGAGAGGGTTTTCTTTAGGCTGTCCAAATAAATAGAAATCAACATAATGTTCCAACGAGAACAGCAGCACAGGCCTCTGTGCGTGAACTGAGGATGACATCCTCACAAACAGTGCCGCAGCCTTCAGCCTCACCCTGACATGCTGCATTAACATCACTGTTTGGAGATCAGTTCAGGGCAATCCTCTGCAGGAATATGCACAAAAAAAAAAAAAAAAAAAAACTCAAAAGCCTTTTTCATACTAAGGTCATTGTCGAGCGTTTTGGTCGGATGTCGTTTCATTGGTGCAGGGATTTTCATCTCTTGACTGACAAACACACAGGATTACCTTGTAACCACTGACCTTGAAACTTGTATCACTGTGTAACTTTCATTACATTACATTTCACTTGTGTGGTGTGGATTAAAAACCCACAGAGCAATGTTTTTACACTGGTGCATTGCTGTTTTTTTAAAATGGTCAAATGAGAGTCATTCAGTGTATTGATACTTTTTAAGCATTTTATAAGAAAGTGACTCAACGCCACAGTCCAAGGACAGCGTGAAGATTTACTGCAGAAAAATGGACCATTTCTACTCCATCTTCATACTTTACAAAGAAACACTTTACAATTACTCCCTATAATGTATGACAACTGATAGAACAGAAGATCTTAATTTGACTTAGTGAGTTATCAGTGTATTTTCATTTAACTATGGGTTTACGCATATGGTTGAGAACCCTCTTTTTTTTAATAGGATTGATCAAATTATATATTTTAACACCATTAACCAGGAAAAATTGGTATTGGCATTAGTTTATTTTTTCCGAAACTCGTCAAATTGTTAGTACATAGCATTTATTTGTTTTTATATTGAGAGACATTGTATGAATCTAATGCAACATTATTTCGGCCTGGCAAAAAACAAGTATAGATGTACCGTCAAGGGATACAAAGTTGGAATTAAGGAAAACTACTTGGGAGACATATCAAACGAAGACATCATAGTAAACCTTTGCAGGAACAATACTTTTTATCTGAATTTTATGGTGGAACCCAAACTAGAAACATTTTTGTTGGTACCTGTTTATGTTGTGGAGATATATCTCATAAACAGCTTCACTTTTACAGGAAGGAAGGTCAATGTAACCCAGCATTTCTCCATAGGCTGAGCAAATTCAACATAGTCGGGATGGAAGAACGCAAATATGCAAAAG
The DNA here is from genome assembly GCA_016785265.1 of Paraplagusia blochii. Classification (NCBI taxonomy): domain Eukaryota; kingdom Metazoa; phylum Chordata; class Actinopteri; order Pleuronectiformes; family Cynoglossidae; genus Paraplagusia; species Paraplagusia blochii. The sequence continues at coordinate 39,493 of JAFBJS010000933.1, forward strand.
AAGACTGAGAAATATGAGGACTAAAAGAAACAAAATAAAAGGGAAAGGTGTGGTAATTTATGCTTAAATGGCTCTGAATAGCAGTAGTAGCTATTTTGTTGGTTTTTTTGTTTTTTTTTCCACAAACTTTCAACAAAATGACACAGACTTTAACATCAGCCCGGTAAAATATGGGCCACAGTATAAGAGCAAATTGGCATTTGCATATTGATACAGAAAAACTTCACAGAAAATCAGAGGGAAAACTGATCTTATTTACAACACTTTGCCAATACTTCAAACTATATTGTTTACTTACTTCCTGAAATGAACTCATTCATTTGAGTCTTTTAAAAGTTGTGGATAAACTAAAACCTATTCTAGGTTTAATGGTTCTTCAGTAGATCGAAGGATCATAGACAGACAAATACAGTCACACGCAGTATAGTGTTGCTAATACTGTCTCTGTGGGGAGTAAAACTTTAGAAAAACACAAACTCCACTGAGGGAGAAGTTCGGCCAAAGCGTCTCTCCCACCATGTAACCAAGCAACGGCAGGAAAACTTTCTATTAACTAATCGTAGTGTTCAGTGTTCATGTATGCCCAGGCTTGTCAGTGTAATATAGGAAGTATTTCTGCTCCCGTAATTTTTTTCCCTCTACTATTTTTAATCGTTCACTGGTGCAGATGCAGTGAGAGTGTGAACAGGCAGGTCCTTTATGCCTGAGCTCAGTTAATCTGAGCTGTAAGTTAACCGTCGAGGCGCTCTTAGCTCCTGTCATCTCATCAGCACCTGATTTATCCGCTACCATCAAATCATCACCGTGTACTATGTGTAACCAAAGATGTGAAGTGATAATGAAATATGACATTCTCTCTCTCTCTCTCTTTTCATTTTTTTTTGAGCTGCTCGCTCCGCAGCCTCCTCAGCCCCAAGTGACGAGGTCATGAGATATCAGTGAGGCTTAACACTTATCACTTATGTTGGGGGAGGAATGAAAGAGAGGCCTCATGGAACCTTCTATTTGTCAAGAGCCTCAATCAATGTGTAATTACAGTGTAGGGATATCATAAAAAAAAAAACAATTCCAGGAGTCCTCTCAAGGTTACCCTCGTAATTGTGTTATTTATTAATACGAAACGCTCGTAAACTCAGCTGCCACACTGGCGGAGGCTAACGAGTGATGAATGGAGATTTTCAATTTTCAGTTTGAGAGTCTTGTGTACAGGTAGATTGAAGCAGTGTGTGTCAAGGAGTGGTAAACACACAATCTTCTTCTTCTTTTCAGCGTGGGGTTGCCACAGAAAACCAACATTTTCCCATTCCATTCCATCTCTCCCTCTGTCCTCTCTATCTTCTACTCTGACTCCAACTACCTCCATGTCCTCCCTCACTGCATCCATCAATCTCCTCTTTGTCTCCTACCTGGTAGTTCCATCTCTGGGATCATTCTTTTACCAATCTATCCACTGTCCCTCCTCTGTGTCCAAACCATCTCAATCTGGCTTCTCTAGCTTTTTCTCCAAACCTTTCTGTCTGTGTTGTCCCTCTAATGCAGTGGTCCCCAACCACTGGGCTGGGGTGAATTGGTGTTGGCTGCAGAGAAATAATGTTTCTCACTCAAATTTAGGCTGTGTGCACTTTTAAAAAGTCCTTGTTGTCCCCATGCACAGTTAATTTGGGTAGGGAGATTTTATATGTAGGAAAATATTTCAGAACGCTGGAAATTTAATTAATTAAGTTTTAACTACCACAACTTAATGACCGGTCCATGAAAATATTACGAGACATTTAACCGGTCCATGGCACAAAAATAGTTGGGCAACACTGCTCTGATCTCCTCATTCCTGATCCTGTCCATCCATGTCTCTCCTAAAGAGAATCTCAGCATCTTTAACTCCTCCACCTCAAGCTCTGTCTCCTGTCTCCCACCTATTCCTAGTGTCTCTAATCCATCCATCATGTCTGGTCTCACAACTGTCCTGTAAATCCTTCACCTTAGCTGACTCTCTTCTATCACAGATCACACCTGACACTTTTTTGCAGCTGTTTCATTAAAGGTTTCAGATTCTTCAAACTTTATTTGAAAACTTTGAAAAGATTTCCACATGCAGATTATGTATAAATTAGGGAATTATTTTCCAGAAAATGAGGTTTGTGGAAATGGTA
>JAFBJS010000936.1:0-10000 GCA_016785265.1 Paraplagusia blochii
CTATTCTTCTCCTCTCTTCCACAGTCTCCACTGCTCTGAACAGTTGATCCTCAGTTTCTAAACTCCTCCACCTTCTCCACCTCTGCTCCTTGTCCACCGTTTGCCCCTTCATTCACACACGTACTCTGTTTTGCTGTGACTGACTTTCGCTCCTCTTCTCCCAAGTGAGTGAAATATGTAACATATACCCACTACATTAGATAACATCAGCAAAGAAACAATAAAAATTTTTAAATTTAAATACAAACAATTACACGTTTGTTGCATGCTTCACAATTTGCAAAAATATATAATGCCCCTCAACTTCAGTCGCTTTGCGTAACTCCTGAAATCTCCTGCTCTTTTAAACAGTGTGAGTAATTTTATGGATTTCAAGTTGGCTCTTAAACAACACAAAAAAGAACTAAACCCACAAAGAATGAGAACGATACCAAACAGTCTGCTATAAAAGGATCAATATTGTGATTGGCAGGATGGCTTTTCTGAGCAATCATGTAAAACATGTAGAAAAAAGTACTTAATAAGGTAATGGTGTGTTTTTGTGTCAATTGTCTGGTTGTTTTAGGATATAATCCACAGCCTGATATATCATTACTCCGACCATTCGAGACATGTTTACCAAAACGCCTTCTGGATCGGCCTGGTAGATGATGAGACAGAAGGACTCTGGAAATGGATGGATGGAAGGATATTGACTCAGGGGTGAGAGCTATTAATTATCAACAAATATTAAAATCTGATTTCCAGTAATGGATAAACTAACCATGTATTTTGGAAAGATTAACACCCAAGATTAGATATTAAACTATTTTATTTTTTTATGACCTCATGATTGGAACTTTAATTGTTACCTTTTTTTCTTTTAATAAAAAACAAGTCACAATATGGGTGAAGGGTTTCAACTGGGAAATATTGTTCAGTTGTTGATGTATTTTGGCAAAGCTGGTAGCTCCACCAAGTAACTTGTCAATTTCTGCAGGTACTGGAATGATGGTGAGCCCAATAATAACAGCAATGAGGATTGTGCAGCCGTGTTTCCGAAAGAAAACCCTTTTAAGTCCTGGAATGATTTCCCATGCAGTCATCACCTGAGATGGATCTGTCAGGCAGAACCAAGGCCTGTCACTGAGGATTGATGAATAATTTATGCATTTTAATTGTATGAGGTAACAGTTGATGCAGCGTTGAACAAACCAGAATTTTTGCTGTTGTTGTTGTTCCTTCATTCCTTTCTCTCTATCTATATAAGACAGGATTTGGTCTAAACACAACCAATCACAATACCAGACAGTCAATTCACAGTGTCCATTTATTGAGATCTATGATCTGTAAAATCACTTATAACTATATAAATATATGCCTTCAATACTATTTGACACATATGTACATCAGTGTATCACAGGATTTGAACACAATGTTACATGTAATGGAAGTGCAAAATATTTGTACTACAATATAGTTTGCTTTATTTTTGCCATGCATTATCCTTATACTATTAATATTTAAACAATAAACATTGATTTGTTCTCAAAAGATTCTTTTGAAACAAAATTTGGTATAATTTTTGGAAGCCTAACTGCTCATGTTATGATTCTGGGAACTAGTGCACCAGAGAGAAGTGAAAGTAGAATCTAAAGCAAAACGGACCAAGCTAGCCAGAATATTACATCTTATATTGATTATCAAAATTCTGTATTGTGATGTGTTAATTCTTGTTGACAAAATATCGTGATGGTACTATCACAAGGTAGCTGCCGATAACCAGATCGAGTATCAACACACCCAAAAATAAGACCAGTTAAATTTGATTTCATGTGGGTCTGAGTGACCTTAAAACATCCTGGGGACATCACCGTCTGTAAGTGTGGCAGCAGAGCCTCTTATCTCTTACTGCAGCATCATCACCTTCTCTTCTCACTCGCCTCCTCACAACTCTGCGAAATGCTGCTGAAGTTGCTTGAGAAGCTGCTGCGTGTCGACATGTTCGGGAAAGGCACTCTCCGACTTCTGAGCTGCAGTGTAGCTGCTCTGAAGGTCTCCAATCTGGGACAGGCCAGATGAGAAAACAAAAATCATAATGTAGATTGCACGACCAGGTCTCCATCCAACTGGAGAGTTTGATCAAAAGTACCTTTTCAGAGAGAATTGAAAGATTGAAGTGGGGCTCGTACATGTGAGGGGCCAGTGAAGCAGCAGTTTGAAGAAAGGCCTTAGACTGGAGAAAAAAACATGTCACTATATATTTTATAGCTTGAGGATATTTATACTTTTCAACTGTTAAAATTATTTCGATATCAGAAAGAAATCTGGTAAAATCAAGTGAAACAATAAGATGAAAATATATTTTTTTACTTGATCAATACGCCCTTTACGCAGCTCCAACACAGCCAGGTTGTTGTAGGCCTCTGCATGGTCATTATTAAAAGCCAAAGCCAGTTTGAAACATTGGTAGGCCATTGTCAAGTCACCTATGCCCTGTAAACACAATGTACTCAGAGTTTTCAGTCACTAAATTGCACAACATTGAGCCATCATGAATTCCAAATTTGCTCACTCACCACAGCTACATGTCCGATATTGTACCAAACGTCCGCCTGTTCTTCATCGTTGCTGGCCAAAGCAAGCGCTCTCTCAAACGAAGACAGAGTCATGTCATACTGCTGGGCGTAGAAGCAGCAGAGGCCCAGGTTGTTGTACAGCTGGCAATTGTACACACCCATCTGGAGCAATCGCCTGTCAGTGGTCAAAACAAATCCAATCACAGGCATGGTTGTGTTCCTGTTTACCTTGCTTGTTTCATTCAGAGGTGCCGAAAATCAATCACTCATCCCCTACTCCATCGTCCCTCTAAGGTAATTATTAACTATTCACTGTACAGTGGACAGTAACTCCATTCCGAGTATAAGTCGAACCAACCTTAAAATGCAACAAAGAAGTCACCAGTGGCCTTCAGCGGCTGTCAGTGTGACAATAACAACCCTGTGAAATTACATGTATTTGAATATGAGTTATCTTTGAGTATACGTCGCAAATCCAACTGAAGGAAGTTATTAGTCACCCATAGTCAGTCCAGAAAATATATCATAATTATATTATCACTGTTTATATGTATATATATATATGAAATATGGAAAAAATGATAAGACCTCTCTGCTGTTTTCTTCAATTCCTTTTTCATCTTAATGCCTTGTTACTAAACTACACTAAAACAGAACAGAAGCGATTTTTGTTACTGTCAATAAAACCATGCAAAATGGCCAGAAATCAGCTCTGAAATTAAACTTAATTATGAGCCTTTTTTGTTGTTATTATATTTGTCCAGATTATTGTAGATTAAGTGGAAGCAGATTTTTAAATGGACAAGAAATTAAAGAAAGAGTGGTCTATATATTGTCAAGACTACAATGCATGATGGGACATATTGTTTTGATAGAGACAATCGCTCTATCAACAGTTTTCTCAGTTAATTTTTGGATGCATTGAATGCCGTTCCTGGACTTATTCTACATCCTAAACATTCCCCTACCTCTACAAATTGGGTCCACACACCTCAGATAGTGCACTATGTATGAGTATAGGGGATGGTTTTACACCGGTTTCTGGCCTGTGTCGATTTGTCAAACCTATAAAAGCGCAGTGCAATCTCCGGCTGATCTGTATAGAAGTGATTGCTGCCGATACAAGCTATGGCCTCCACATGTGTGTTGTCCTGCTTCAGGACGTCTTTGTAGTATTCTGTAGCTGACGAGATGTTGTTCATCTCCTGTGAATGCAGGAAAGGAATGAAAACAACTGTGATTGGATCCTGTGAATTCTATTTTGATTACAAATGTGGCTAAAAGCACCTCGTGTATCCGAGCAATTCCTGTCAGAAGTGTGACTTCACCAGGGAAGTGGTCCAGACCTTGTTTGAAAAGGTTGAGTGCTGTAACCGGTTGATCGATGCGTTGGTAAACCTATGAGGGTATAGTCTTTGTTATACTTTTTTATGTTGACAAATGAAAATTTGGAAGAAAGACACAATGAATCAATAAGTTCATCTTCATTTTTAGTTTCAGATTTATCCACAGATTGTGTTTAATAGATGCTCAACTTTGATTTCTAAATAAAACCCCAAATGGTGCCAAACCCTGGACATGGACAGGTCCATTTCAGCAGGGTCTTCAGCCCACACGTTGCCTTAATCTGGATAAATTAGGGCCAGTGTCTGCCAGGTCAGGTCAAACAGTCCCAGGTCACAGTGGGAAATGTACTTCATTTTCACTTATTTACTTACTATACCACTTTACTTTTGTCATGAAAGATAATCTCACTATGTCTTAAAACGACAGTCATTTAGACTTTGTTGCTACCAAAATAGTCTGTCTAAAGTCTAAAATTATTTTATTTACAAGATTTAATGTTTCTCTACTAATTGTGTGGTTATACAGGGAATATATAAAAATGATATTGATATAGAAAATGTTGAGGACTGATGTTTGTACAGAAAATGCCTGAAAACTGGATCACAAGTCAAAAACTCATACGCTGTCTCCTCCTCCATCTTTGCTGAGACAGATGGAGTCTGGATCATCTTGAGATTCCTTCCTGGTGAAAGGACTTTTTTTGTCTCAATTGTTTCTGAATCAGGCAGATAAATACTTTATTATTCTTTTCTTTGTTTATTATTGTTGTTATATCCTATAATATATAATAGTTTGGATTTAACATGAATTGTACTGCCATTTAATGTGTATACAGTCCTCCATTTTAATTTCAATTCACATTATAATCTATAAATCTATTGAGGTAAATGTCCCTTGTGAACATGAGCAGCCACAAAAGGCTTTGTTTTTATTACCTTGGCCAGGTACAAGTAAGTATCCACCATCTCTTGATGATTGAGAGCAGATCGAAACTGTTTCTCTGCCTCTCGGTACAAACCTAGCCTGCAAAGATCACGCAAGCCACACATTTGTTATAATGCACATAGATCACCTGACATAGTTACAAATACTAAAGAAGGAAATTATATTTTCTTGCCTGTAGTAACATTTCCCCAGTTGAACTTTCCACCACCAGTCTTTGAACTGAGCATGCTCAGTAGCCTGAGCAGCCAAGTCTAGAGCCTGGGAAAAACACTAGGTTAGTGCTAAAAAACAATTACAATATGTCAACAAATGCACTTTAGGATTCCAAATAGATCCAAAAACTCACATTTTTCACATCATTTTCATGATGGAAGATATACTCAAAGAGTGTCTAGAACAAAAAAAAAACACAGTTATTTCACAATTTTCACATTTCAATATAACAACCACTGATTCAACTACAATATGCCCTGGCCTCCGTCTTACCCTCGACATGTTTGGTTTTTGGGAATATTTGGCAAGGTTCAGCCTTGACAAGTTGATAAACGGTCCATCTGGATTGGTTATCATCGAAGCCTGTGGAAAACAGAGAATAAAAGTGATATGTATTATTATAAAAATGCAGAAGAAAATGATGAATAATCTGCCTGCGTTGCTGAACATTAGAACTCAACTCAAAATGATTCTCCAGTTGCCTGGACATGAACTTGAAACCACAAGAGCTCTTTATGGATTCCAACAAAAATCCCCTTATAACAAATGTCTACCTGCACTTTTCTGCGACTCAGTCTTTACAACTCATTCTTCAGTAACTTGGACGTGTAATAAAATTCTTAAAGAACCCATTCTATGTGAACTTCTTTCAGGTGACTTGGTCATGACTCATAACTATGGAAAGTTAATTCTTACTTCCTGGAAGCTCTAACAGTTGCTTTAAACCAATGAACCTGATTAAGCCTTGATTTTAACATTTCAAAGTAACTTGTTACTGACTCAACAAGGACTGAGCCATTTGTTTAGGAACTTTCAAATTAAGAGAAACAGGAAGTACACTTTTTTCTATGAGATTAAAATCGTAGGGGATTTTGGTAGCTCATTTAATATTTAATTTAATATGAGTTTAATTTTCAGGAAATAAATTCATATATTTTTGTAACAGGATATCTGCCTGGACTGACTAAATCCCACAATTTCTTTATTAGCTCAGACTTAGTGGCTCAACTATGAGATGACATAAAACATAGATAAAACATCCTTACTTATTTAGAATCTATGTAGACTCCTCAATTTTCCACTTAATTTATCTGAATTTACATCTAACCTGTTTGAATCTTGGCTTAAAGTCACTACTTCTTTTACCTATTCTTTGTTGAAAATAGCCGTGCACCTCTTAAGACTTACTTTAGAAATCCATACTGCTATTACTTGGTTCACCCTTCATTTCATAGAAATACAGTGTTTACTCACTGTGCCCAATCGGATGAATCTACCAGAGGCACTTGTGACAGGGCGAGCAGTGCTTGCTGTGCGGGGTGTTTTGATGGCCTGCTCCATTGTCCCTGGTCGTCCTGACTGTGTGCTCGGTCTCACAAATCCTGTGATGGGACGTCCTGACTGTGTCATTGGCCTTAAAAACACACATTGAACCATATAGTTACAACAAATATTTACATGGCTAAGATTTGTTAACCAAAGCTTGGCAACCAGTACCTGATGGCTGGTGTGGGCCCCCCACCCTGGCTCGTTCCAGGAAGTCTCAGTGATGTTCCAGGACCTTGAAAAAAAAAAATAGGTTTAATGTGTGGAATTGGTTTGTTGCCTGGTCCACCGTCCAACCCACATAATCCAGTGAGCTCACTACCTGCAGTATGGCACAGTGTGATTTGGGTGGGAGTTGTGGAGACTGCTGTCCCAGGAGGCCAGCAACAAATAAGCGGCTGAAGATGAATGAATGAAATGGAGTGTTTTCCAACAAGAGAGACAAGACTCACGTGCAACTTGAGCAATGGAACTTTCATCCAGCATCATTTCAGCAATCCCTTCCTCATCGACTTCAACTTCATCTATGTACACCATCTCTGTCATAGAACGTGTTTTCAAGCTCCACGCTGCCTGTAAAAGGGAGACACTTTTCTTAGATTAGGTGGACATTAAATAATGTGCCGCTAAAAAAAAGTAAACATTTTAAACAAATATCCAGGAAGGAGAAGCCCACAGTAAAGAAGTTTTTGTTCGTGTCTTAACATATTCACGATATTTTTTCTACAATAAGAATATAATTTGTTACCAGGCCCACCCTATTCATCCCGAAAAATGTCTTAACAATATTTGTAGATTCAATTATGAAAAGTAAAACCATTGGTAGTTCAAATGGTGTTTATAGCACTAGTGTTCAGTTGCTTTTAATTGCAAAACAAAGTGAAGGCTTAACCAGAAACACCAGCTGAATTCATAATGAAGGTCTGTGAGACAGCACTAGGGAGAAGGAGAAGGTAACAGTCCACAGATACAGTTACCTCTGAGACAGAAAGTGAGGAGTCCTGAGGACAGCATGCAATAAGTACGCGCAAAAAAAGGAAGAAAAGTTAGGATGAGACCGAGAACAAGAGTTAGGACGATGAGCAAAAAGAAATTAATTGCAAGTTGCAACACAAACATTTAAGCAGTGACAAATGCCATAATCACTCATGATGACTATGAAATTAACCTTTCACTGGGTTTGTCTAATTTCTCAGCTTTGAGGACCTTAATCTCTAATCGCTAGCATGCTAGGCTAGTCAGTAGTAGCTCCCTACCTGGTCGTAAGGGTTTTCCTGCAGTATTTTTGTGCATATGTCAGAGCATTGCTGTAGTTTCCGTCTCCTGAAATAGCTCCAGGCCAGAAACAGTGGGTCCATCGTCACCTCCATCGTTTAGTGAGAAAGAAAAACAAAAAGAAGAGGTCTGTGTTGAGAGCAGAAGTGATGACGGTGACGCTCCCTCTGTCGCTAAGTAACAGAAGAGGGGCGTGGTCTTTTACTGACGTAGTTTCCTCCTATGGATTCTTTTAATTAAAAATACGACGACGAAGATAACGCAAATTGTTGGCTAAGTATAAATATACACAACTAACACAAAAAAAGAGACACCACAATGGAAATTTAATACAGTATAATATCTGGTTCACTGGAAAGTACTGGTTTATACAGGTTAATTTTCTCTTTATGTAGAAGTTAATGAAGGTCTACAATCATTTACCATCCACACCTGCTTACAGTTACACATGTCTAACGTATACTGAAAAAGATAGACAGCAGTAAACGAGTTTTGTTGAACAGTTCATGAGTATTAGCAATAACTATGTTAAACATATTTACGAATTAACACTGTTAGACACAGGCATATCCGTGCTTTATATAGTGCATACACAAGTGGAAAGGGTTTTTTCAGGTAAAATAACCAATTATTCTTCTACTTTCCAAAAATAGTAACTATTCACAGGTATTTACATTTATCGTTTGTTTTATAGAACAGAAAAACTAGAAATGTATCATTATATTGTAGTTATTTTAATTAAAAATTGTCAAACTTTAAAATAAATTATGATGAGAGGCATAACTGAAATTGGGAGGACTTATTGGAGGTCGTATTGGAGGTCATTTTACCTCTGTATTTGTTTGTATGTGTTAGTCGTGCATTATCTGTCTCTGAATCACGTTTTTTGTCCTGCTCGGCACTGTTTGACGATATGATTGGACGACGTGCTGTGATGTCAAAGGGTGTGGGCGGGGCCTGGTGGTGGATAAGACAGGACAGCTCCATCTTTGCAGGATTTGACAGGAGCTTTGACCTGGAGTCGAGGAGAATCAAGAAGCTCTACACGGAGACTCCACGAGCACCTTTTCACAATGAAAATAACATCCTGAAAAGCTGCCTACAGAACAGAGACAACCAGGGTTGGATCATTTTACAGTATCCATTTACAAAATCCAGCAGAAATGCCGTATTTCGGCGTAAATCCAGCGGAAGTGATGGTTCACACTGTCTTTTAATGAGTCCTCCTCTGGTGAATGACAGCGTATCAGAGAGACTGCGTGATAAGGACAGAGAGACACAGAGGGAGCCGCGGACATGGCTGACAGAACTGCTCCAAACTGCCACCTGAGACTGGAGTGGGTATACGGATACCGGGGACACCAGTGCCGCAACAACCTGTACTACACTGCCGCCAAGGAAATAGTCTACTTCGTGGCCGGTGTGGGAGTTGTGTACAATACACGCGAACACAAGCAGAAATTTTACCTGGGACACAACGATGACATAATCAGGTAGTTGACTGTAGAACCACTCACACAGACACACACACACTGCTGATTTTTTTTTCAGTTTCACCACAACTGTGTCGTTATTTACAGTAACATCAGTTCATGTTAAAGCAAAAAAAAAGTTCAAACTGCCAAACCGTCTTTATCAATAGAATGCTTAAGGCCAAATAGTTGACATTGCTCAAAATATCACTGCAAGTTGTATGCAACATGAACCTATATCTGTTAAGCTCCAGAAACCTATCTATAAACTTATCTATAAATAAATAAGGCTAACTTTTGCTTGATTTATGAGATGTTTAACAATTTAAACGACACTGCTTTCATCTAATTTGGTTAATTGATTATATGTAATAGTGTTATATGTAGGTGGAAGTCTTCATATTCATTGTCCCTAACGTACTGGTGTCTTGACCTGCAATGGTAGTTAAAAAAAAACAGTTATATTGAACTTAGGTGAGAAATTGCACAGGCTTTGTAATGATAATTTGAGTGTAAGAAGTGACTGCAAAGTGGATGTTATATGCTACTGTAACTTAACTCTGTAACCAACTGCTTTTGGACCACTGTGGACGATTAATCAGTTTTTCTTTATTGTGCACCATGTTTCACTACGTCCTTAAAGTTGACAAAGGGCTCAGGCGACAAGTAGATATATCAAATACTCCTTTTCGTTGCCATCTAGTGTGGGGTTGGCAAGCATTCATTCGTTCGTCTTCTTCTGCTTGTCCGTTGTCGGGTCGCAGGGGTAGCTGGCGCCACCCAAGTCACATTGCACCATATTGTGAGCCTTCTAGTGGGTGGTGAGCCTACAGGAAGTTCTGTGGGCTGGGACGGTGCTTGGGT
>JAFBJS010000936.1:12500-148947 GCA_016785265.1 Paraplagusia blochii
AGCAAGGGGTTAGGTAGGTTTTAGAGTAATTTTTTCACTGTCTCACAAAATATATGCAGAGATTTTATTCTTATTTCTTTATTGCATGCAGTCAGGTTGAGATGACTGAGTTCAACGCTCGGTTCTGACAGGGGCTTGAGCAAAAATATCTCTCAGTCCGATGTTGTTTCATGAATAAATGGCCAGTTGGTACATGACAGGGCAGAATGCAAGATGGTGATGCTTTTCTCATTTTTAACACAGCATGTGGGAATTCTAATAACGAAATTCTCATTTCTCATGCTGGTAGACACAAAGAGACAGTTGTAAAAATTTTATTTTTTGTTCCTATCCTATGTATAATAGATCTAAGGGCTTCTGCTGAGGCTCTGTAGAAGTACTTGAAAATACCTCATCTTTCCTATTTCTCAGTGTTGCTGACACAGAACACAGAAGCTGAGAATTTCAGGTGTTTATTCAGCCATCAAATCTTGGCAGGTTTGTTTTTTATTCCTCTGTGGTAATAAAACATGACATGGAAATTAAATGAGCCTGTCATTTTCGACCACAGCTTTTAATAAGAGCGTTGAGATAAAATGTTAAACTAATTAGCTTATTGCCAGTTGAGACATCTGGATGAAGGGTGGGTGTCAGTGTGTCTGTCAGTTAATGACACGAGGCCTCGCTCTCGCAGCTTGATTAAAGGAAACATTATATTTAGATTTTTTTTTTTTAGAAATACATATTTTGACTGGATCTTTTTGGGGTTAGCTGTGAGGTTAGTAGGCCCAATAAATATGTGTGACTGAGGAGAAACCCTTTTCAGTTTGCATCAGGCCTGGGCAATTATTTTGGCTCGTGTGCCACAGGTAATACTAACATATGAGTCACGGGCCAGGTCAGGATCAGTAAGATTGAATATTTCTGTGAACTAAGGTAAATAATGGGTAGAGTATTGAATAAAGGCAAAATGCTTTGAGCCTCTTTGGAACTATCTATTGGGGAAATGCTGGCTTTAAAGGGCAAAGGAAGAAGGATAATGGTAATATAGAATAGAATAGAATAGAATAGAATAGAATAGAATTGCCTTTATTGTCCTTTGAGCGCTTCTCTCTTGGTGCCAAAAACAAAAAGAGTAAAAACAATACATTAAAAAAAAATTAAAGTTATAATAATAACAGTAATAATAATAATAGTGAATAAAAAATAAACAGTGAAAAATATACAATTAGCAGCAGTAAAAGTGGCCCTAAATGTGGGTAAATTGCACTTGGTGTAATTGGTTATTGCACATAGTTGTTTTAATTTTTTTTTTTTTTATTATTATTTTTTTATTGTACCTTGATCAATGTGATCAGTAAATGAATTAAAAGTATAATTTGGACAAGTTTGGCGGGCTGGATTACAGACAGGGCGCTTCCAAACAGGGGACTTCTGGCCCACGGTCCTTAGTTTGCCCAGGTCTGGTTTACATTATGTAATTCTTATGGTGCTTTGGCCCCAGAGGTCTGTCTCTGTCATTGGTGTGGAACTCTAGGTTCACCTCCTGAGAAAGATCAGCTCCATCCATTGGGCTCACCAACTGTAGAAAGGTTCATGAGGGGATGGTAAGGTGCAGTGTGATCATGGATGCCCCAGCAACTCTGTTATGGACAAGACCATGATAATGAATCAATTGATTATATAAATTTGCGATGATCTTTGATGTTAACTTTTGCCAATGTCTGATTTTCCAATATCGTCCAAATATTTAACATCTGATTTCGATATCAACCAACAATGATATGTGTAGCTGTTCAGATTAACATTGACATTGGATGTATTTTATTGCGTTCACTGGTGTCTGCTGTCGTAATACAGTGCACTATTCAAATAATAGTTTCATATTTACCGTACTTCAAATTTATTCTGAGAGCACACATAGGCCTTGTGCTATTAGGCCTTTATTAACAGAGGAGAACCTGATAATAATTCTAACCAGTATTACACAATTAGACTAATATTAACCAGCAATATCAACTGGCTGATATTATTGGACAATAAAATGTCCTCTGTTAAATGTTTGAATATAGAACTGGTAAATTTTTGTTTCAGTGTGAACTGAACACATGAGTGAGAGAATGTTCTGAACTCACTCACAGAATATTGATGTGTAGGCTTAAGTTGAAAGAACAGAGCTGGCAGCCTGAGCTGAAAACCTTCTCATGGCAAAGTGCTTCTCAGTGTTCTCTCTTTATTAGTGTGTATAAAAACTGAGGAGCAGATTTTTGGGCAGTTGGTTGAAGGTTTTATTGTTTGTATCTATTCTAGGAGCTCACAGCTTTAAATTCTGGAGAAAAGATATAGGAAAGACCAAGTGTACTGCAGGTAGAAACCCATCGCGTCATTACCTGCATGGTTCAGGACAGCTGGGCAGCCTTCATTTGATGTCTTACCTGGTGTTTTTTGCAGAGTTTCAGTATGATGCCCATACCAGATCTTAGGTCTCCATCACAGGCCTCTCTATAAAAGGCAGCCTGGTCCCCAAAGAGAGAACTGTCCTCCCAGATTAGGATCATCCAAAGTTCAGCTGCAGTTACTTTGTGCTGTGACATGATTAAGCAGAGTCCCCAATCAGAATTTAACAGTAAAATCAGACCCTTTATTGACAGTTCTGTTTTAAAATGATGATGATGAATTTGATGTCATTGACAAATTAGAAATGGCCTTTCACTCCCTACTTTGGGTTATGCTGCAAGCAATATTTTACATTATTTAAATGTCATCACATAGAGATTGTGTGTATATATATCTATACATACACTAATACACAGTATTCTTGCAAGATGCTCAATTCTGTAATTTATTTCTTAATCAGCAACACTGCAGTGTTTTTGTTTAGTTTATTGATTTCCAGTCAAATATGTATTTAGTGAAATCAACTCATGACAATTTCCTCATGAACCTGCTCCTCCGGACATTAAATCTTGGCCTCAACGACTTAAGTGATCATTAGCTTGATTACCACTCGAGCAGCGGAATCAATAAAACACCTTCAGTTTGTGACGCAGGGTTCCCCGTGTCTCGTCAACTCTGTCCAGAGTATATACTACAGAAACACAATCTCCATGGGTCACACACCGGCACACACTACCGTCCTCCTGGTCAACTGGTCCACCAAAGACTTGTTAGTCATAAGATGAATTTTTGTGTCTTTTTCATTCTTATAAGCATTTCTTTTAATGAGACGTGGATTGATAGGCAGCTGTAAACCCCAGGAGAGTTAAATCTGGGACAGTTTTTGGTTGTGCCCATTTGTCCTGACAGACCATAAATAATGTACATGAAGAGAAAACTGTGCAGACAATGATCGACACTCTGCACCAACTGGCAGTTTAAATGAAAACAGTCTTGTGCTTCTTCCCACTACATCAAAATCCCCTTAAACAATTCTATAAGGTAATTGTCATCACATGGACTGGTAGGGAACAGTTTTTCCTGAGGACTTACACAGAGGATATTAAAGCTTTAATACATTTGTGTGTAAAAGCCCATTTCCCTGTGTGCCTAAGAAACAGGCATCCTTGCTGTGGAAACTATGCTCTCTGGGCTGTTTATTTCAGTTACTTCATATCTATGAGAGGACAGACTTTTTTTAATTGCTGCTAGTTTTGTTCAGCAGCACTTGGCAGATGGGAGAGAGTGTCACATCAAACAGCCAGAGCCTGTCTCAAACGGAAGAACCATGGCTGCAGGCTAAATCATTAGCCACAGTGTTTGGAAAGCTCATAGCTGACAGACAGTCTAAGTCTAATGGCAATCTCTGAGTCACACAAAGTCTCAACACAATCTATACTCACCAAAGCTGGTGTTATGTAAGAACTAAGGTCCCAGACTCTGTAGATGCTGGAGATTTTTGTGCTTCAGAGAGACTGAGCAGCTATGCTGTTTGTGAAAACAGGTTTCTCTGCTGTTGTCTGTCAGCATCTCAGTGTGTTAACAGTTGTTTCCACTTCCTCCAGCTGCTATATATAGAGGTGGTGTTCCAATTTTAAAATTCAAAAAAAGTTAGTGCAGAAATGGTGCCAGGTGGGGAGAGCGAGGTCTTGGACACAGGACGTGGAAATAAGACCGTGTGGGCTAAGACCAACGCTTCAGGTACTGTAAGGAGTCACAAAACAAACAAGTAGACCGTTTATTGGGAACTGTTACAGGTTCTTGTTGTAAAATTATTGCCCTTTTAAAGGGAAATTACTGACATATGTAAACCTGGGTGTTAATATTATGAAATATTTTATTAGAGTCCAAACGTAGTCTTAATGATCCAGGATGAAAGGAATTATGAGTAGCTCTGTCCAATACTCGATATTGGATTAAATTTCAGGATTTTAATTTGCATTACCTGCTTAACATTCAGCCAGCCCTGAATGCCTCAGAAAAAATAAAGTATTGGATTGATATTATGACCTTAATTACCAGTGTAGGACATGAAAATGTTAGAGTCATCCCTGAATATTGCATGAGACTGACAGGTGAGTTGAGGAATCGACTAGATGTCAGTACAATGGCAACATTTATTCTTTCATCTTCATCTTTTTTGTGGGGTTGCCAAGTTGCAGAGGCAGCTGTCAAAACTCATTGGCAACTTGGCAGGTAGTGGATTCAAACCTGAAGTCCTGTAACTGAACAAAAACTGTAAGTTCTTGAATAATGTTATTTACTGGGAAAACATTGAATCACGTTGATATACAATACTCTCCTTATAATTACATTTGGTTCATTTCATGGTGAGATGTCAATATTGCTGAGGAGCAGGGAGTGCACAACCTCTGCCTCAGTTCATACTAGTGCCAGATATTATAGGGCGGATCTGGGCAAACAGGCTATCTGATTATGGATAATGGATGGAGCTCCGTCCCATCTGAAATAATATGTGTCTGAACAAAGCAGGAGGAAGAAATGGCCATTGAATCAGTCAGGCTGCGCCTGGAACGTGACTGGCAGTAGCTAAAAGGATGAGCGGAGGAGGGGGAGGGAGCGGCAGCTCCATCTACTGCAGGCTGTTGCTCAGCTGTATGGAGCTGCAATGTTGGTGGGTGGTGGAGGAAGGGGAGGGAAGGGTGGCCATTATGTAACAGTGTTATGAACATATGTGTGTTAATGCTAAGACCCCCTCTTCCACTCCCAGATAAATATATAGTAAATGACATTTGCAGATTGCTGGGTCTCTCTTTACTGAGGACCTTGTTAATACAGTATGGAGTGTGTGTGCATTGTGTGTGTGTGTTGTGATGCTGAAGATATAAAATAGGAGATTGTTGTGGATTTTAATATTAAAAACAATTACAAAGACATTTTCTGGTGGTCTTTAATGGGGAAATTTAATAATTATTAGCGCAATGATAATGTTGCTACTCAAACTTGGTCCTAAAGTACAGTTATGATATATTAAAACAGACCTGACAGAAAATAACAAGACCAACTATCCTTATATTCCCTCGTGTTTGGAGACAACTGTCACAAATGTACCTTGAATGATTTCTAATAGAATGGTGTTAAAACATATAACTATATGTAAAGATATGATGGTAATCAATAAGGAAAATCCTGAATTTCATTTGTAATTCGTAATCAACCAAATTGTAACCAACAGTCCAAGTTGAATTGAATATTCTGGACCTTGAAGGAAAATTGCAAACCTGTGCTCATGTTTATATTCACTTCATGTATTGTTTTATGTGCTTTCAAAAAAGGGTTACTCCTAATCACTTCGGTCCAGAGTTAATGTCTCTGTCATTGCCGTGGAACTCCAGGGTTCACCTCCTGGGCAAGATCAAATCCCAGTTAGGGTGGTTGGCTTCTTTCAGTGAACTCACAACCAGGGGGACTGTACAGAGGGGCTGGTATAGTGCAATGTGATTTGGGTGGTGGTAGTGACCAGGTAAAAAAAGTGGATGTAGATAGATGGATGGATGGAACTAGTGTTAACATCATAGTCATCGTTTTTTCCACCACTAATTCTATTCCGTGTCCCACTCTGAAGGTCAAGCACATTTTAGCTAGGTGTTTAAGGAGGTCCTGGATCAAACGTTGAGATAGATTTTAATTAGGCATAACAAATAGTTCAGGTAACCCAATCAACCAAGAATTTCAGCATTGGAAATAACTTACATAACTTTTATATAACACGCACTATTCAACCCACAGTAGAAGACCACAGGGAAAATTCCTGTATTGGTAAAGTAATTTAAAACCATGGAGTCAGCCATGTTGTCATCTATCAGCTACTGAATTGGTCAATCACTGCGTGTTGAATGATGCCATTGCTCTCTAACCCAAATCTTATTACACCCTGAAGACACTAGGCAGCTGGTGGATTGGAACCTGAAGTCTTCCGGACCAACCACTCCTTAACCTTTCAGACCACATCTGCCCTGCATTAACGTTTAAGTGAAATGATTAAAAAAATGAAGAGATGGAACTACCAGGTAGGGGACAAAGAGGAGATTTATAGATACTGCGAGGGAGGATATGGAGGTAGTTGGAGCTAGAGTTGAGGATACAGAGGACAGGGGAGAAGGTTGACTCGCTGTGGCAACCCCTGAAAAAGGGACAAGCTGAAAGGAGAAGAAGATAAAAAAATAACATAATAAGGAAAAAACTTGACTGACCAACCCTGTATTATTTTTTAATTAGAAACATACCAATCTATGGCCTTATCTGGACCATTCAGTAGAAAAACTGATATTTGAAGAGTACTTGGCAAGTGACAAAAATCTGTCCCAGCTCTTAAACAGGGCAAATCCAAACATAAAACAACAATTCTTTGAATGTCCTCACAGCTCTAGAGAGACTACTGTCTGTCTGTGTGTGTGTGTGTGTGTGTGTGTGTGTGTGTGTGTGTGTGTGTAGGCATTTGAGCATGACAGAGTGTATTGAACCATGTCACATTGTCAGGCTGTCCCACTGCTTCCACATTTAGTCCCATCATGCCTTGGTGTGTTTATCTGGTCCCTCTGGCCTCCTCCAGGGGCTTTGACTCTTGTCTGCTCACACACACAAGGAAAGAAGATTAGCTTATTGCTAACCAGCTGTTTTCCCTTCTCCTTCATAGCTTGGCTCTCCATCCAGAGCGAGTGCTGGTGGCAACAGGACAGGTGGGGAAGGAGCCCTACATCTGCGTGTGGGACTCCTACACCGTGCAGACGGTGTCCATCCTCAAGGACGTGCACTCACACGGCATAGCCTGCCTGGCCTTTGATCTAGATGGACAGGTACTGTATGAACGATATCACATGTAGCAGTGAATCATTTAAGGATGCACACAAATAAAAGAGGTTCTGTAGTTTAGCTTTAAGGCTGCAGGCAGACTGAAACATCCATAACAAGCTAGAGTTAAAACCAAACATCTGTTTGTGTTCTAGCTGCATTGGTTTGACAGATGCTCCAGACATGCTCTGTGTGGAAGGTTGTCAAGGAAAGCTGGCAGTGTTAGTACTACTTTCTCAAAATAAATTTAAGGTATAAGAAATATGTAGCGCACAGTAAGAACATTCTCTTGTCATTTGGACCCAGCACCAATTCACATTTAAATCCAGTTTTAAGCTTTTTAAGACTTAAAATCTATTCATAAACAACAAAGAAAATGATTCACTTTGAGATGGTGGGGGGATTAATTGTGTTATAATTTGTGACTTCATCCATTAACTGTGAACGCATCATTATGGAACTCACATGCAAAGTGTGTCCAATATGTGGTTTTGAAGAAGTGCTGCATCGGAACAAGTGTTAATGTCTTGTGGGCATTTAATAACAGCACAGAGGAACATGATCATAACATTTGGACAAACCTGTTTTTGAAAAAAAATTACAATTTAAACTTTTTTTATAGTCAAATGTGTCCACCAGTGGACTATTTCAAAGGTCTAGTTGTTTATGTTCTACCTGAGACACTTGTGTCTGTGTTTTTTTACAGCATGTTATTTTGAAAAGCTCTTCATTTTACCAAAATAATGTATTTTTCACTTTGCTCTTAAAGGTGTGTATACAGTATGTCATATATTTATGAATCAAGCTTTGAAGTAATTGGTTTTACTAATTACTTATTAATATAACTAGTTTCCTGTGAGTATATGGATAAACTCAATCCTACAGCAGGTTGATATTGAGTCGTGCTTACCTCATTATTCTGTTGTTAACAGAATCACAGATGCATCAATCATTGATGCTCTAGACAGTAAATCTTTATGGAATAAAAAATCTATTTAAATCAAATTGCTACCCTTCAAAAAATGTTTCAAATCTTGCACCTCCTTCATACAGTATGTATTGTCATGGAGGGAAATCTCCATTCAACAGTGAGCCAAAACAGAATGAATCTTGCACCTTTGGGGCAGTGTTGGCCTAGCGGTTAAGGACCTGGACTGAGGTCCAATCCCCCCCACACTAACGCCCGGCCGCTGGCTCAGCCAGCAGCCCCCTGCTCACTGCGGTGATGGGTTAAATGCAGAGATTAATTTCCTGAAGGATACTCCCTGGGGATTAATATAGTTCTTATAAAAAAAAAATACATGGGCAAAACTTAATATCTATTGAAAATTTAACGTTCATGTTTCCCCTTTTCCCCAGATATGTTGACTTTTTCCACACGAAAGCAAATGTTGAAAAAAAACAAAGCCTACATATCGTGTAAAGTGGCTTTAGAACGGTGGCCGACTTTAGTACGCATTCGCAACTACACAAAATAATACAACCAGTATAAAAACTGGTATAAAAAATATCTAATTACAATAATACATGTTGAGCCACCTTGTATGAAACTTTATAACACCTTTCCTCATAACATTTCTCTTGTTTTTGAAGTAGAATGCTTTTCCTGCAAATGGCATGGCATATTTTAAGGTTTGATCCCAATGTTAGAGAGCTGGCAGCAACTTATTACAATAAAATCCACATTTGTATTGCAGCTTTGTCTTTTTGTTGAAGACTTTTTCTTTTTCTGTCTCCTCACTCCTCACATTTACACTGTACAAAGAATCCTTCCAAAGATGTTTGTTGTCTGTTCATTCAATTTAGCAGTATTGAATTATGTATAACCAGTCATACAGTGGAGAGAATCATTTTTCTGAGTAAAACAGCATGCAGAATCAGAGAACAAATAAAATGAAAATATTGTAACTTATTACATTCTTTCCCTGCAGCCCAGTATCACGTGCTTCCTTTTTGTTTTTTTGTTTTTTGCCATAATTTTACAATCAAACTTCATTTAGCTACTCATTTAATTAAATGAATTAACAATATCTTCATATAACTCTGGTGTCTCACGGAAGCAAGAGATTAAAACATTTTTAAACCTCCATTACCCGTACATTTTCCCTGAATTTCATCATACAAAGTGTTTTAGTATAATTGAGTTTTAGGCGTCTTAGCTGCCACTCAAAATTGTGCAAGGACGTTGGCAGAGACGTCTGTCTTAAGGGAAATATTAATTTAGCTGTAGATGAAAGAAAGCATTTTCAAACATGCAAATAAGGCTCGAGAGTGGAGAAGGATTTCCATAAGACGACTCTCATCTCTTCTGCCCCACTGCTGCTGCTGCTGCTGCTGCTGCTGCTGCTGCTGCCTACTCACTCGTTCAGTCTCTGAGCTATAGGAGGCTCCTGCAGCAAAAACACTCAAATGTGCTCACTGGAAGTGCCACAGGCTGGACAACTGTTCTCCACCGTAGCCCATACATAACAGTTCGCGTCCATCACATGCACGACATACTACAGTAAGAATGAAGGTGGCGTTCGTAGGCTTGTCTTGCAGTCGTCAGAGCCACACGGCAGAGTCTGTGTGATCCGTGACGTGAGTCTTCTCATCTGCTCTCTTTGCAGTGCCTGGTGTCCGTGGGCCTGGATTCTAAAAACACAATCTGTGTGTGGGACTGGAGGAGAGGGAAGGTTCTGGCAGCAGCTCCTGGACATACAGACAGGGTAAACACATTCTTCCACTTCCACTGTCTCCATCAGCAGCCTCGTATCGACCACCTCAATTAGCCGTGAACACGGATGGATGATCTGCACTGCCCAAGGAGACGTAAACCAGTTAGGCCAGATTAATAGTCAGCCTTTTAAAGGGCTTTTTGAAAGGACATGAGTAATGAAAGGAAAGTTAAAAGATGGATTTTTTTCCCTCATCTTTTTCAGTTTCTGCTTACTGTAACAACAATTTCGATCTTGAGGTAGCAAGCTAATTGTTATTTGTTGTATGGTTTGGGCTACAGTCGTAGCAACTGCTAACCCTGAGACCTGGCTATGTACAAGCTGATGAATATATGAATGAGTTAGTGAATCAAATATTTTAAAGAATATCTTAATAAAAAGTTTTCCGTAATATTAGCAAACACAATCTTAAACAACTATATATTACACTTCAGTGCAGAGTCCTGGGTTTGATTCCCAGAAAAAGCCAGACCTGAAGCCAGAAGTCAGAAGTGATAACTGCAGTTTAAACACCTGCTGCTATTAAGGCCATAATTACTAATATATTTTGTATTCTTTCTTTTATGAATATATTTCTTGCATATACAGAATATCAAAGCACATGTAACTTGATGGTAAAGACAAGCTCACCTGATCAAGATTAAAATGTCTAATTCTAGAAAGGAAAATGTCTCCTAAAATATATGATATCATAATATCATATAGGGGGTTAGAACCACTGCTATACAGCATTTTTGTTTCAATCCAAATTAAATGAATCATTAGAAACATTCTGCTGATTTTGTTTTTGCTGATTGAAGTTGATTTAAAAGTTGTTGTTGTTGTTGTTTCTTATTATGCCTAATGTTTATAAAATCTCAATTGTACCACCAGCCATTAATTCACATTGTTGTTTCTCTTTCCACAGATATTTGACATATCCTGGGATTTGTACCAGCCCAGCAAACTCGTCAGCTGTGGAGTCAAACATATCAAGGTACAGCTGCTCCCTGGTCATTCGTACGTGCACTGTAGATCAGAGATGAGAGCTTATTACCATAAACTCTTTTTTTTTCCTGAAGAAGTTTAGGAAATCTCCAGGCTTTCACTGCCTTATCATCATGACCACATCAAAGCACTGAGATAAATGAATGCAAATTCCCTTTATTGCACAATCCACCCTCAATAGGCACTTAGAATAAGTGGTAGAGGAATGGTGGACCAATCGCTCTGCCATTCATCAGCGATCTTCACCGCACTCTCAGAACCCCCTGCACAGTAACCACTGGAGCTGTGGTTGTGCCCCTTGAGGATTCTTTGGCCGTTACATCACATCATCATACATTACATGTCACACAGGAGTGTGTTAATAAATCTTGAATGAAGTTTTGTCCTTGGCCTATCTTCCCAAGGGATGTCTTAGGTCACATTGTTTGAGTAGTAGTGTAGGGGCAGTTGGTGGCCTAGTGGTGAAATAAGTGCTTATTATTTCTGAAAAAAAAAAGAAAGGTGCAGAATGATAGATAGATGGATGGATGGATAAATGGATGGATGGATAGATAGATGGATGGATGATGGGTAGACAGATAGATAGATAGATAGATAGATAGATAGATAGATAGATAGATAGATAGATATTGATAGATAGATTGAATAAAATACAGGGAGAGCCACACCACACCATCAATAGAAATAGATATAAAATCTGCTCAGGTAAATGAATAGTTAGACATATTGTACATGCATTTCTAAAATGTGTTGCGTGCCCTATAGTGAAGTGCACCTTGTGTGTGTTGTGTGTTGTGGAGGATATAGTAGAGGACACCATGAGAACGTTAAAGGTGAAAGTGTGGCCGATCTTTTATTAAATAGCACACGTGTGTATGCTTGTGTGTGTGTTCTTGTTGTAAACGGGCATAGTAGTGGAAACCATGAGAACCCGTGACCTATGCTCAGGTGTGCCTAATGTGTGTGTTAAATATAGTAATGGCACACAAAACAGAGACTGCGCCTTTTAGTACGGGAAAATATGGTAATCTTACTTTTAGAAACAACTTCATTGATCCCCTGGGAACTCATTTGGAAATTTAGGGAGAACGAAGGGACTGATGGGACTCAAACCCATGTTTAGTCCTGGGCATGTTTAGTCCATGCCCTGTTTATGACAGACGCAATAAACAAACTGAGTCAGAGTCTAGTGGATGGAATATACGTCTATGTATTATCCCGTGGGATAATACAGCGTTGTAGAACGGTTCTCAAGTTGTTCTGTAGCCATGAGCTACTGTACGCTGTATAATTCCCCATCCTCCTGATGACTACATCACCTCCACCCAGCCTGATGTCCGTGCTGTTGTAGTGATTTCCCACATGAACTCTTCTCCTTTCTACTGGCGAACAAAAGCACTTTCCAGCTGCAGAAAATGACCCTGAATCCTTTGCTCTTTGTCCTGCACCTCCTCCTCTTCATCTCTCTCCTCCTTCTGGATTGCTGAGGTCACGACAATCCACCAGTTGTCCTACATAATTCTCCAGCCTTTACCCTGCAGACCATGTGACATCTGCTCTCCGGCCCCGGTGCTCTCTCAGCGATTATAGCACAATCCCAGAGATTTAGTCACAGTAATCCATCCACTAGCAGGCGGACGAGAAACCCCACCCTGAGTGAAGAGAAGGATGTTCGACTCCTCGCACTCCTCACGACCGCACATTCTTGACATTTTATTTCCTTATTAAGTCTGAGCTGTTTGTGAAGGTTAATTATTAGATTTTCAAGATAGATAAAGGTAACGTTACCAAGTGAGGATGAATAATCGTGGTAAGGGTGCAGAACTCCTACAGGTCTGCCAACTGTAGCATATTGAATTTGATGAGTAGAAATTGTTTTCTAGGATGAAGAAACATCTCCTCCCCGCCCTAATGGATACGTCAATGGCCTCCTAGGTCACGGATTGTGGGTTCGAGTCCCATCTGCCATCTGTGATCTTTAGGGCTATTGGTGGTTAGGGAACATCACATTTCTAGAAGCTTTTAGGTTTGAGTAAGTGGGTCATACCACAGTGACAAGTGGTTCACTATGGTCAGCACAGATTTATCATTTATGCTGCGATCGATGTTCTCTATACCCAGAGCTACCATCTCAACCTTTTATAAGTGCTTTTCTCCCTTTTTTTCCTTTGTTGCGTTGTTCATATTCAACTTATATACACAGACTCTTGTGTTGTTGGAGATTTTTCCAATGCCAGATAAAATTGGGTTTATTATTAAATATTTCCAAAATATATTTTTATACTTCAATATTGATCTGTCATGTCTCAAAGGGCTATCTATTTAATTCCAACAATACTGTCTGCACAGTTCACATTAAAATCACACCAAAATTCACATAGTGCATCCAGTGTATAAAAGCCTGGAGTTGACCTGGGCTCATGTGGATGTCATGCATTACAAATTGATGTGAAAAACGTACAAAAAAAATCAGTTAGTCTGATGAGAATTTTCTTTGTTTGAGGTAACAGAACTAATCGAATGCCATTAGTCCTTCAGCTGAGAACAGCATTTCCTTTTACCTCAAGAATGACTCAATAGAGAAAAAAAAATTCCAATTTCAGAGGAGTGTGTGGTTTCATGTCGTCCAATTCTTGATGTTATACCATAATAAGCCTTCACTCCCTTTCCCTCCTCCTGTGCTTCCCCCTCTCTCTGAGTCTGGCCTGGCCATAAACCTCTGCAGCATCTCATCTCATCTCATCTCATCTCCACTCCGTAGTGAGGGATTAGCTGCTGCCTGGGTTTTCCTGCTTCTATCACTAGTGGTCAGGACTTACTGTGCCGTCAGGATATATTATTCAGATTTATTTAAACATTTTGCCCACTGACCATTGCTATATTATTTTTTCATGTTACCAGAAACAGAATGTTGTTTTTCTTTGCCTAATAAACCTTTTTCACCAACATATCTCAGTCAAGACCTGGCAAGAACCCAAATTATTTTCAATTCTGCTCACACAGTGTTTGGTGTCAGAGCTTGATCTGAGGCTGCAGCGTTTACCTCTGATAATCGATCCGTCTTGTTAGCACACCACGGCCCTATCAGTCAGGAGGTCAGGTGTTAGCGATGGAGTGACAATCTTCTGTTTCTCATTTGTTGGTTCTGTGAGTGTCCATCATCCATTCCCCCGGCTGGTCAACACACAAACACCTGATCAGTGTGGTGTAAAATCTACCCTTCAGCAGTGAGTCGGACGTCAGCTGTGAGGGAGGTGAATCCTGAGGTAGAGCAGAAAAAACGACTCTCTTCCTGACATTTCCCTGCCGCTCTCCAGTGATTAGTGTATTTCAGTTTCACATGTCAACAGCCGTGTAGTCTCAGCATTCGAGACGTCGTCCGTGAGCTTTCTCCCCCGTGATCTCATCTCCATGCAGACAGAGCGTCTCTCTTTCGCCCTCGCCTCCTCCGCATGATGTAGCACTCTGATGCGGGCCGTGTCTGTGCATCCCAATGACCCTGTCCATAAATAATGAACCGAGCCGTATGTGGACGCGTTTCAGTGTCTGTGCATGTTGATTAGGTGGTTAAGGCAGAAAAGCCTGTGAGGACTATCTCCCAGTATCCTATTCATACGCTCACGTGTGTGTGTTTATGGGCTGAAGGTGTATTTAAATATGACATTGGCTGCCATCTTCCATGTGTTCCTGAGTATTTCGTGTACCGTACCACAAATGACCTTGTGGTTTTATTCTCTTTCCAAATGCTACATAATTATCAATTTTCTCCCTCAGTACAGGATTACACAGGGGATTATTAGCCACTACACATATTCACTCTCTCTGTTTGTGCCTCACAGTTTTGGAGCCTGTGTGGAAACGCGCTCACACCAAAACGTGGCGTTTTTGGTAAAACTGGCGACCTCCAGACCATCCTCTGCCTCGCCTGTGCAAAAGACGAGATCACGTATTCAGGTGCCTTGAACGGCGACATCTACGTGTGGAAAGGGATCACCCTGATAAGGACAGTGCAAGGAGCTCATGGGGTGAGGAAGACTCATATTTTATTTTTTCCAACCTCCAAGCAGCTTTTCCATTTCTATAATAATAAAACAATAAAGCTGCCCGGGTTGAAGCCCGGTGTTGTTTCTGTCAACGGCAGAATAGGATTAAATGATATTTCTGAGGAGAGCAGCTGTGTGAGGAGATGGATGCATCCAGTAGGGGGAAGGGATAAAACTGTTTTTCACATATTCCTGACTTTGCAATGGCAAATAGCTCTGTGGGGTTTCAGGGAGGCAGAAGTAATAATAAAACAAGTGTAAACCCTTCCTCTAATATAAAAAAGCCTGAAGCCGCTACAGCAAGTTTGTCATTTTGAAGCCTTGTTGAACAAATGCCTGGTGGAGCAGCAGGACTACATGCTCTGAAGCCAGGGCTGGTTCTGTTGCTGCTCATTTATCCCACAGATCCTCACTGACAGCTTGTCATTTCTTCCAGTCAGGGATTTTCAGCATGAATGCCTGCGAGGAGGGCTTTGCCACGGGGGGCCGAGACGGCTGCGTCCGGCTGTGGGATCTTAACTTCAAACCAATTACAGTCATCGATCTCAGGGAAACAGATCAAGGATATAAAGGTAAGGTCAAAATGTGTTCCTTTTTTTAAGGGGGTAAAAGCTGCCTCACTGTATGCACACTTCCATTGAACTGTCTGGGTTGGTGAGAACTGCACTCTGACAAGATGCAGTTAACAAGCTTGTTTTATTTTAAATGTCAATAAAACAAGAGAAGAAGAGTTTGAACCTCCAGAAACACTGAGTTACGTTCTGTAACTTCTGTAAGTGTTTCTGGAGGTTCAAACTTTCTCCATAAATGAATGAACAAAATGATGTTGAGTCTATTCAATATTATAGTCCAGTGCAGGGGTCACCAACAATATTTCTCAGAGGGTCAGGATTTGTCTGGACAAACAACTTGGCCTCTGGACTCAAAATAAAATGAAATAAAAATATTTTTTGTCTATTTTTCATCTTGTTTTCGATTACAATTTCACCCATGAAGTTTCAGGATCGTTAGCTTAATGTGTAATAATTAAGGCCAAAGATTAAGTAAAATATTCTTTGGACAAAAACAACAAAAATACATGAAAACATCTCTTTTTTCTGAAGACACTTATGCCGTTTTCACACTGGCACTTATTCGGTATTTGCTGTGACGCGAAACCAGTTTTGCTCGCCGTTTGCGTTCACATTACAAGCTAACGCCCACTCACTCCTCAACTAATGGGCATTAACTAATCCACCTCTAGTCAGGGGTTTCGATACCGAATTAACTAATATGGGTGTAAAGCAATAAAAAGTAAAACAGTTGTCGCTCCCTGTGTGTGTGTGAACACAACATCATCTGTATTACTTTACAAGTTCGTAAAATGCTACGGGAGCGGCTCATCTCCTTGTCAACCGCTATATGTTGCTGCATTATGAAGAACAGGATTACAAAACACTTCCTCATATTTTCTCTCCTCATCACCTTCATTTGTCGCCCTGATCTTTCTTTAACCTGCTTTATTCCTCAAAATTGCACGTGCGTTTGTTGACAGAATTCATGTTGAATAAAAACGCATATTAACGAGATCTCGTTATATAACCACGTGATCAAATTGAAACTGGACCATGGTTAGACTAATGCGCATTCGCTCCCTTATTGTGTGTCAATGCAAAGTAGGTATTGAATGTGCAACAAATACCAAATTAAACTGTATGTAAATGCAAAGTGAATCGAATACGGGTTAGTTATCCCGAATTAACTTCTTCAGTATTCGATTCCGAATTGAATGAGAAAACGCTATTAGAGAGATCCAGTCTGTCTTCAAGTGCTGCTGAAGGCCTTTTATCACCACTCTCCTGAGAGTCTTCTGACACAGCATCACAGCTTGGTGTCCAACTGCACCGACGCAGAGAGATAACTCCCCCAGAGAGTCATTTAAATATGCCAGGAAATTATCAGACTCCTTCTGCCCACCCTCTATGTCATACTCAAAACACGCTGCCTTCGTAACCTGAGCCGTAGAAACACTGAAGGACAGTGTACAGTGTGTCCCTCTCACCAGGTTGGCCCTGTAATGCCATCTTGAAGGAGCTGCTCCACCATCATGACTCCCTGAGTTGAAGAAGTAGCTTTCTTCCAAAACTATTGATACCACTGCATAACCATGCAGATACTGAGAGATACAGATACTGTGTATAATATTTCATAAAGAACATCTCCCTTATGTAAATCATGCTATTTTACTTTTTAATTCCATTTAATATTTTTAATTCAATTCTCAGAAGTAAGGCAAGTGTTTCAGGCGGCATTTTTGTTATTTTCATTATTTATTCGTTTTTACATATTTTCCATTAATGATTGATTCCTCCAAAAATAAAATCCATTATATAAAATTAATAATTTGTACTTCTATTATATAATTGCAATTATCACTGCATAGACGTAAATATAAGGATGTTATTCTTCATCCCAAGTTTTTTTGGAAAATTTTGTCTTTGCATTTTACCTATCACCGTAGTGAGTAGCCAGCGTCAGTGGAGCAGTATGTGGGGATGATACCATGCTCAGGGCACCTCAGTGGGCACCCTTCCCTAACCACTAACCGACCAACTGCCCCTTGGGGCCATCTTGAAAAACGATATCTTGCCATTTTGATTGGTTGATATTATTCAACATCTTTCAAAAACCACAGTAGACAAATAAAAATGTTGGTTCTCAGATTTGAAGTCATTGCACTGTGACACAGTTTATTGTGAACTTTGCTTTTCTTTTTAACCCTTCATATGTTTTTTTTTTCCATTTTTTTTCTCCAACTTTGTGTGAAATATCTTGGACTTCTAGCTGTAGCTAGAGGTGCAATTAGTCGAGGTGGGTAAAGTCCCTGCAGACACAATGAACGACCCTGTCACTGTGCTGTGTCAGTTCTCCTCCTGTTGTACTTGTTCCTCTGGTTGTGACTCAGTCTGAGCTCTGCTGCGGTGGTATACACAGATGTTCTCTTCACATGTGTATACTGTAACAGGCAATATACACCCTTGTCTCGTTTAACCTACACATTCATTGCTGGGACTTTGGACAAGCTGGACACAGACCTGATCACTTGCAATTAAAAAAAAATATCTAGATTGAAAGAACGCAGGGAAAACTGATTTTTCTTTTTTTTTTTCCTGAAAAAATGACATTGGACACAAGGTTTAAGGACTAATTCCAGTGGGTTGATGTTTTTTTAACCACAATGTATATTTCATATTACAGAAATTGCATCATACAATAATTTCACAAAAATTTCATGAAACTTCATGAAATATAATGATCTATCAGTTTAATGTTCCCGATCAAACCGAGCCTGTTCAGATAAATGCATCACTGATGTACTTACAGTAATTGGAGAAACACAAAAGAAGAGAATAATCTCTTCTCCTTTCAGTTTGTCCCTTTTTCAGGGTTTGCCTCAGCGAGTCAATGTTTTCCATCTTCCCCTGTTCTCTATATCATGTATGCTAGCTCCAACTACCTCCATGTCTGTCTCCTCTTTGCCTCCTGGTAGCTCCATCTCTAGGATCATTCTTCTACCAATGTATCAACTGTCCAAATGTCCAAACCATCTCAATCTGTCTTCTCTAGCTTTTTCTCCGAACCTTCCTGTCTGTGTTGTCCCTCTAATCATCTCATTCTTGATCCTGTCCATCCTTGTCTCTCCTAAAGTGAATCTCAGCACCTTTAACTCCTCCACCACCAGCTCTGTCTCCTGTCTTCTACGTATTCCTAGTGTCTCTAAACCATCCATCATGGCTGGTCTCACAATTGTCCTATGAACCTTTCCTTCCATCTTTGCTGACACTCTTCTATCACAGATCAATCCTTGCACTTCCATCCTTCATGCACTCTATTCATTACAAGAATAACATAAGATAAATAATTTGTTTATTTTGTTTTCAAACGAATGAAGTCAAATTAGATGATTCTCCACGGTACACCCGATGAATGCTCACACATACTAACCTACTTATCTATCACACAAATTTTGCTTTATAAAAAAACAAAAAACAAAAAAGCAAAGACTATTTAAAGTGAAATTGTTGATTTTGTCAGATGTCAGTGGTTAGCCCCATCCTGAACCACAGTGTGGTCCAGTGTGATTTGGGTGGCAGTCATGGAGACTTTTTCTTTTCATTTCATTATCCACTTGGTTTTGAGATCGAATGTGATTCTCCTTTTACCGGAAGCAAGTTTACTGTTAAGGTCCAAGTCCCAGCACTGACTGCTTTACATGGCTGTGTCCATTTGCTTTTACCGCACTCAAAAATATATACTGTTCCTTTAATAACATGCAGTGTACATGGGCTTTTCTTAAAAGAACAAAAACAAAATCAGTGCATAAGCTCTCAGTGTTTATAACTAGCTTATGTCGTCATTGACCCCACTCTTATGTCTTTTACAGTGAGTGTGACCATCAATGTGTTTGTCTGACCATTTATTTCAGACTTGTGTTTTCTTCACAGGCCTGTCTGTGCGCAGTGTGTGCTGGAGAGGAGATCACATTCTCGTGGGAACGCAGGACAGCGAGATCTTTGAGATAGTGGTCCACGACCGCAACAAGCCCTTCCTCATCATGCAGGGTCACTGTGAGGGTGAGCTGTGGGCACTGGCCGTGCACCCCACCAAACCACTGGCCATGACAGGAAGTGACGACCGCTCTGTGAGGTGAAGTTCCTGTGGAGCTGACACAGATGTTAATTAAATGATTTAATGACAGTTAAACCACAGTCTGAAGTTTATTGCTTTACATGGTTTGCGTACATTTGGTCAGTACACTGACATGCATTATGGGAGATGTATTTTTAGATGATCATACATAAGCCTTTCGTTTTAGAAAACAAAACCTATTGATATTTGTTATCACAGGATTTAACTCATCCTGTATTCTTTAGTACAGATTGAATATTATGAACCTGTGATTATCAACCTGGGGCCCCTGGGCCAAATCTGGCCCACTCATTTGTTCAAACTGGGCCACGAATGGAGTCCCATAAGAAGACTGTCCAGAAAGGAAAGGAAGGAGGAAAGCAAACTCTTTGTTATTGTGACATTGTGATTCTGTATTTAACCCATCACCAAAGTGAACAGTGGGCAGCTTTAAGCACCCGGGGAACTGAGAGTGGGGACGGTACCATGCTCAGTGGACCTCAGTGGTAACTTGGCAATAGGGGGATTCAAACCAGGGACCTTGCGGACCCTCTTTTAAGTTTTCCTTATGCACAAAGTAATTTTTTGCCTGTTGATGTTTAACATTTTGTATTCTCCTCTCAGTTTCTTTTTTTTCCTTTTTCTCATCATGAGTAGGATATGGAGCCTCATAGACCATGCACTGATTGCCCGTTGCAACATGGAAGAACCGATCCGCTGTGCCGCTGTGAGCACTGATGGAATTCACCTGGCACTCGGAATGAAGGATGGCTCCTTTACTGTCCTCAGGGTCAGGTTGGTAGAAAATTTTCATTTTCAATTGATGACTGCAGAAACCAGTGCAGTGACGTATGACTTCTCCGCACTCGCCCTCAGGGACATGACTGAGGTGGTCCACATCAAGGACAGGAAGGAGGCCATCCACGAGCTCAAGTATTCTCCTGATGGAGCCCATCTAGCTGTGGGCTCCAATGATAACTCAGTGGACATCTACGGTGTGGTGCAGCGCTACAAAAAAGTGGGCGAGTGCATTGGTTCCAACAGCTTCATTACACACATGGACTGGTCTACGGACAGCAAATACCTGCAAACAAACAATGGCAGCGCCAGGAGGCTCTTCTTCAGAATGCCAAGTAGGAGCAAATGGGAAAGTGTTGCATTCTGAGAAATGATTTTGCTACAAAGAAAATTTATGAGACAAACTCTCTTCTCTGCTTAGGTGGGAAGGAGGTGACCAACAGGGAGGAGCTGAAGCTGGTCCAGTGGGCTTCATGGACATGTGTGTTGGGTGCAGAAGTTAATGGTATCTGGCCCAAGTACTCAGATATCAACGACATCAACTCTGTAGATGCCAACTACAATAATCAAGTCTTAGTAACAGCCGATGACTACGGATTGGTCAAACTTTTTCGCTATCCCTGTATAAAGAAAGGTGACACAGTGAACCTACTGCAGTGGTTGGATTATTGCATCTTCACATGTCAATGTTCTTGACATATGTTTCATCTTGGATTCAGGTGCAAAGTTTAAAAAATATCTGGGTCACTCAGCCCACATAACCAACGCCAGATGGTCACATGACTACCAGTGGGTGATAACCATTGGTGGTGCAGACCACTCGGTGTTCCAGTGGAAGTTTGTTCCAGAGAGAAAGGCTAAAGAGGCTCTGCACATAGCACCTCAAGGTAAGATCGTACTATCATATAACCCGGTCATCATTGATACCATGATCTGCCACCAGGTGGCCCTTTTTTTAGAAACTAATTATTTATTTACTGCAAGTAATTTCTTTTCGATGTATGCAAAATTGACAAACAGAAAAATTGAATTAAAAAATATAATTCCAGTAAGTGTCCTATTATGGCTGAGATAAATAAGCTCTTTCTATGTGTGTCTTTCTTGAATTCCTGTATTTCAAAAAATTGTGTTGAACAAAACCAGGTTTAAGACACAGTAGCAAATTGGGGGGTAAATAGCAATGAGAAACTAACTTTTATGTTATATATTTTATGTCATGTCAGTTTGGTGTATAATGTAATATATGTGAGGTGGCTGAACAGATTTTGGGGAAACACTGCAGTAGTTTCATGTCCGTTTTTATGTATTTTTTTTACATTTTGCCACTACTAATATTAGTGGTGTTCTTCTGATGTGATCACTACTCACATAATGTCGTGCAGGTAAAGCATTCAAAATTCATACTTTTTTCAAAGATGGTTGAATGTTCTGCTGGAACCGAGACAAGAAAGCTGCAGAACAGACTTTGAAGCTTATAGCAGACATCATTTTTGATTTTTGACACTACTCCTGGGTCTCCATGGAAATAAGGAAACAGCCTCCAGGCAAATTTAATTTTTGCCTCCAGACCTTCCTTGTTGATCATCAGCATCTGTTCCAAGCAGTCTCTAGCTGCTGTAATAACTGCTAACAGCTGTATTTAAAGTAAAAAGGAATTAATGTGAATGTGTTTAATGCCTACAAAGGGTTGTGTGAACGTATTGTAGCACAGTGTTACCTAAGTGTTACCCACCTGGTATCCACAGCACTCCCACTGGCCTCATGAAACCACTGTACTAAAAACCTCCCATGTCTTGAACGGATCTTCTTTCTGAACCACTTTTATGAACCAGGTGGCCATCATATTAATTAAGACAAATTCAATAAAGTGCACAAAGCTCGGAAAGTGTAATTGCGTTGCCGTTCTAGAGCTATAATTTTCCAAGTGTCAGGGCACAGCTGTGCTTTTTTGAAATTAAAGTCCATACTAACTGCCTCTGCTTTTAATTTCCCTAATGGATCTTCTGAGTAGCTGCCCTCAGCTGCCACTTCAACTTATTGCCTGGTCTTGGCTGGGTTTCCTTTTGCTGCATCAGCGTTTTTCTGCGCCAGTCTTAAGCAATGTCACTGTGAAGCACAGCTGCCTGATAAATAGTTGTCATTACTTTATGACATGGCCCACTCTTTTTTTTGTTTTCCCCAGGGCGGTGTGTGTGATTTAAGACAATGTTAAATAAATGGTGGGTTGTGACCCAGAAATAGGTGACAAGAATTGCTTTGGTTGGAGTAAGTGAAACTGTAAAATAAAATAAAACACTTTTCAAGTCTCACTAGCAACTACGACTGGTGTTTAAGGCTGGAGTGCACTAGCACAAATGTTGCATTGGAGTTTTGTTCAAAACCCTATTCTGTATTTAATTATTATAAATTATTTATGAAATAGTCATGTAGACTTAGACATAGACTTTTGTCTCTGCAACCCGATAATGAATAAGTAGTCACAGATGAATGGATAAATGAGTTAGTTCCAAGCTAGAACCAAAAAAAAGAAGTCAAGTCTGTTTCCTAAACCACTAGGCTGCCCGGATTTTAGTTAAATATAGTCAAACTATATTAAAATTAAAGCAAATTTAATGCATCTTCAACAGGCCCAGGGTTCGGGTTTGAATTATGATGCCTTAATCCGACCCAACTGTGACACATTTTTGATTCTGTTTGTAGAGACGCTGGGAGAATCCCACAGTGAGGAGTCGGACTCGGATCAGTCCGACGTACCTGAGATGGACTCAGAAATTGAACAGGAGACGCAGCTAACTTATCGACGACAGGTTTGTACCCAAAGCCAGGTTAACACTGTTTGTCAGATCATTTATTTGTGAAAATACCAGAATTTGTGAAAAAAAAAAAGATGATATGTATTTTTTTTTTCTTTGGTCCAGGTTTATAAGGAAGATCTACCTCAGCTTAAGCAGCAGTGCAAAGAGAAGCACCGAGCAGCGACCGTGAAGAAGAGAGAGCGAGCACCAGGGAGTGGCGTGAAACTACACTTCATCCATGGGTCAGTGGAGACCATTCCCATTGAAACCGATACCAAACTCTCCTAAAAGCACCTTACATCGCCTGGATGTTAAACTACCTGTATTGTCTTTGTTCTATTTTATTTTATTTTCACAGCTACAGAGGTTATGACTGCAGGAGCAACCTGTTTTACACCCAGACAGGAGAGATCGTCTACCACGCTGCTGCTGTGGGCGTCGTTTACAACAGGCAGCAGAACACACAGCGGTTTTACATGGGCCATGATGATGACATCCTCTGTCTGTCCATACATCCACTGAAGGACTTTGTAGCAACAGGCCAGGTACCTGTCAGTGTAAAGACTCATGTTAGGGTTCTGTAGACCTTGGAAAGCTTTATTTCTTCTGTTTTTATCACACAGTAATAGTGGTGGAAAAAAACATGATTAGTCATAACTCGTGGGTGATCCTGATAACATTCAGAAAATGTAATTATAATTAATAAGAACAAATAATTACTGTTATTTACCCTTGGTAAATAAGTAGTTACTGATAATTAATAATATTAACAAAAAATTCTTACCTAAAAAAAAAAGAAATTTCTCAAGTATATGCTGAAGTGTAATCTAACATTTCTGTAGTTGTGGTGGATTTTAGTGCGTTTTAGCAGTTCCTTATAGGACAAACGTGGGCAAACTAAGGCCCGGAAGCCAGATGCGGCCCGCCAGACTTGTCCAAATTATACTTTTAATTCATACTGTCGTTATCCTTTTACCTCCTCACTGCAAAGCCAGCATTTTCCCAATAGTCTATAGAGGCTTAATGCATTTTACCTTTATTCAATACTTTACTCATTATTTATCTTAATTCACAGAAATACTCAATCTTTCTGATCCTGACCGGGCTCCTGCATCAAATTTTAGTACCACCCATGGCCTGCCAGACTAAATATTTGCCCAGACCTGTTATAGGATGTGTGGAGAGAGTTGCTTTTAAAAGTTGAGTGAAACTGTCGTAATCAATTATATCAAGAGTCTAAAGCAGTGTCAAACTTGGTAGTACAGCCCGTTGTGGATTTTTGTGGAATTGAAATGGCGACACACTGAAATGAAAATTATTGATAATACAATTACTGAGAAAAATGTGTTTTCTTGTTAATAATCTTCTCGTTAATATGTAATTTTTATTACACTTACACTGCAAACTCTTTTTGCACAAATCTGACTACTCTGCATTTGTTACACTGTACAACAAACAAACAAAAACAAATGTAGAAAAACCAATTCTGTGGCCTCATGTGTTGCCAAAAATTTTGGTTAAGTTAAAAACTGTTGGATAATATTGCTCTTATTCCTACAAATTTTTGTCCCAGCTTGTGTGCAAATAACACAATCAAATGTTCTTACTATGGATCAATATGTGAACTAATCACTTTATTCAGTTTGTCTAATTTTGAATATGAGTAAAAATGTGTAAAACACTTAAAAATGACTAATTTTAGAAATTACTTACTCACTGTTATCACATTAGCTTGTGGCAGTGATGGTGTGTCATTTGAAAATATTTTGAGATACATTTATAGTTTTATTTGTCTATCTAGGTGGGCAGAGATTCCTCCATCCATATTTGGGACACAGAGACCCTGAAGCCATTGTCTGTGTTGAAGGGCTCCCACCAGCTCGGGGTGTGCGCCTTGGACTTCGCTGGTAACAATTCACTTATGCTGAAAGATGTCACACGCCTTTACTAATGCCTCCAGACATCCTGTTAGTAGAACAAAAACATCCTTTGCACCTCCCCAAAGAATAAAGCACTCAATTTTCTTCCGCAAACCCTGATAGCCCCATTATTTCAGTTGTCCTTTTAGCCTCAGCATTCTGACAGCATCAAGGTAGAGCTGTTCTTCACACCTTTCCTAATTAGCCCCAGGCAGCACAGTGATCTGTATCACAGTGTCACTGAATCACCTGCAGTACATCAGGCCCAGTAGGCTGCTCTCATGCCCCGATCATCACCAACACCATCCTGACAGGAACTGACTCTGCCTGGGCTGCACTGAGTGATTCTGTTCTTTCACAGCGGACGGTAAAAGGCTGGTGTCTGTGGGCCTGGACGAGAATCACACCATCGTGCTGTGGGACTGGAGGAAGGGGGAGAAACTGTCTGCCATGCGGTGAGTGTGGTGGTGTTACAGCCTTTCAGTAAAGCACAGAAAATCACAGGCTAATCTGTGTGCAGTCGATGAACTGACTGAGATCTTCAAGATGAGATTGAAGACGTTACAGAGCTGACAGCCGAGTTTGTGGAATAGATCAGGGGCCATTAACTACATTTGTCAGAGGGAGGAAAATGTCTGCCCCAAAAGGGGTCTGTCTGATCGACTTGGATAAACCCAGATCCCATTTCACACTATTTTCAATTCCTCAAAAGGAACTCCTGATGTATCTGTCTGTCTGACTGTCTATCTGTCTGTCTGTCTGTCTGTCTGTCTGTCTGTCTGTCTGTCTGTCTGTATGTCTGTATGTCTGTTTGTCTGCCTACCTACCTACCTACCTACCTATCTACTTACCCACCCACACATGCACCCATCCATCCATCCTTCCATCCATCTGCCAGCAATTTGTCTGTCTGCCTATCTGTCTATACATCCATCTACCCATCTAAAAAAAGACAGTCCCCAGCCAAGGTTCAGCCTGGGGACTGAGTTGAAGATCAAGTTGAAGTAGAGTAATGACCAAAAACATCTTTGAGATCACACGGCTGCCTCACTGTTACACTAACCCCTGACTGAGCGACTACAGTAGGGATTCGCCCATGGGCCTTAAACTGTACATACATAATTAATGAGATCTGTGTGGAGATATCGTGTGAGCTTAAACCCCTTAATACATCAAATGGTTTTGGTTGAAACCCCTTAGAGGTCATACATTTTTAAAAGATGATTAATTATTCAAACAATTTGATGAGGTCAGGTTAAAATGTAACAAGTGATTCAAACTGTGATAAACGGCAACAAGAAGAAAGAATAAATGCAGGAGAAGAAGAACAGGGGTTAGAACAGTTCTAAACGTTCATTACCTGATCAGCAGTGGTGATCAGGCCTGGTTCCCAAGGGAGTTGAGCAGGGTTATAGTTAAGAGAAAAAAAACAAAAAAGAAAACAGCTCCTGGAACAAGTTACTAAAGTTAGAGGAACAGACTATCATAATTTGATGATAAATCTTCATATGTATGTGGACAGAATTGTTGCAATAACAAGATAAGTGAGAAAAACACAAAGTAGATGTGGATGAAGGTTGTAAGAAATTTCATTTTCCTTATCTTGCAGTACTAGATGTGACCTGCAGAGTGTTTATGCCACAGGGCATTTTTGCAGTTTACACTGTTCCTATGGTGCAATGTAACTTGATTTACACTGTAAGTCGAACACATAAGATTAAACATGAGAAGAGTCTGACTTCATTCTTCAGCTGTAATGACAGGCAAAAAAACAACGCAAACAAAAGTAAGTGAATGTAGCATGATGGAATAAGAAATTGATAAAATCACAAAGCACCATGGGTCAAGAATGACATAAACCAAGGAACTCTGTAGAAAGAAAATTACCTTCAATTCTGCTTTTCTACAGCAAATATCATTTTACAGACATTTTTATGTTATGTGTCTATTCTAGTGTCATAACATTACCCAATAGTGTATAAAATAGAAGTTGTGAGACTTTGCGATGTCAAACTTTTATTTCTTTTTCAGTGGAAGCAAGGACAAGATATTCGTTGTTAAAATAAACCCATTCCTGCCTGACAAACTCATCACGGCCGGTGTGAAGCACATGAAGTTTTGGCACAAGGCTGGTAAGACTCCCCACTTTGCCGCCCGGTAACAACTCTAACAAGGAGGCGTGAGGCTTAGCTCTGACACGTCTGGCTGTAGAAAAAAAAAATCTCTGCCTTGCTTTCAGGTGGTGGACTAATTGGACGAAAGGGGAGCATGGGGAAGACAGAGACCATGATGTGCGCTGTGTACGGCTGGTCAGAGGAGATGGTGTTTTCTGGCACTTGCACAGGGGACATATGCATCTGGAGGGACATGTTCCTGATGAAGACTGTCAAAGCTCACGATGGCCCTGTTTTCAGTATGCACGCTCTGGAAAAGGTGATATTTTAATAGACTGATTAGGGCAGGCAGACACTCAGATAAAATAAAATAGATAAATCCTTTATTTTAAAATAATTTTAAAAAGTAATAACTTGTGGGAAAGATGAATAATGATTTAAATCTGTTGTCATCCATGATTGGATGGTTTTTCTGGGCCAGATTTGGCCTGCGAGCCACTAGTTGGTCCAACTGGCATGTAGTGCATATTTACTGAAGATAAATTCTACTTTTTTTCTTTTTGCTTTCTTGACCTCTGTAAGGTAAAAGTCACTCAGTAAAGTTTAATTTAATCTCCCCCCTTGATGAAGGGATTTGTGACTGGAGGAAAGGATGGAATCGTAGCACTCTGGGATGACACTTTCGAGAGATGCCTCAAGACCTACGCCATCAAGAGATCAGTCCTGGCTCCAGGCTCTAAAGGTAAAAAAAAGTCCTTTCATCAGTTGTCATCTCCTGTTATGAAGTCAAACCACGCTTAAGTGAAGAGCTCGTGCTACGTCCTTGTTCTAGTGGAGAACTCTGACCCAATGCTTTGATTCCCTGACTCTGCAGGGCTGCTGCTGGAAGACAACCCCTCCATACGTGCCATATCTCTGGGCCATGGCCACATCCTGGTGGGAACCAAGAACGGAGAGATATTAGAGGTGGATAAAAGTGGTCCCATCACTCTGTTGGTCCAGGTAAGAGCAACTGTCTGACTTTGTCTGTTCTTAACAACTTAGTTTCAAATATTTTGAACTAATCTTTAGTGAACAGCTTCCTTTTGGCTCAGTTTTTTTAACCATTCAATTTTCCCAAAGATAAATCTTCTATTTAAAATCTGTAATTTCACCACCCATCTGTAATTTCACCACCCATTTTGTCTGTGATAAGATTGAAAGAAATATTTCAAACATTATTGCTCAGCTGCTACAGTTTACAGATAATTGGAATTACATATATTGTTTTTACAAAAGTATAAATTGTATAAATATTATTGTATAAACTATATAATGTATAAACAGGAGGATTAAAGTCAAATTTATGTGAATCTAAAACAGGAAATCAAATGGTTCAAAAATTTAAAGCCCAGGGATTTGTTAAGATAAAGAAATCCAGTTCTGCACCACCTTGTGGCAAATGAACAGCTTTTCAGGAACCTGTGATGTATCACTGACATGGTGATGAAATGTATGTCTGATGAATAGTAGTTCATTGTCTGTTGCAGTTCAATTATAGAGGTGTGCTTGAGGAAGATTGAAAATTAGGAACTGAAAATATATTATTAAAATATTATGAATCATTATTGTGTTTTTAACTGTTTCAAATAATCAAACCTATGATGTCAATTTCTCAGAGTCTGGAAAGAGTTGTCTGTAATCAAAGATGAATTACAGTTCCAGAATGTCGTTAGGTCATTCCTTCAGCGTCTCCCAGGCTGCCTGGAACAAATACGGACAGAACACCTATGCTTTGATTCATTCTTCTTCATCTGCTTATCACAGACGGAACAAATTTAATTAATTTTCTTCTTCCAGTCCTTCATCCAAAATTGAAAAGTTGAATTACTGATTGTGTTAACAATGACAAAGTAAAACATTGCATGAAAATCTAAGAAGACCTGTCTCTTGTGCTGCACTAAAGTCATAACTGTGGTGGGACAAAATTATTATTATTATATTATAAAAAATTGATAATTATTTTTCTCACTAAAATCCATAGCCCAGTCTTTATTCTAGAAGCTGTTAAGGCTCTCATTTTATTCTCTTACTTGTGTTATACTGTGACCAGGCAAGCAATTAGTTTAGCAATTAGTATCGCTGCCAACTACTGCCCGAAATCAAAATCAGGAAACTATGCAGAAAATGTACACAGAGGGCGCCATCCTGACAAATTTACACAGTATTACGAACATATGAAGTGTTTTTTAATTGACTTCCCTAATAGCTATTGGTGGTCCTCCACCCCTAGGAAGTCCCTTACAGATGTCATAAAATGTTTATATATACATAAATATATATTTTAATGTTTTAATTTATATATACTGTCTATATGTTAATTTTTACATATGATTTTATACAAAATAGCCCTGATATTTTGTTGCTTTCAGATGGTCCATCTCCTGGATGTTGTTGCTAAACTGAAATGAGTGACATTTCTGTGCTGTTGTTTCTGACTGCAGGGTCACATGGAGGGTGAAGTGTGGGGCTTGGCCACTCATCCACATCTTCCTCTCTGTGCCACTGTCAGCGATGACAAAACCCTTCGCATATGGGACCTCTCACCCAGTCACTGCATGCTAGCTGTCCGCAAACTGAGAAAGGGTGAGTCACGTCTCTGCGCTGTCATCCCACTGTGTTTTTTTCATCGGGGCCTTTGAAGGCAGTCAGACAGGATGTGCATCACATCGTGGGCTTTAATATTTACCTCCCGCTCTCCAGGTGGGCGCTGCTGCTGCTTCTCCCCCGATGGCAAAGCTTTGGCAGTGGGCCTTAACGACGGCAGCTTCCTCATTGTGAACGCAGACACCCTGGAGGATCTGGTGTCCTTCCACCATCGCAAGGACGTCATATCTGATATCAAATTTTCCCCAGGTCTGTCCCTCGACTACACAATACTTTCAGAATACACAGATCCGCTGGAAATCTTTTTTCCTTTCAAAGCCAAAAAGCCTCTGACTTGGCTATGTCCTCTGAAAGTTTGTGAATGAATAGATGTTGGACGGTCACTCCTGTCCAAACACCGCTGCTTTAAGGACGGGGAGCTGTTACCGCAGGCCTGACCCAAATTAATTACTTTCAGTAACAAGGCCAGACGGAAACACAGTGAGGAAGGAATGAAAAACAGTAGGTGACTATGAAGAGAGAGCACAAGACAAAACTCCCTATTCATGCTCAGGGAGACACTGGAGATCTAGTTTCTAAATCCATGGCCAGTGAATTCCCTACGTGTCAGTATTTCAGCCTTAAAGTCACTGCACTGGGCAACAGTTAGACACTGTATTGCAGATAAAAGCCCCCTCTGCTGTGAAGTCAACAATACTGCAGTAGCTCACTCCTCAACCTTTTTACAATGTACAGACAGGCTTTCCTAAAAATACCAGGGCTGTTTTATGGCAGCACCAGACATAGATTTCAGGGTCAGGAAAGTAGTTTGGAAAGGTTTTGTGGTGACCTTTAAATAACCGTTATTTGAAAATCCTTATTTAATCTGTAGACGTCTGTAATCTGTAGATGGTGTCTGTAGTAAATGTCATGGTCGTCCATTCAGTCTGTATAAGGATATTGCTCTGTCTGGGGAAGATGGTGATGCAGAGTGAGACAGAGTGAGACAGAGTGAGAGTGAGAGCTCTTACTCTACTTAAATCACAGATGCATCACTGTCACCTCAGTGGTAATAAAATCATGACATCAAGTTTCCAAGTCACACCTGAACTCTTGAACCTGTGATCCTCTGGCGGAAATAATGATTCTTTAAAATACGGGGTATTTTCAACTCCTGGCTCTAGGACCACGTCTGGCCCACACATTGTCAACATCCAGCCTGAAATGTATTTATTTATTATTTATCAATTGGTAAAAAAACAACATTTATTTGTTTGACTACACGATATCAACGAATGTGGCCCTCCAAAGAAATTAAATTAGCAGCAGTGTTCCTCGACACAATCACTACCACAAATTTATATACACTCTGGTTGTATAGTTTAGCAGTAAGCATACCTCCCTCAGAGGCAGAGAGTCTTGGGTTCAATTCCCAGATGCCCCACAGAGGCAGAGGCAACATGCTATAGCAGAACTGCTGTCAACACAATATCTCAAATATGGGTTCAATAAAGTTCAAATTATCAATTGATTTATTGATTACATTTGTATAAGGGTGCATATAGCACTGTCCCGGCCCACATACATAAGTTTCAGTGGGTTCGCCACCCACAGGATGGCTCACAATATAGTGCAGTGTGATTTGGGTGGCACTCGTGGAGACTGAGGCCCCTAAGAAGTAATGAATAAGAAAATTAGAATGAATGGATGTTATGCTATAGAACACCTTGTTTCCTCGCAACAATTCAATAGAAGTCAGCAGTATAATAACTGTTTCCCTTCCCCGTCATCCTCTCTGTCCCTCTACCTCTCTCTCTTTCTTTCTCTCTCTCTGTGTTACCCTGGGCTCAGGTGCAGGAAAATACCTTGCTGTAGCGTCAGGAGACACATTCGTGGATATTTACAACGTAATGAGTAGCAAAAGAGTTGGAGTCTGCAAAGGATGCCTCAATTACATAACTCACGTGGACTGGGACAAAAGAGGTAAAGCACGCCATCTTCGTTGCCGCGGCCTCAGGGAATCCTTGCAAATGAAAAAGCTCAGGAAGCAACTGGGCATTAAATATGTAGCTCTTAACTGCCCTGCTGCCCTGTGGCCTCTTCCTTTGTCTCACAGGGAAACTTCTCCAAGTCAACACAGGTGCTAAAGAGCAATTTTTTTTCGAGGCTCCTCGAGGCAAGAAGCAGACCATTCCTGTTTCAGAGGTGAGCGGGAAAAGAAAAGTGCATGAACAGGCGTTTGTTGTAGCACCTGGGGCTTATTGGT
Source organism: Paraplagusia blochii (assembly GCA_016785265.1). Taxonomy (NCBI): domain Eukaryota; kingdom Metazoa; phylum Chordata; class Actinopteri; order Pleuronectiformes; family Cynoglossidae; genus Paraplagusia; species Paraplagusia blochii. Next base: position 44,660 of record JAFBJS010000936.1, read on the forward strand.
CTCCATCAGATGAGGGGATGTTGGGGAAGGGCAGGAAAGGATTAAGAAGACCCATTTTTCCCAGAGTGATTCTAAATCTGGCTGTGAAAGTAAAACAGTGTCACGATCTCTTTAATTTAAACCGCCAGACACTCAGACATACTGTGTGGGAGTGTTGAAAAAATAAGAGTCAGAGATGGAGGTTCCTGCTGAGTCTGATGTCACCGGTGACTGGTGTATATGTTTTTGTCTTACCTGTGCTCGGTTTTCTCCTTGATTTTCTTCCATCGCCTTCATCTCTCTCCTGCACTTACCCACGGCTGCCAAGACGATATTTTATTTTTGATCTTTTTTTCCACCATAATCAAGTCTCACTCTGTTCCCTGTCTCAACTCTGTTTAATAAACAGAAAAATCTAACAATGTCTTGAGTATTTTCTCTTTCCTGCTCAGAGGAAAAATTCTATTTAAATGGACTCAGCAGTTCAACAGACAACTCATTGTATTTAATTAAAAAATAACTTATCTTTGTAGATCTACATTTGGTGTTTGATTTGTGACTTTAAAAAAAAGGAAAAACAAATACAGAACACTGCTAAATATGACCCAGTTCACACTACTTAGTGTTGAGCTGTTGTATTAGTGATTTACAGCCACTAACTGAGTTACATTTGACAACAAAAACATTCCTCACAGGGATGACTTTGTTCTCCTTTCTGACCTGGTCCAGGTGGAGAAGATTGACTGGAGCACTTGGACGTGTGTCCTAGGAACATCTGTTGAGGGCACCGGGCCTGTGATCAGCGAAGTCACGGAGGTGACCTCTGCTTGCCTTAGTAACGACAAAAAGGTGCTGGCAACTGGAGATGATTTAGGATACGTCAAGCTCTTCAAATACCCTGTCAAGGTGAGACTAAGCTCAGATTCTAAAGGGGATCTGGTCTCTGGGGTCCAGATGCATCATTACAGTTAGTGACATAAGGATCATTGTAATTTATTGCATGTTGTATATGAAATCTTCAGGTATAAAAGCACCAGCTGCCAGGTTGCCCTTGAGGTGAACACAGCACCGTCCTGACCCACATAACATCCAGTGGGTGATGATGTGGGTAACATCATCACCCACATCAGGATCACAGTATGGTGCAGTGTGATTTGGATGAAGATGAATGAATGAATTTATATAAAATCCCTGCATTTTGTTAAACAGTAAGGTCTAGACTTCTTTTTCCTATAAAAAAATCGAACGGTCTAAAGGTGTCCATCATTGTAATTATTTGAGCAAAATTGATTAAATGTCTCTCGGACGTCTTGGCAGTAAAATAAAACTAAAAGTTTTACTGGAAAATGTTGAGGACTCATTAAACTGCCTCTTTTGGGGTTGCATGAGCAGCAATCTCCACAACTGCCACTCAAACCACACTGCACCTTGTGCTCAATGGAAGTTATGTGGTTTGGGATGGTACTATCCTCAGAGCATCTCAATGGCGACCTGGCAGCAGGTGGACCTCAAGCTTGCAGACCCTACTCAAATTAAAAATGTGTAATTCAATGTATGTAATGAATGTAATTCAAACTGTAATTCAAACTGTAGTTGAGTGAACTAAAACTTTACAATTGTTAGATACTGGCATTTAATTGTTGTTTATGTATTATTGTTTTATTTTTTAAAGTCACTGCCTAGGTATAACCAGACCATGTACCATGGTTAGTCCATAAACCAGATTTTGGAATTTATCCGTCTCAGTTAAAGGGTTAACACACTTGCATTTCTACTCTGGCACAGGGCAAGTACGCAAAGTTTAAGCGCTACGTGGCCCACAGCGCACATGTGACCAACGTGCGATGGACTCACGATGACAGCCTTCTGGTGACGGTGGGCGGGGCCGACTCCTGCCTCATGATCTGGGCCCATGAGGCCGAGGGTCATCGGGAATACAAACAGTGTGACAGCGAGGAGTCTGATATGGAGAGTGAGGATGATGGAGGTGAGAGATTCCATTTTCTCTCTCCAGATATGCCTGCTGAAATTTTGCTAAAGCAATTAAAACATTTCTGCAGGTTATGACAGTGATGTGACGAGAGAGAATGAGATCAACTACACCATCAAGGCCTTATCCACCAACATGAGACCCATGACTGGTGTGAAACCCCATCTGCAGTTAAAAGAGCCTTCTGTGGATGAAAGGTATACAGTCATATGTTTAAGTGGCTTTGTTTGATAACTTGCAGTATTTTAATAATTTTTTAAACATATTTTACCTTAAAATCACAGTTCAATAACAAACAGATATGTCCCAAAAATATTGAAAATAAAAAACAACTTCTAGTTTACATTTCCTTGCTTTCTCCTGGACCCTGAACACAACACTGACGTACTGACAGGAATTGAAGAGAGACTCAAAGAAAGTTCTACTCTGAACACTTCTGATATTATAACGTTTTTATAGAAATCTGCTGCCATCTAGTGATAGAGACTTTCATTTTCTTTCAAGTCACTTTCCAATAAGTGACCAAGACAAATGATTTTCAATAAATAAATAATAGTTTTTAGGTCAAATGAGTGAGTTTTAAGAGTTGCTGGTGTCAGCTGAGAATACCCTTAAAACACATGTGATCATTTTATTTATCTTTTCGTTGAATTTTATTGGTAAGTACACATCTGAAATCCATGTGGGTTGGAAAAAAAATGCTGTCTAAAATATCTTTATTCTGTCTGGACTTGTGGATATAAAAAAGCAGCTGTCAACCGTGAAATGCCACTTATGACACAGAGGTTTGTTTTGCTCAGAGACATGTGGTTCTCGATCCGTTTATATTTCTGTACTCTCTTATATACCTTTCTCACAATAGAAGAAAATTTTGACTTTTCAGAAACATTTTTTCCTCTATTTCTATTGCTGACATTTCACTTTCAGCCTGAATCTGCCCTCTGGAAATAACCTTTCATTTTCTGCTCTTTTTTCCTTTTCTTCCCCGGCTGCGTGTCTGTCTCTGTCCTGATTCCTTCTTTTCCACATGAAGACAGGGGGTGGTAAGGTGAGTGTCTGTGTGGATGTTTTTCTACAGGAAATTTGAATCTACCTGCACAAAAATTGATTTCATTTTTCTTGTTAGGAGATTGATGTTAGCTGATGTTCTCTGTAGAAGAGGCAGAGTATGAGAATTTGAAACCAGTAGATTGTGTTTAGGAAATAGATACCAGTGAGGAAAAACACACGTTTCAACACCAAAACGCAGCAGTCGGCTTATGTTTTGGTCTGAAGTGGCAAAGTCACTTTTGTATTTTCTTCCTTTAATTATTCACTTATGATTTATTCTTACATTTAGCATATTCATAAAATTACAAATGAATATGCATTAGCTTGTTATAAAGCTAGGCAGCTTGATAACATGCAAATACCACAAATGTTCATGTTGGAGTTGCAGCTGTCACATTGGTTGTGTCCAGGTACAATAGAAAATTTTAATGTCTTCTGACCAACTTACAGTGACCCCTCCTCACTCACCCCCTTGTGATCCCTACCTTGAAAATCACTGTAAAATCTTCCTCTTTTCTTTTCGGCTTGTCCATTTTTCAGGGATTATCGTTTTCCATCTCCCCCTGTCATGTCATCTGTATCATCTACTCTGACTGCAACTACCTCCATGTCCTCCCTCACTGCATCCATCAGTCTCTCTTTGTCTCCTACCTGGTAGCTCCATCTCTAGGATCATTCTTCTACCAATGTATCCTCTGAACATGTCCAAACCATCTCAATCTAGATTACTGTCTTCTCTAGCTGTTTCTACAAACCTTCCTGTCTGTGTTGTCCCTCATTCCTGATCCTGTCCATCCTTGTCTCTCCTAAAGAGTATCTCAGCATCTTTAACTCCTATAACTGTCCTATAAACCTTCCCTGAACCTGAGTTGACTCTCTTCTATCACAGAAATCACTGTTGACCACTGAACTTTATTATTTAGGAACCCTTTAATAATTAAAGCAGAAATAGTTTTATTGGTGGCGACGTAAATATTTTTTCTGAAGATATTAGTTTTTCTTAAAATGTCCAAGGTTATAAAAGTTTGTTAATTTTTATTTAATATTAGTATACTGTACATATTGCTGATCATAGACTGGGTCTCCTAGATTGCCATGCAAATCACACAGCACCAAACTTGAACCTTTCTGCAACTGGTATACATATATGTATATATTCTATGATATTTGTATTAATTATTTTTAAATGTTGAAGGATTGCAGGTTGTCCATTGCAGTCTCAGCAGCAGTTGTCATAGTAATACAGCGGTGGTCGTCATGGTTACACTGCAGCTGAGTGATATTTTTTTGTCTGTGTTATGTGTTGGCTGCAGCCAACAGTGGTCATGGCAGGATGTCCACTTTTATTAACCTTTACTTTTTCTCCCTAACTGCTGCGATGAAGAGGATCCAGGTGAGACTTTCACTGGGGTCAAATGTGTTAACAATGTAGTAAATGTAGTGAAATGGCAACAACTGTGAGTTGATATTATAGGATAGTTTTAATCCAAAGGTGACAATCCAGCCATTTAGTTAGCAAGTGAAACTATCCTCTCAGATAATGATGACTGGAAAAGAATGGGAGAGTTGCTGTTGTCTCCTAATTAGATGGGACAGTTGTCAAAAGTTTTGTCAGTTTGAGTCAATATTTTCTTTGTTTTATAAAAGTTGCAGCACTGAGTGGTTCAATAAATGCTAATCCTGTTTGATCAACAACTTGTACTGAAGCTCTATAGTCTTCACAGAACATCTGAACATTTATCATCCAATCCAGCATCTGACAGGATGAGCTCTTTTGTAGAGTCATTAAATGTCTCATTAATTCCACTTGAAATTCTTGATTTTAACTTAAATTAACTTTGTTAGAGTTGCTTATCAGGTTCATTTATATTTGACCCTCGTCATCATCATCATCTGTGGTGAGTCGACCCTTAGCCTAGCCTCTTACCCCACCTGTTTGTTGCAGGCCTCCAGTCAGCAGAGCGCTGCCACAGCCAGAAAAGCTGCAGACCAACAACGTGGGCAAGAAGAAGAGGCCAATTGAGGTAAGAAAAACTTCACGTCTCCTCACCGCACACATGACGGAGCTGGTGGTGAGTGTCATGACAACAGACGCTGGCTTCTAATGTGGTCATCTGAGCTGGGCGCACAGTGTGTCACCGCTCCGTCCAGACGGACTCTGCGGGTCTGAGATCATTCTGTAATTGAATAATGAGGCAGAGCGTCAGCCGACAGCTGCCTCTGGACATCCGCGTTGTCATGGCGATGGCCTTTTTGACTTTCTTCCCCGTCTTGTTCGGACTCTCCCACAGGACCTGGTGTTGGATCTGGTGTTTGGTTACCGTGGCAACGACTGCCGCAATAACGTGCACTATCTGAACGATGGGGCCGACATTATTTACCACACAGCCTCCATAGGCATCGTGCTCAACCTGACAACCTGTAAGATCAGTGACTGGAGGTACGGAGTTGGCATCACTGGTGACTGAAGAAACAACTGTAACCGTTTGTATCTGTCTTCTTACAGCCTGCCAAAGTTTCTATGTCGAACACAGTGATGACATTCTGTGCCTGACAATCAATCAACATCCCAAATTCCCCAACGTGGTGGCAACAGGCCAAGTAGGTATGTTTGTGAAGAGTCGACTTCCTGTCTCCACGGCTGACTGTACACTCTGTTGTCAAACAAAGACATTCAATAACAAATATATTGTTATTGCTTACATTTATTTATATTTGCAGCATAAGTACATGTTTCGCTATATTTGATATCTTACTTAGAAAGTGATGAATATAAAGAATGAGTAAAACATCCTAGCAAGACAGACTACGTGTGTGAATGAAAAGGGGAACAGTGGAATGGTGAGGTTACAAGGAGCAGAGGTGGAGAAGGTGGAGGAGTTTAGATACTTGGGCTCAACTGTTCAGAGCAGTGGAGACTGTGGAAGAGAGGAGAAGAATAGAGTACAGACAGGATGGAACAACGGGAGAAAAGAGTCAGGAGTGGTCTGTGATAGAAGAGAGTCAGCTAAGGTGAAGGGAAAAGCCAGATTAAGATGGTTTGGACATGTTCAGAGGAGGGACACTGGATACAGAGGACAGGCTGAGATGGAAATTGTGACTGAAAGGGACAAGCCAAAAGGAGAAAAAGAAGTAAAAGACAATTTCAATGGTTAGTTAAAGTTAAAGTTAAAGGCATAATGGTAGAAACAAGTATAAACTTCAAAATATATGAATATAATAAATAAGGATCAAAAACTACATACACGACATATGTCCAACTTGTATGTAAATTAATAAAGTAATTTCAAATGTCTGTTGGTTTCACACTGACCGACACTAGGGGGCACTCCAGCAAGGTAGAGTGGTGTGACTTTAATCCTTAGTGACTTATTTATGTTTTTTTTCTTAATTAGTACTCATTAATTAAGATTAATACTAATTAATTAAGATTAATTATCTTTATAAATTCTACCTTAAATAGAATGACAGAATAACAGATATATGTTTCCCACATGCGTTTATTTGTGACCAATTTATATGGATTAATTTTCACAGTCACAAAATGATAAACATTTATTTTGATTTGTTGATATTTTGTCTCGAATTTTGTTTTTTTTTATTTTTGTTTGCTATCGCTTTGGTTCAATGAATTCATCTTCTTGTCTTCCCTCCAGGTGACACTGGTGACATGTCAGGTGAGTCCTCAACAGATTCAGAGGCTCCAAGTAGTGTGAGTTTGAGAAAAATCAGTTTTACATCTCCACCGACAATGAGTCACTGTTTCCTCCTCTTTACTGTGTCCTCAGCTACGTCTCCGTCCATTCACGTATGGGACGCCATGACCAAGCAAACTCTGTCCGTGCTACGCTGCTTCCACTCGGGCGGCGTGTGCTCTGTCAGCTTCAGTGCCACTGGGAAACTGCTGCTGTCTGTGGGTCTGGATCCTGACCACACCGTCACTATCTGGAAGTGGCAGGAAGGTAAAAACACAGTTGAATCAGAGATCAGGGATGGAACCTAGAACCCACTTCAGGCCCTTAATGTCATGGGGTGTGTTGTTGTTGTTGTTGTTGTTGTTGTTGTTGTTCTAAAGGTGCCAAAGTTGCAAGCCGCATAGGCCACACCCAGAGGATCTTTGTGGCCGAGTTCAGACCAGACTCAGACACACACTTTGTGTCCGTCGGGATTCAACACGTCCGATTCTGGACGTTGGCTGGTCGAGCTCTGCTTAGCAAGAAGGGAGTGTTGAGCGCCATCGAGGATGCTCGCATGCAGACCATGCTGTCAGTAGCGTTCGGAGCGGTAAGTTCAGACGCCGTGTCTCTTTCACCCCGTACGACATGACTTTGAACCAAACATGCATTTGTTGAACTGTAGATTAGTGCAGATTTGTTTTCTTTTCAGAATAACTTGACATTTACAGGTACCATTAGTGGGGATGTGTGTGTGTGGAAGGAACATGTTCTTGTCAGAATAGTGGCCAAGGCCCACACGGGCCCAGTGTTCACCATGTACACCACACTGAGGGACGGCCTCATTGTCACCGGGGGCAAAGAAAGGCCGTGAGTACCATTCTCTGATTGTTCCTGTGGTTGCACGTTACGTCATGACTGTTAACGACTAGGAAAAAAATTAGCCTGTCATCATCACAGCAAATATATCACCAATATGGACTGTATTTAAAAGGTTTTCTATCAACATGTTGTTCAAACATCCTGAAAATAAATAAAAATATATATATGCAGCCATTAGGGGAAAACAGAGGACACATTATACTGTATGCAGTGGTGAGCTGTCTCACACTGATAATAATTCAACTTTTATTTGGTCACATCATCTATATTCTAACAATTATTTCTAAAAGTCAGTGTTGGCCTAGCGCTTAAGAAAGCAGACTTGAGTCCATGAGCTTTGGGTTTGACAACAAACAAGCAGATGAAGATAAATTAGTGAATGAAAATGATTCTTTTCAATGTTACATGATGAGCTGTTATCGACAGATTATATAGGTTGTCAGATGTTACCAGACATAAAAAAAATTATTTAAAAACTTAATTTAAAGTTTTTTTCCCATCATCCACTGAACCTGATATCTGTTTTTCCTTTTTCAGATCAAAAGAAGGTGGGGCTCTCAAACTTTGGGACCAGGAGCTGAAACGCTGCAGAGCTTTTCGACTGGAAACTGGACAGATTATTGACTGTGTTCGCTCTGTCTGCAGAGGCAAAGTAAGTGAGCGGTCATATTGTAAGCTTTTACCTTTGCTTCAAGCTTTATTATCTTTTTAACATTACATTCAATGCAAAAGTCGCGGAGAAGAATCCATTTCATTCAGATGTGTTTTGTTTTATCTAAGATCTAAGAAATACCTCAAATGACTGTTGCAGCCGATAAAAACATTAACTAAAAATACATACCATACATTTTTAGAATATATTATAGTTCAATAAGTATTTCAAGCAATGAGAGTTGTTAAATCAGTAAATCTTATCTCTGGAACATTACCCTATTATCTACACACACACACGTATATATATACACTGTATAAATATACTTATATATATACAGTATATACTGTATATACTGTACATATACAGTAGATAAGAAAGATATTTTATAACCTTCTAAATTGCAATAGTGCCATCTTGTGGAATGACGAAGCACATGACTGATTATTATTGTCTCGGAAACAAATAATTATTTAAACATGTATGCATACATACATACAACTTTAAGGTCAGAACTGTAGTTTAGAATCTTGTTAAGTGCAATAGTGTCATCTAGTGGAGGGATGGAGTACACGACTGAGGTTTACATACTGTGTTTAGTGAATATACGGATGAGTTTGTGTTAAATGAAGTGATAAATGAAGTGTGAACAATACAAATCTGTAAAATTAACTCTTCTCTTTCATCAGTCTTCCATTATTTTCTTCTTTTTCTTCCTGACGTCCTAGGGTAAAATCCTCGTAGGCACCAGAAATGCAGAGATCATAGAAGTTGGGGAGAAAAACGCAGCTTGCAACATCTTAGTGAATGGACACATGGATGGACCTATCTGGGGTTTGAGCACACATCCGTCTAGAGACATGTTTTTGTCTGCGGCCGAAGATGGGACCGTACGTCTGTGGGACATCCCAGAGAAGGTCAGGAATGGTTTCCTTGTGATGACTCATCATTTAAGAAGGCTCGCTCACAGCTGATGGTGATGTTGTGATGCCTTGTGGGTAAACAGAAAATGCTGAATAAGGTAAACCTGGGCCACCCGGCCCACACCGTCAGCTACAGTCCTGAGGGGGACATGGTGGCCATCGGCATGAAGAACGGAGAGTTCCTCATCCTGCTGGTGGCGTCACTCAAAATCTGGGGCAAGAAGAGAGACCGACGCTCCCCTATCCAGGATATAAGGTACTGACGGAGCCAGGACTGGTCTGTGTAATCATGAAGTTGGAGCTGTTCACTTAAAAAACTAAACTTCCAGGAAAGATCTTCTACACCACAGACTAGCCCAGGTATGGGCAAACTTCTTAATGCGGCCCGCCAACCTTTTTTCAAATTTAATAATCTATTAATATTATCATTATATTCCTGCCTTTTCCCAGCAATAATGCATTTCCACAGTAGGTGACATCAGGGTATTAGAAAAGTAGGATTTTAGTTTTTATACAGAACTTTTACATGCCATTTATCTTCCATCTTTCTGCTCTGGACTCGGCCAATTTTAGGATCAATTGTGGCGACTCAAAAAGTTTCCCCATGCTTGAACTAGCCTCAGTGTGGCAACTCTCACGATAATAAAGGAAACCTTACAAAACTGAAGTGTGGTACAGGAGAACATGAGCTGCCACTAGGGGCTGTGCAAGACTTAAAATTGAAATGGTTTCTATTGGAAAAGCAGTGAGGAAGTTACCATGATACTGTGTGCTTTCTTTTCAGGTTCAGTCCAAATTCTCGATACCTAGCCGTAGGTTCCTCTGAGAGCGCTGTGGACTTTTATGACCTGTCACTCGGACCTCAGCTGAACCGCATCAACTGCTGCAGGGACATTCCCAGCTTTGTGATGCAGATGGACTTTTCTGCTGACAGCAGTCACATCCAGGTATAGACAGGAAATAAGGACAAGATCTCTAGCGCCCACTGTTATACTGTATATATCTACATACATATATATATATGTGTGTGTATATACATATATATGTATACTGGTATGTGTGTGTGTGTGTGTGTGTGTGTGTGTGTGTGTGTGTGTGTGAATGAATGAAAAGGGTAACAGTGGAATAATGAGGTTACAAGGCGCAGAGGTGGAGAAGGGGGAGGAGTTTAGATACTTAGGCCGTTCAGAGCAGTGGAGACTGTGGAAGAGAGAAGAATAGAGCACAGGCAGGATGGAACAACAGGATGGGATGGGAGAGGTTTACAGGACAGTGGTGAGACCAGCCGTGATGTATGGACTAGAGACACTAGGAATTGGTAAAAGACAGGAGACAGAGCTGGAGGTGGAGGAGTTAAAGATGCTGAGATTCTCTTTGGGGGATGGACAGGATCAGGAACGAGGTGATCAGGGGGACAACACAGACAGGAAGGTTTGGAGAAAAAGCTATAGTTAGATTAAAATGGTTTGGACATGTTCAGAGGCGGGAGGGAGGAGAGTGGCTATATTGGAAGAGTAAGTATGCTAGACATGGAGCTACCAGGTAGGAGACAAAGAGGAAGGCCAAAGAGGAGATTTATGGATGCGGTGAGGGAGGACATGGAGGTGGTTGGAGTTAGAGTTGAGGATACAGAGGACAGGGTGAGATGGAATTTGTTGACTTGCTGTGGCAACCCCTGAGAAAAGGTGAAAGGAGAAAAAGAAGAAGATATATATATATATATATATATACATACACATATATACATATATATCGAGTCAACAAATATATATAAAATATATATAAAAAATAACAGTGGACATTAGAGATCCTGTCCATATATATGTCTATATATATAAAAAAAATTTGCTCATGAACCCCTGCCCTTTCCTGTTTCCTTCCTAAACCAGATATCAACTGGTGCCTATAAACGACTGGTATATGAAGTCCCCTCTGGTAAACAGGTCATTGAGCAGTCCCTCATCGACAGAATCACCTGGGCCTCATGGACCAGGTGAGGTGCAAATCATTAGGTTACTTTAAACAGTTGTCCAAGACTTCAGTAACAGATGTCATTCATGTCTATGTGCCTCCAGTGTCCTTGGAGACGAGGTTGTTGGGATCTGGTCCCGTAACTCTGACAAAGCCGACGTCACCTGTGCCTGTGTGTCACACTCAGGCCTTAACGTTGTCACGGGTGACGACTTCGGGATGGTCAAGTTGTTTGATTTTCCATGTCCAGAGAAGTTTGTAAGTATTACTGGTTGCTGTTGTTGTCCCGATAATGAAGGTTCACACTGACTTACTGCTAGTTTGTGGAGGCTTCAGTTTGGAAAATTGGGAAAGATTTTCACATGGTTTAATACAATATATTAATTAAGGACAGAAAATGAGGACGTGCTCGGCCAACCTGTTCCAGAAAGACCTGCTGTGGCTGCTGGTTTTTGCTCCAACCGACCAAGAACACAGAGCTTGAACAATCAGCGGTCTGGTGACTGAGCTCAGTTGATTAAACTCTGGAACAGGTTTGGCCATGTCTGAACTAGGATATTATGGTAGCTACCCGAACAATTTGGGCACCCCCTTGTGGCCATTTTTACTAATGAAATGAACTTGCCCATAAGAGAAAGGGTAGGGACAATTGACATTAAATGTGGTTATATTTTCTGTTATGTCATCTATATTATTCAGTTTTTAAAACGTTTTGTACGTTTGATTTATTTGTCACATTCTTTCAATTTTTTCAATTTTGTGCTTCTACCTGCTTCTTAAAGAACATGTGACAACACCTGAACAACTGACAGTTATACTCTCAGTGTTCATGTACTGTATGATCATAAAACTCTTGCTGTCAGCTAACATGTCTTGTAAAAACTTTTTAGTCCAAACACAAACGTTTTCTGGGACATTCTGCTCACCTGACAAACGTTCGCTTCACCAACGGAGACGGCTTCGTTATCAGCGCTGGAGGTGACGACAGGAGGTACAATAATCTTCCATAATAGAACTAAGTTCCCCGGGTAACAAACTGATCATAAATTCTGCCACCTGTGTTTTTTTCTTTTATTTTCATGTACTCTGCAGCCTCTTTGTATGGAGGTGTGTCCACGCTCCTCACTGAAACGACCCGACCTTTGATACAGTTGGTCTCTCCAGGGAAAAGAGACTTCTTCAGAGAAAAAAAAATGGATTTGAGAGAACAGACCTGGCAGCTTGTGTAAGAGGTTGCGAGGTGATTGGAGTCACTGCCTCAAAATTTGGTGCATGCATGTGTGGAAGGCTCATCATCACGTCGTCACAGAGAAGAATGAGTCAAACACAGTGTGCTCATGACTTTATATGTGTTCATCCCCCTGGTGGCAGTTTAGACACTCAACACGCCTGCATTACTAACAATGCCATTTTTTAACAAATCATGTAGCAAACTGACGTAGCCTTAATCTGTATGTTCGGCTGATGAGGGATATTATTTTTTACTGTTCTTGTTTGTTCATTTTTTTTTTGTTTTTTGGTTTACGTGTCCATTTGTTTCTATTTTTACTGGTAATTCCAAATCCTGTGGCCTTCCTCCTGAATGTAACATCCACTGTTATATTCTGGATGTCAGCATGCCAAAGCATACTATGCACTGTACTACTGACCTGGTCACTGTGTTCCCCTGACCGTTCCTTTACACTTAAGCTGGCTGTGATGTTGAGCGGTGGAGCCCAGACCAACCTCATCAGTGTTCCTATCACAACTTGTTCATGTCTTCATATTCATGTCCTAATGTGTGTGGTTACGAGAGTGCATGGCTCAACTGGAAGACAATCTCCCCAAACCAAACTCCTCAAAAAAAAAAAAAAGAAAGAAAATCTAAGGAACCGTTGTAAATGAACATTTTTGATGCACTGTTGCAATTCTATCTCGTCACTTTTCAGTGTGCTGCTATTGTATGTACTGTATCAATGTGGCATTTAATGAACGGTGTGACTGTTTTTAACTGTGAGTCAATGTGGTGTGTAAACAGATATACTGCTCAAAATGGAATGTTTTATCAGATGAAATATATAAAAAAGTGCAAAATATTTGCTCTGTGTATCAATACTAACAATGTTAAAGACGTTGCTGCACATTTTTGAGTTTCATTACTCCACTGTAAATATCATTTGTAGATATTCTTTTTGTATATTTTTTGTGAAATGTTTTCTTAAATTCCACTTTAATAAAAAAAGGCAATCATTGCCCAAATGAAAGCTGTCCTTTCTTAAAGAAAAAAAAAAAGGATTTGAAGGTGAGTATTTCTTGTACCTTGAACCCATCAGTCTCTTTGACTGCATGCTCTGTCACACTTGCTGATGTTAAATATTTTGTGCTAAGCTTTGCATTACTCTTCAAACACTTCTGACTTTTACCACCATACACCATAGTTTCACATAAGTAAAAATCACAACTTTATTTGACAATAATATAACAGCTTTCATATACTTTAAATCCTATTTACATATTTACATACATAAGAGCAATGATTGGACATTGCAAATCAGAATTAGTTTCTCATAATAAATAACTCATCTAGATGTGTCCATGATCATTAATAAAGACCTGTGCTTTTCCTTCACTGTAGGTCAGTTGAAACCAAAAAAAGCCATGTTACCTATATGAGGTTAAAAGCAACATAAAACCTAATTCACAGAAGCCAGTTGTAGGTAAATAATAAATTAGCTAAATGAACACAAATACTTTAAAATATCATTATTTGCTGACACACTCAAACAGCTGAAGAATTGTCCCCACGCTCAGTGTTGGTAGGAGTACATGTTATTTTGCACATGTTCATAGTTTGACAGAGAAAGAACTGCCACAGGAGCAGCCGTGATCAGCCTGAGGGTTCTTCAGTATTTGGAAAGAGGATCTTATTAGCTCCTGGCTGAAGTCCAGTGTGGATCCTTTCACGAACTCCAAACTGTCCTGGTCCACGATGACCCCGACACCTGCCCGCTCAAACACTCTGAAAATGATGGGACACTGGTTCAATTTTGGGGTAAGAAGGTGACCAGTAATGTCACTCACTAAATGTTTACATGAAAAGGAGATTTCATGGTTGTTTACCTGTCATCTTCATTTTTATTCTTTTCCACAGAAAACTTGTACTGGAAACCAGAGCAGCCTCCTCCTTCTACAATTATCCTCAGGTACTCCCCTTTCTCCATAATCTCACCTAATCTCTGGGATCAACAGAAAATGTCAGCGATAAAAAAACAAAAATATATGTAAAACAAAAGACAGAATCACCAAATTTGATGTTTACTTTTCCACAATTCTTTTCATATTTCCTCTACAATTTTAACTATTTCTAAACCTATATTTTACCACATGATGTTTGTTATAGTTCCTATTTGTGAGGTATTCAAACAGATCAAACACAGATCTGGGGGACAAATCTGACCCACAGTGTATTTGGCCTGCAAAATCAAATCAAATGTGTAATAGACCCAGAATTGGTGGTAATAGCAGAACATGCTATATACTATAGCATATACATTCTGAAGAATTTTGTTGGTGACCTGTAAAAAAATTACATAAAATAAAAACAACTCAGAAACCTACAGCTACTGATGTATGTTTTATTTTCAATATTATCTTGCATGCGTTTAAACAGGAGATCCATCACAATTTTTGTTTAGGCCCACTTTAAATTCTGATTCTGACACCCTTGCGCTTGATAGAGCTTTGTTTACTTCAATTATCGCGGTTAATAAGGAAAAGGAGCATTATTTTGATAGCTCCATGCGTAAGTAATTACCAAACTGTGGACAAACTAACCCAAAAAAAACGTAAAGTCATGTATTTTGACTGACCTTCACACACGAGTCAGTGAGGTGGACCTTATCATCTGATGGCCCTGACAGCGGTGTTTTCTGTTGAGCCGAGGCGCTACTGAAGCACCTAACTCCCGCTGTTGGTGTAGATGACAGCTGGTGTGACTGCTGGTTAACCCTCAGGGTGTTCACACAACTTAGCGACCTGTAAATGATCCACCAGTCATTTAATTGTCAGGTGATTTTTTTTTAAGTATTACATCACTGCTAACTAGGTATTAGCAGGTTGCTAACACAAAATACATAGCTATTAAATTCGCATTTCAACACTTTGAAAAAATTAAACATAAATCGACCATTGTTTCACAAACATGTAATATTGATGTTACCTAGACAGGCTGAACAATTTCGACTTTGACGCAGTTATCATCGCTGCTCGTACGAGTGACATATTCACAATAGTGTCGATAGCCCCCCGTTACGACCAGAGTTAGTATTTCTTGTGCTCAAATTGGTCTAAATGGTTGTCAGTCAAAGTAAGAACCGCCCACGCATTACAAAATGACCTGTATTTTCCTTGCCGGATGTGACGTCTTACACAGTGACTGGCAAAATGGTATTTACGTGCCCTTATTTAGTCTGTCAGGCACAGTTTTCTGTGCTGATATGTTGGGCTAAATATGCTTTAGAAATAGAATTTTTACGATAATATTTGTGTTTTATAAATTGTTTTGTTCAATATATTGCCAGAATTTAACATAACAGATCAAAAGACGAGATATAAAATTGTAAATATTACCTGGAAAAACTCATTTTCGGGCAAAAAATACCAGTAATTAGTATAAAAGGCGTTACCAGCATCTCGTGATACGACGACATAAAGTGGCAGGTCCAAGGCAGAGCTACATCAAAGTAAGGTTGGAGCGGTTAAAAGGTGTAACGTGTGTATTTCTCTTTCGTCACTAATTCAGAATACATGTTAATTATTTGAAATTAGATATTCTCCAAAAAATCGGGTCTGTTGTTTTGCAAAGTTTTCGAAATACCGATACAACTGAAGTATTAAGGAAACAAACAATACAAGTCAGGTGGTTGAACACAGTTCACTGACTAGAGGAATATTGTAGGTCATTCGCATCGTTATAGTTTTGGTTCTGACGTATTCTATATTTTATGGTTACATTAAGGAAGAAGCCATGGAAGTTCGTGTTGGACTTGTCGTGTTTCTCTGCCTGATAGGATTCAGCTGTGCTGTGCCAGTGAAATTCCTTGATTGCGGTAAGTCCCTATTCACTTTTACCGTGTTTAGCTAATGTTTTGTTTTTCTTTAAACATGCGTTTGAATGTCTTCGTTTGTGCTCTTTTCCTATTTTGTGTTAACTGACTTTGATTCCCCGGAGACTATTGTCTGTCACAACAGCTCCATTGCTGAGATTCAGGAAGAGAAGCAGGTGTCGCTTGTTAATGCTGACATTGTTCTTCTTGTGTTGGTCATGATGGTGTGATGGTGAATCAGCAACTACACTGAAGTGGAACTTGGTCATAACTTTTCAGTAGTCATCAATCTTTGAATGTCTGTTCAAAAAAATCTATTTTGTCTCGAATCTCCATCCTATTTAAATTCCCTTTGTCTCTTAAAACAAAAGCTGACCCATACTTTTACCTAGAGTATTATTTCTGTGTTGCTGCATAGTTGTGAAATCACGTTACCCGTTGAGTGCAAATATTGTGGGTAGTTGGTGATATTTCAGCCTTAACGCTAACAATGCTGTCAATGGAATGCTGTCATGACTTGAGATTAGAGTTTGAATGCATTTCACTGACTTAACTTTACATAGTTGTATGTGGGGGCAGAGTATACATTTGCACTTAAACATTTATGTTTAATATAGTTACATTAAAATGATGATTTGTTAAAGTGTGAAACTTGTTTCAGGCTCCTCTTCTGGCAAGGTGTCCATTGTTGACATCAGTCCCTGTGTCACTCAGCCATGCCAACTCCACAAAGGACAGTCCTACAGTGTTAATGTCACATTCAACAGTGGTGAGTGAAGTAAATATAAGTCTGGTATATTCATATTCATATACATAATGCAATTGTAATTCCTTGAACTTTAATACACGTTAATTTAATAGCTGTGGCGAGCCAGACAAGTAAAGCTGTGGTTCATGGCATCATCGCCGGCGTTCCCATCCCTTTCCCCATTCCCATCGAAGATGGCTGCAAGTCTGGAATTCAGTGTCCGATCCAGAAGCAGCAGAACTATCACTACCTCAACGAGCTTCCTGTGAAGTCTGAATATCCAGCTGTAAGTAACATCACCATCAGTGCTGTCACTTTATCAACAAGTGAAGTGTGAAGGGTTTAAAAGTAACATGCTGAACTGTTGAGCCAGTGTTCATGTGCAGGTCATGACTGTGGTATAGTGACTTGAGCGTTAGTTCAGACAAACTGTACGGCTGAGGACTATGACTGTTTATATTGATTCAGTTAACACAAATTATAAACTGGTCTATATGGGGGTGGGGATTACAGTCTGAGTTTAAAGTTTTTTTTTTTTTAGTCTTTAGTTCCCATGTCTATATGTAAATGTAAAAATGATGTGCATCCACTTGACATGCTTCACATTTTGCAGATAAAGCTGGTTGTGGAGTGGGAGCTCAGAGATGACAACAAAGAAGACTTCTTCTGCATCAGATTTCCAGTCCAGATCGTGAACTAAACCTTGTACTTCCCATTTGTCTTTTTAAACGAACTCGGCTTCCAGTAAAACTGAAAAAACTAACAACTCAAGATCCCCCATTTTATTCATTCAGGTGAATATTTTAAGATGCAGGAAACTATCACTCAGTTGCAAGACTTTGCTACTTATGTTGAGAAAAACTTGGATGGTAATAGGTTGTCTGTGGGTCCCTCAGCAGTCCAGTTAAACGTTAATTAATGTGGCTTATATCTGTGTCAATGACTGCTTCATTCCACTAAGATGCACATAGCTTTGCTGGCTGCTGTGTAGTCGCAAGATATGCAACATAGTTAATTTTCTACAAATTTTGTAATTTCTTACTGACCATGTGCACTTGTAAAGGGAAACTAATAAAAGTAGACAGATTGGACTCTGCTTTTCATTTAACACTGAAAAGTTTAGCTGTAACAATGGCAGTGTTACCCTGTCTTATAGCATATTTTTATTGGTGGTGTCAACATTTTCTGTTTTCGAAAGAAAGTTTGAACAGTTTTATTTGTTTTTCACTTCAAACTGCAGCAAAGAAACTTTTAATTTCAAATGAAAATGTCAAATGCTGTTGCAGAAACAAAACAAACTCAAGAATTTGCAGATGTTGTGGCCAAAGGCGCACAGCAGCCATATCTCTACAGCAAATGTTTAAAACTCACATTTCAGATGCACTGGTTGAAGTATATCAAAGAAACCTTAAAAGCATTTAATCTGAAGAGTCACATTTGAGTGAATACAAGCAAAACTATTTGTTTGGAACAAAAAAGGTCCAGCATTAAGGCAGTAAGTTGCACAGAATACAGCTTTGGCTCTTTCATAGCGACACCTGTTGGACAAGAACTAGCAGAGCATATTTGTGCAGCCATAAGTCCTCAGATCACAGCTCAATTGCAGGGCAGATAAACAGCACAAGGAAATTTCAACTGTTGACCTTAAATCAAGGATAAGAGCAGGTGTGTGTATATATTTTACCTTCCATTTGTGTAAACACTGGTGAATATTTAAAACATTAACTTGTGGTATATCTAGGTACTATCACAAAACTATTGACATTGTGGAAGTGGGTCATGCAGCCATGTAGTTTTTCATTTGTGTGAAGTCTAGAAATAGTCCTCTAAATCTAGAGGAATGTTGTAGTTTGGTTTCATTTCCTTATCCCTAGATTTATACTTGTAACAAAACAAACATAACCAGCATTCATTAGATGCAAATATGTTGTGCTTCACACTTAGAACTTTTCAAAGTATTAGCATGGTGCAAAATGTCTAGGTTGTTCAGACTAACTCTTCAAATAGCAGCCAAAAGAATGACTTGCTAATGCAAAGCTGAGAGACAATATTGAAGGTCTCCTGAGAGCAACTTGGATCAGCAGGTGTGTTGGAAGAGAGCACGATGGCAGAAGTGACTAGCTGCTTAAACTTTTGAAGTTTAGTTCGTCTTTATGTGGAAATTGTGCTTACATTTTATTTTAGAGCCATTTTGAGATGGATTCCTACCTATATCTCTGAGGCATTCCTGGTTTTGTCAAATATTTGCGGGTGGTTTTGTGAAAGACTTGACTCAATTGCTTCTTCCGCACATCCGGGGAAAAAAAAAATAGTTATACAAAAAAAGATCAGCAATTTGTTCACTTTTTTTATCGTCCATTTTGCTTCAGGCTCTCCAGGCGCTGAAGCAGAGCATTTCCAAAGGCTTCCCTGTAGCCTGGGCTTAGCTTGTCCAGGAGTGAATAAACAGTCTCATGATACTGGTTACTTAAATCCTCGTTGACTTGATCGTAGCCATACCCCACCACCTGTCAGAACAGAAGTTACACGGTTATTAATGCCATGTTTATCTTCTATTTCCACCGAGAAACCACATTGATCCATTCTCACCCTTAGCCCTGCTTCTGTCAGCTCCAGGCAGTATCTGTTCCCCTCTCTGGTTTCCACATTAATATAGGCCACATCTGAAGCGCTCGCCAGATTTTGCGACACATACATTTGAGTGACAGCAAAGAGTACATCGTTGACCACAGCCTCCGCTTCAAACCTCATGTCCTTGACATCACCAAGGCCCACACAGTCATCATCGTACGAGGTGACCATGGACTCCTCAGGCTGGCAGTCGACCTCCATCACCTGTGACAGACAGATATCCAATTATTTAAAAAAGAGGGTGCAGGGAGCCACATCTAAGCTTGTCTTGTTAGGTCAGTACCAATGACACGATAAAACAATGATGACTGAGGCAGAAGTAAAACCAACCACTACTTTTGTTGTAGGAGGAACTAGGCTTCCGCATTAGGTTCACTTCAGTTTTTCCTTCAACTTTCTCTAAATATAGATTTTTAAAATACCTGACATTTATTACACACTGGGGAAAAACTAAACCTCTCACACCTGAGAACAGCACTGTCCTAACCAACATAATTTCCAGTGGGCACACTACCCACGGAAAGGCACACAGTATGGTGCAGTGAGATTTGGGTGGTAGTAGTGGTGACTGCTGCCCCTGTACCGTAAATGAATAACTGACTGAAGATGAATGAAAGAATAATTTTTATTTTATTTCTCTATGTGACTGTGACAGACAGAACAATTTAATACCATACATCTTTGCTTGTTGGGGAATCTCATGTAAAAATCTCAAACAATGTAAAAAGTTTTTAAGAAAAAAAACATAATTTCTTAAAAACTATGTTTCCACTTCTGTGCATGGCAGTCCAAGGATAAATATAAATTTTTGTAATGCGTGTCAAATAGTTATAGCTATAGTGACATATAGTGGTCATGGCAAGTTCTGCAAAAGTGCTTCTGTCGTATTTTCCATTTTCAACTTACACAGTATTCCGCATTCAGAGCCATTGGACTGGGTGTAGTCACATCACATCAAAGATACTTTCGGCAGACTTAGTGAACCATTAAACTGCTGTTGTTGTATGTGTCTGCTTCAAAGTAGATTACAGTGCAATCAATAACAATGTACATCATCCTCTGACCATGACTAGAAGAATAATTCTTCAAGCACTATTCAGATAGTATTGCATGAAACATGTTGAGTGAGTGATTAGATGGAAACGATCACAGAACATGGGAGCAATGGACAAAAATAAAGGTAGAAGATAGAGAGAAGAAGAGAAAACAACAATGAAAAGAACAACACTGCAAAATAAAAAGATACAACAACTACCGCTGTAATTGTTCAGACATGGTTCTATTGAGACATACACAACATAAGGAAGATAAAAGGATGCCACACATCAAGGCAAGTCTCAAACCAGAAGACTTCATCAGCAGATTAAAGCCAGGGTTCTACGGAATCTAGGATGTGAAGGAACGCCAAAGAAAACAAAAGTAGGAGGAGGCTACTTAATGTGCCCACCTAAAGAATGAGAAAAAAGGAAATGGAAGGAGGCAGTAATGCAGCACTACAGTTGCTGACTGCCATTGTACACCATCACTAATATAGGATACAAGATACAAGGATGTCTTCACATACAGGCAAGTTGTCATCAGATTCCTTCAGTGTTTCTGTTGGTTTTTGTTAAAATTCTTTCTTCATATATAGACGTCGTCATTCAGATGGAGGTTTCCTCTTATATGCACAAACTCTCACCATGCTTTATTGTCTAATTGTCCTATTTTCTCCTAAATAGGATGGATGTTGAATAAAATCATTCTACTGAATATGTATATCATGCACACTGGGGTATTTTCATACCCAAATAAGTGTAATTTCACTTCTGGAAGGTATGGGAATTTCAGGTGTGTGAATTTCTACTCTAAATAAAGATCAGTGGCTCCACCTTTATATTAACAGTATGAATGCGAATGAAAAAAATCCAGAATTACTGGTATTTTACTTATTTTGACAAGCAGGACACATCTATAAAAACAAACAGAAGTAGTGCGTTAAGAAACAAGTTACCTTAGTTTAAATCAAAACGCCACTGCAACGTATTGGACTGTTTTGACTTTGGCTAGCTGATGGCAGAGGTAAGTCAGAATAATGTTATTAAAGACAAGACTGTCAGACTTAAGTTACTTATATTTGGTTTCTCGCACAATTTATTTCATCGCACACCTCAGAACACCAACAGTTGCTGATTTTCGACTGTTTTTTAAACTATTGGGGGATTATCAGTCAAGTCACCGCTATGACGTAGAACAGTAATTCAACGCCCTGATATACACAGTGGTTTCTCTAACTCTTAGTTGGCAAAAAATACAATATCACAAAAGTTTTAAACTGTCAAATACATAAGCGTTGCAGCAAATCGGGTTATTTTTAAATATCAAACTGCGTATGATTTGCTCACCTCCGCTGCTTGTATTCTTCCGGTCTGTAGTACGTCTACGAACCCACTGTAGGCGAGATTGAGTCAAATGAGCCACACCTCCCGTCCAACAACCGTTCCGCCCTCTAAATTAATAATAGAAATTGTTCACTAACAGTTTGTTTGTAGGTCTTCAGCAAATGATCGAAAACTGTCTGTTCGGAGAGTGACCGGCACATTTAGGAATACGTTGTGGCATGACGTCATTGTTAATGCTTTCCCGTGTGCGTGTGCGGTTTCCACAGCAGAGTCTACGATCCGGAAACCCGACTCATTTTGCGCATGTGCGGTAATGGATACACTTTCGATTTCCGGTACCGGCGGGAACGGATCGAGCCCCAAACGCAATGTCGAATGTTAAACAGATTAGGCTTCAAGTGCGTTTATTTAAGAGTAGTTAAGAATCTGGTTTATGTAATAGTCGCGTTTAACTGGCTAATGACTAATACAAATAAACTTTAACCTTTAAACATAAGAGGTTTTGTTTAAAAAAAACAATAACACAATAATTGATTCGCAATTGGCGATTTCTTAAGCAATATAAAAGAAAAACAATTTCCCAAAAAAGCTAAAAAAATACAACAAATTACAAAATCACAATTATGGTTTATTACGCCCACTTTATGAACTGTAGCCCCCAAAATATTAGTACTTTTTAAAATCTAAATCATTACAGGAAGTGACCTCACAGTCGCACATGCGTGGAACCAATTGGGCTGCCGTACGGTTCGGCTAGTGACGGTGCGGAGTCATGAATGTGTTTGTAAACAACGTCAGAAGGTAACTTAAAGAGCTGCTATAACATCTTGACTGCCTTTCTCTGTTTCTTTATTGTTGCCATATATCGACAGGGCACACACGTCTACGGCTACTTACGGAAGCGCGTGTGCCTTCAAGTGTTAAGAAACTTTGACATAGGTTGGTTTTGAGAATAACTGGCATGCTAACTAGCCGCTAGGGCTAATGTGTCCTCATCTCTTGGCTGCTAGTTATAGTGAAACTAGCCTTGTATTAGCCGGCTAGTTAGCTTCATGACATTCTTTTGTTGAGCAAACAACAGTCCGTCTAAATGCCTTCCTGTCTGCTGATAAGGATGACAGTTCTGTTTATTTGTGCAGACGGTTGGAGAGATGTTGACTCAATGGTCTGTGATATGTTCACTCTGATTTTGCAATGGCTCTGTGTACTTTATGTTACTCCAAACGGGTTAATGTTTGATGACACCTAACAATTCCTGTTGATGTTATTTCGAGGCCAGTAAGTTGTGTTTACCATACGTCTCTTTTAGCACCATTTCTTTATTTTGGGTTTTACTGTTGTCTCCAATGTGCTGAGTTTCATGTTGTGGCAAGTATCAAGTTTCAAAGAGGGCACCATATGTCTGTTTCCTGTAGGCGCAGCAAACTGGAGTTGGACCATTTTCACACATCACTGAGTGTCAACACATCCTCAAGCGTATCCCCAGTCGCGGGACATGAAGGATCCTTCAACTCAGGATTTCTCCATGTCTTTAGGTCAGCAGGATGACACCTCAGTGAAACCAGCGATTGACTCTGAGCTGTTTTCTCAGCTGTAGGATCCCTTTGTGGTGCTACAGAACTTGCCTGTTCCTATCTGCGTAGTGTACACCTGTGAGTTAAGATGCCTTGGCCATTTTCGGAGTCCATCAAGAAACGGGCCTGCAGGTACCTTCTGCATCGGTACCTTGGTAACTTCCTGGAGGAAAAGCTGAGCTTGGATCAACTCAGCTTGGATCTCTATCAAGGCACTGGATCACTTACCCAAGTGCCATTAGATAAATGGGTACGTTTATTATAGCCAGTTTATTATTGCCTGTACTATATTTAGGAAATAATCTATTTTTAATGGCATTACAAAATCTTTAATATGTCTTCCCTTTTAGTCTCTTAATGAGTTACTGGAGACAGCAGATGCCCCATTTGAAGTCACTGTAGGATTCATACAGACAATCTCTCTGACGGTTCCTTGGGCATCACTGCTACAGGAAAACTGTGCTCTAGAAATCAAGGGGTTAGAGTTGGTTCTCAGGCCACGACCAAGAATGGGTACTTGCATCCTCTTTTGTAACATTTGTCTTATTTTACTCTCATAATATGTTTAATTTAATTACAAAAGTGCTTTTTCTTTCCAGCCTCTGGTGTCGAGCCCATGTACTGGTCCAGTTTCATGACAAGTAGCCTGCAGCTTGCCAAAGAATGCCTAAGCCAGAAACTCACAGATGACATGGGAGAGAGTTTTCAGCCTTTTGAAGGATTGGAGAAGTTTGCAGAAACAATAGAGACAGGTGATTTTCTCCTAGAAGTTAGTCCACAGGTGACATTTTAGGTTATCTTTGAAATTGAGTTGTCAATATTTCTATAATTCTACCTTCACAGTCCTGAGAAGAGTGAAAGTGACTTTTTTGGACACAGTTTTTAGAATTGAACACATTCCGGAAAACTCAAAAACTGGAATTGCACTTGAAGTACGGATCAACAAGTACGTTTCACCATTTGCAGAGATTGCTGAGGAAAAAATTCAAATTTACAGATAAGATTTAGATTCCTGTTATAAACCTCTCACAACCTGTCCCATCCTGGGATACTCTTTTACCTGAATTAGCGGCCAGTCTTGACTTTGTTCTGTTGTTGTTCTCAGTATTGTTTACTGTGATGAAACCGGGGAAGAAGGTTCCAGCGTGAATGTGCATCAACCAACTACATTTGCACATAAAAACCTTCAGATGGAAGGCGTCACAATATTTTGGGATGAATTTTCTGATTCCTCCCGGTCAGGTTGTAAATCATCCTCCACTCCAACAGTGAGTTTAGTGTGTTGTTGTCTTTTTTAGCCTTTTAACTTTTCCAAATAAAGAGTCTAATTGTTTTTAAATGTTAAAAAATGTTTTTCTTGTAGGAAACTGAGCCTAAACTGTCCCCAAGCTGGAATCCCAAAATTATGTGTGAGCCCCATCCTCAGTTCACGGAGCCTTTTTCTGCAGCAGCACCATTTGAGCCTGTGCAAATTGGAAGCCTTGGTGGTAAAATCGTTTTGTCCCTCACTTTTAAAAACAACCCATCAATGCCTGGGGCAAAGGTGATTGAAATCATTGTGAAATACTGTATATAATCTCTTTTAAAAATGTATCATCAGAATAAAAATTGACTGTTACCCATGACTTCCTCGCTCTTCCAGCTGGATGTTGTTGGACAGGTGGACACATTGGTTTTTCTGCTATCTCCACATCAAGTTCATCACCTTCTGGATTTGTTTGGGGCTTTCTCTGGAGGAAGTAAGCAATTGTTTAAATAACTTCAAAATGATTCAGAACCAATCAAAGAAAATACAAGCAAGACAGAATGTGTGCTCGCTCGTGTGACCGAAGGTACTCAGGACTGGGCCAAGGACAGGAAGAGTCGGCCCATACAGCCAGAAGATGAATACCGGCTCCACAAAGAGCTGAACCGTTGTCTGAAAAAGGACACTGCTGGTCCTGGAACAGACCCTGACCTCTTTGACAGCCAGACTGCCAGAACAGTGTCAAGTCGAGGTTAGACAACACACATCCGTTTATTTATTAATTTCTTACTGGTATGTTTTCCTTCTAATAAAATTGGTCCTTTCCTTTATTTCTGGTGGCTGGTGTAGATGATGTGTTCTTCTCCATGGCTGACATGGACATGTCTCATAGTTTGTCATCACTGCCTCCTTTGGGAGAACCACCAACTGTTGATTTGGATTTGTCACTTAACAGCAACTACTCTGCCTCCCCAGGAGAATCTCCCTCTGGAAATGCAACAGTAAGTGTTAAAGTCACAGAAGTACATTGAACTAAAAAGTAGGTGAGTGTATGGAAACACAGTGACCTGGGTATGTGACTGTTCAATGAGTTAGGAGCTATTTTTGTTTTTTGCTGTTGAGGTGAAAATCATCCAAATAAGTCTGGCCAATTTTTGCCAATGTGTCTCCATTAGCAGGCGCTGTGGGACGACTACATGGATTTACCACAACAGAGAGAGAAACAATTGAATGAAACACTGGTCCAGACACGGGATTCACACTACACTCAT
This sequence comes from Paraplagusia blochii, assembly GCA_016785265.1. Classification (NCBI taxonomy): domain Eukaryota; kingdom Metazoa; phylum Chordata; class Actinopteri; order Pleuronectiformes; family Cynoglossidae; genus Paraplagusia; species Paraplagusia blochii. Next base: position 70,716 of record JAFBJS010000936.1, read on the forward strand.
AAACTTATAAGACAGACCTGTGAGTACCTCAATGTACTTGTGTAGTAGTTAATTTGATACATTTAACCATGAAATGTCTCAAGCTGAGAAGCTGCTCATTGCAACAAAAAAAAGATGTTTTTCTGTATCTTACTGTTTCAGCACACACTTCTAAAACCCATGGAAGTGAGTCCAGACCAGAGCTGGTGCTGAAGCTAACGCTGAACAGTCTGGCTGTCTCTGTTCTTCACATCGACCCGCTGCCAGCACCAGATGCTGCTCCAGGTCCTCTTCATCCTATCGCAGCACACTTCTTCAACATTGTTGGCCCAGGCCAGATTTCTTCAACTGCTTTCCTTCAGTCCCGGGAAGTATTCAATCAAGCTTGTCCTCACGACCACCTCAGGTGCAGTCCTTTTTTCCCTTATATTCCCCAGTTGTTTTGATTCAGTACGATAACTGAAGATCATGTGGTAAAGCTATCTGTTCATTAATTTCACAGGTTTGTGGGCCAAGGCATGAAGGTAACCTACGAACACTGCCAGGGTTCCAGTTTGAGAACTTTCAGCACTGATGTGACTCTAAGCCAGCTGGAATTCCTAGAATGTCTCTTTCCATCTGAGGCTGTCATTGGTGGATCTCAGACAGGTATTCAATACACTGAGGTGAGTGTGTGACTCAGACGTCATTGCTGCTCTTCATATTTGATTGATATTTATTTTGAAAGTCTCATTGTGATTGTTCTGTCCCACCTCAGCTGTTGACATTTGAAACCATGACCAGCGAAGATTCACCGCTCACCACCTGCCTCCACCTGTTGTACAAGCAGGCTGAGCGCCGCGGTCCACAGGTGACAGCATTTGCAAGTCTAATCAGATATCCCAACACTAAACAATGCAGTAAAATATTTTGTTTTCTGTCCATTCACTGAGGTCTTCTTGCCCTTATGTGTCTGACCAGGGTGGCCAGGTTCGCTTCAGCACAATCCCCAGAAAAGCCGACATCCTGGTGGAACTGGGACCTGTGAGATCTGAGCTGGATATCAGCATCGTGGACAGACTCAATTCACTGCTGCAACCACAGAAGCTGTCGACCACTGAGATGATGGCCTCTCATATGTACACATCCTATAATAAACATGTCAGCTTGGTAAGAAACTAATGAGTAACATTTTTCCAAAATTAGAGGATTAGAGAAATAGACTGTGAAATATGTATAATCACAATAATAATACTAAAAATAATATTTCATTTAATCAGACCCTCTGACTGACCACTTTATTAGGTACATTGAGGTAGCAGTAGGGGCGACAGGTTTGCGTCAACATTTACCTGCTGTACATGCTGGAAACACTGCTCTCTGATAATCTGAGAGCATCACATAGTCTTCAGCGAGTGCTGATCACCTGTTGTTGTTGTTTTGGACGGTGCATGAAACAGGATCCAGTGACTATGCAGTATGGGAAAACACAAGTCATTGTCTTCTTCACAAGACCCAAAATTGAATTGCTGTAAATTTTACTTTTCAGGAGATGGCTTTACTTTGTTAACCACTAATGTAATTGCTAAAGGAACATTCAACAGGTTAATGATTATTATTATCATTTAGGGCAACCGAGCCACAAGGGGTCGGTGTGGCTGCAGGTATTTGTTCCACCCCTGATTTAGGGCATTGGACCCTAACCCTTTTTGCACCAAGAATGTTTACTGCAGACTGGAAATACTGCAGCCCACTATAAAGGGATCATACATTTTTCAAATTAAAACATATTTTACACTTTGTTCTGTTAGAGAGACTGGAATCATGCCTTCAATCAGGTGTCAAGAAGCCTACATTAAAAAGGATGCTTAGGTGGTTCAGATTAACAGATTAACTCACGAACACTCACTTGAACCCATTTTCATAACCAAGATTATGTTTGTTTGTTTGATAGATTCAATCAGTTAATTCAGTGTTCTTCAGAACACTTAAAAAATACAATAGTGTTGTTGAACAAACAGCTGCAGCCCACTGCTCTAGTTGAAGAAAAATCCCATTAATAGGTCTGCAGTTTTTAAAATATTTGACAAGAGTGATGCTTTTTTCGAATTTTTACTTGTCATCTCTATCCTTGTGCTCATTTTAGTCCAGCAGGTAATTCTGGTGGTTTCATCTTGTCAAAATACTGGAGCTGATGTCATGTAGTTGAATAATCAGATTTTTGCTCCACCATAGTTGGTGCTTCAGTGTCTCTTGTGAAGCAGCCCTAGGATGTAATGTGTCATCAGCCTCTGCAGTGCTGCTCATTTGATGTTTTTGTTTCACAGCATAAAGCATTCACAGAGGTTTTCCTAGATGACAGCCACACTCCGACCAACTGTCACGTATCACTGACTGTCAGTGCACCACTGCTGGGCCTGGCAGTCCGCTTCCCCATCCCTGACCTCCGCTCTGATCAGGAGAGAGGCCCTTGGTTCAAAAAGTCCCTGCAAAAGGAAGTACTTTATTTGGAGTTTGAAGATTTGGAAATTAAATCAGAGTTCATTGGTGGTGGATCTGTACAGACCAAGATGGAACTTGTTTTTAGAGATCTCACTGGTATGTGGACAAAAATTTATTTTTATTACATTAATTTATCCATTCCTAAAATGTTTATTTTCCATATTTTATCAGGGAAGTTCCAGGAGGAGCCCAACGATGCAGCAACACGATTCCTGCGGGTCTCTCACACCATGGACGGAGACATGGCCACGTCTGAAAGTGTTAAATTTGACTGGCCCAGGTTTGTTACTTAAACAACCTGAAACAGACTATTTATTCACACGTCCAGCTTCAAAAAATATTTTTATTTTTCTTTTTGAGCAGAATTGTACTCAAGATGAACCCCACTGCGGTGCACTCCATTTTGGAGCGTGTGACGGCAGAAGATGACGAGGGCGCCGAGGATCATTCTCTGGAGGAAGAAGAGGAGGAAGGAGCCGCTCATTCACTGAAAGATGTGTGCGACTTTGGGAAACCAGATCCGTCGCCATTTTCTTCACGCAGGGTCATGTATGAAAATGAAGAGGTGGGTCATGTTGTTACCGATCTCGCTATTTATTTATTAAATAAAGATAAATAGGTGAAATAGGGTTACTTTTGAATATTATTTCCAGATGATAATTCCTGGTGATGTTGCCGAAATGACAGAGTTCCAAGAAAAAACCATGAACAACTCACGGTTCATCCTTGAGTTGTGTTTCCCCAACGTGCAGTTAATTCTACCCAACAAGGCATTTTATGAGAAACTACACAACAGGTATGGAATAAATGATTAAGAAAAAAAACTTTTTTGTAAAGTACTCATTTAATGAAGCTGAAACAAAGGGGTTAAATTAATACACCTCAAAGACTTTAATCCTGTTTTTTTATTTTTACTTCTCATACATCATAGATTATACTCGTATTTGATAAAATTTTCCTTTGCCTAAAAGTAAATGTTGATAATGTTTCAGGATCAATAATGACCTGCTGCTGTGGGAACCTACTGCTCCTTCTCCTGTGGAGACAGCTGACACTATGCCGTACGGAGTCGGCCTCTCAGTTGCGAGCCAGTTAATCAACACCTATACCAAGGACAGTTTCAGCCAGTTCCGCTCTGCTGGAACTGAGGGTGAGCCAGCAGAAATTCCCTAAATTGGATTTTGGAGAAATGCTCTATAGCGCTGTGCAAGTCCCACTGTTTTTGCAACCTCACAGACTTATTTCCTGCTCTATTTTAAGAAGACACCAGTGGCTCGGAAGAGGAGAACCTGCACTATTATTCTTCAGCCTCCGACGCGGGGATGAGGTCTCGCAAGAAAAGGAAGCACAAATCTCACAGCAAGACGTCCCAGAGTCTTTTCTCTGTCGTCCTTACTGTCAATCATGGATTGGTTGCTCTTCAGACTAACGCCAAGGTAATTTAACATTAGATCAAACTCAAGCAGCCTGCTGTTGACCCTGCCATCTAATCTAAAGACCAGAAACCCAGAGCAAGAGCACAGACGACATTATGATGACATCTAGTTACATCCACAGATATAGAGAGTTCTTGAATGAAAATGGCATCTGGGCCGGGAGTTTGACACTCCTGCATGTAATTCATATGCATGTATTGTAAGTTCTCAGCCACTTGTTTAACTGTGGGTCTTTTATGTATTTTCCAGAAGGAGGACAAAAGTGTCATCAAAAACAAACACGGCGAATTCTGGCTAGAGGTGAAGAACGCAGTACTGTTTTGTGTGACGCAGTATGAAGGCTACAAAGACCAGCACTACATCTGCTTTCACACAGGCAGCGTCTGCCTTTACCACCAAGGTATCACCAGATCACCCTCATCCTTGTGCCCCAGCATAAATATGTGACATCTGTAGATAACGTGAAAGTCTGACACACAGTTTAATCCCGTCTTCGTCTCAGGTCTGTTGGATGGAGGTCCTTCGGTCCTAGATATAAAGTTACCATGCAGGACACACCCACATTGGTTGGAACCAACTATCTACCAATCAGAAATGTCTTCTGAGAGATCATCCACACCCTCAGAAAGTATTGGTCTGGAGGCCCGGAGCATGGTGTCTGTGGCTGTTAAAATCTTATCACAGAATGCAGAGCGCATTGTTAAGGTAGGAAAGTCATTCACACAACTGTACAATTCGTTACATTGGTTGCAGTTGTAGTGTCGTGTTTTTATATATCAATAGAACCAGATGGAACAACTAACACTCTACTAACGCGCTCATTGTATTTCTAAACTTTTGAAAAAACTAAAAGTTACAAAACTTTGACAAAGCACTTTTTTAAGGCACTTTATATCTCATCACAGAATGTGTCAATCACATTCATGACCAATCTGGATTTCGGGCAGTGGGGGCCTAGTGGTTGAGACAGTGGTGGCCTGGTGGATAAGGAACCTGACTGGGGTGCGTTGGGTTCCAGGTTCGAATCCCCCTACTGCCAAGTTACCTCTGAGGTCCACTGACCATGGCACCATCTCTGCTCTCTGCTCCCTAGGCCCTCAAAGCTGCCCACTGTTCACTTTGGTGATGGGTTAAATACAGAGGTCACATTTCGTTGTGTGCAAAGATGTGAATCACAATGAGAAGTAGTTTGATTTTCTTTCCTTTTTTTTGTAGTCACATGATCACAGCCATCTTGTCACTTAACTGATGCTACATTTAATTTGAACTGGGTTTATATTCTTTGAAGTAAAACAAAGTCGTCGTTTAAAATTATGTTGTGATGTTAAATCTTATCCTAACAAAAACATTTTTCAAAACATTTTGTTTTTCTAATAATTGACAGACATTTTAAATGACGCCATCTGGATTTTTTGTGACCCCATTTGACACATTGAGTTGCAAAGGCCTTCATGACTCACAGTGATGATGAAATAAAAATAATATAATAACATTTCATTTCCTGTAACAATAACATTTCATTTCCTGTAACATTTCTTCATTGTCATTGTTGGATTGTAACATAAACAGATCTTTTAACTGCACCACATACACATGACCTGTAATTGCATTTGGTTCTGGTTGTTGCTCTAATTACTCTAATGATGTGTGCGGATGCAGGAATATCTGGTTGCAGTTGGAGTGAGAGGAGCTACACTCCAGCACAGAGTGGTTCCTCCCAGTCTGGGTTGGTATGACCAGGTAAGACCATGTTTCCGAACAGGCAAATTCAGGGTTGTGCCTGATAAAATATTTAATGTTTAGCCCTACTGCTCCACAGATAGTTGACTTTCTGAACGTTTGTGATGAGCCTGTGTTGGGTTACGCCCCTCCCACATCCGTCACCACTCTACATCTACACCTGTGGAGCTGCTCTCTAGATTACAGGTAGGCAACCTCTGAGATCTTCGTCTGATGCCACAGTGAAATGTTCTCCTAGTATTTACTACTTACATTGAACATCTCAATTCCAACAGGCCCCTCTACCTTCCAGTCAGATCGCTGTTGGCCGTGGAGACGTTCAGCATCTCCAGCAGCCTCTCTTTAGATCATTCATCTTCAACGCTCAGGTGCTCAAGGGATTTCTTTGTGGCTGCTAATACAAATACAACAAGGGTATTGTGTTATAACAGCATATGTGTTTGTGTGTTTGCAGGATCATTTTAGATGAAGCTGCTCTGTTCCTCTCTGACAAGAATAATGCCCTGTCTGTAAATTTGACCCGAGGTGAGTTGATTTTTAAAAAACAGAATAGAGAAGAAAAGTCCTTTATTGTCATGCAGCGGGGGGACAGGTGTAGTGAAATTGAAGGAGGTCCCACACAGCCACTATGCACCATAAAATAAACAAGAAAGTCTAACACCTGGAACATTTATATATTTTTCATAAACACAACAACAATTTATTTAATAATCTTGTATGGTTTACCTTGTAGACTACGTCCAAGTGGTGGACATGGGAACACTGGAGCTGAGGATTACGGCCGTCAAACCAGGGCCAGATGGAAAACTGGTGGGACATTTATTATGTGAATGCTGATAATATTTTCTGAGGAACAATGATCTCATGTCTTCATCTCTTTTCTTTTGTCTCTCGGTTGATAGTTGGAACCCAGATTTGAGCTGCGATGTTCCAGTGATGTCATTCATATCCGTACCTGTTCCGACTCCTGCGCCGCCCTCATGAATCTTATCCAGTATGTAGCCAGCTACGGTGACCTGCTGCCTCCTGCAGAACAAGAGGCAAAGCACAGAAGCTCTTCACAAAAAGCCAAGGTCAGTAGTGACTCCTGTCCTGGGATCAGATAACAAACAGAAATGCTTTGAGGACGGATTCATCTCTGCCAAAATCTGCAGTCCATTTGTGATTAAATCTCACTTTCTTTATGTTTGTTAAGCATGAGAATTGTTAGTTAATTTCATAGAAATGTGGATGAAAGATTTAACGTGAGACTGAAATGATTTGGTGAACTGTTCTTCAACATTTTCATTTAATTGAGGTAAAAAATTAAATAGAAGATATCTTAGAGTCTAGAAAACAAGTGACAGGAACGTAATTATGTTGTGGCCTTCCATTTAGACCTGAAAAGCCACCACATAATTTTAGTTTTTTTTTCTATTATACTAATAATTACAGTTTTCCATAGACTTGAACTTGGGATCTAACACTTTGAAACTTCTCCGCCGTCCAAGGTTGACATGTATGAACATTTTTGGGGCTACCTTGTTGCCGAGTCTAAGTGTATTATTGTACAGGCGGAGTTTCCGAGTAGAACCACATCTCAGACTCCTCTGCTCGCTGAAACTGAGCAGCAAATTTTGCAGGACCTGATGAGCGAGGCTATGGAGGAGAATGACGGGCAGCGCACAGCAGGCTCCCAGCAGAACGGTGAAGGGTTTTTCTTCTCACCTCTTTTTTTGTCATCTTTTTACTGTATGACCGAGGATGAGATCTCAACTCTTGACATGTCTTCAGGTACACACGAGGTCAAGAAACATGACCGTGAACAACCACACTCCGACCTGTTCCTGTTCCCAGATGAAAGTGGAAATATCCTTCAGAGTCCGACTTACCCCATTCTCCACTCTCCCCTCATAACTCCTGTTCCAAACTTGACCCAGGAGACTGATGACTTTTGTATCCTAGAAACACCTGGATCTGGCGGACAGGTTCGGTTGATCTTTCCACACAGTTCCATTTGCTTAGGTGCTTTTTAATGTTTTCTTATCCAAATTTTGCATTACTGTTTAAGGATTGTGATCAGGAACCAGTGGTCAAACTGCTGTCCTCTGGGCCAGTAGAAATCAAATATGACTACTTCAGTCAGCCTATGGATGGGAGTGATTCTTCCAAGGGAGCAGTGAACTTTCCCACACCAGAGGTTCGCTACCTCATCAAGGAGATCTCTGTCATTTGGCACCTCTACGGTGGGAAAGACTTTGGTGCTACGGCCTTCACGGTTTCTCCTGCCAAAAGCAGAGGGTGAGAAATGTAACTCAGCAGTTGTTTTTTTGGGATAAGCTGAAAGGAATCTGCATTTGTCATGTGGTTGTTCTTGTCTGTGCCCTGTAGGTCCACACCACACAGCTCGCCTTCTCAAACTCCCGTCAGGCGTTCCAGCAGCGCTTCAGGACGGGCAGGAGGTGGAAGAGGACGAAACCCTGATGTCCTAATGGAGATCCAACTCAGCAAGGTTCAGATACTTTTTAGATTATCACTTAAGCCACACCAGATTATTCAGAATGTCTCTATCCTCATCCTTCTGGATCTGGGTGTTGTCTATCCTCCTCAACAGACTCTCTTCTACTGGCCTTTCACCAGTCCTCACAGCTGGTTCCATTCTTATTCAAGTTTCAAAAAACTTTATTTATCCTCAAGGGGCAATTCGAGCTAACAGGTCGCACTTAACACATGCAACCTACATACAAGGTCTTTCACTACAAAACCCTCCTCAGTCACTACAGGTGTGTCCAAGGGATCTGTCCTGGGGCCTCTTCTCTTCATCATCTACCTCCTTCCACTCAGTAACACCTCCTAAAATTCAATTTAAACTTTCACTGTTTTGTAGATGACACCCAGCTCTATTTCTCCTGCAAACCTAACTCCCTAGTATCAAGTCCTTCTCTCACCTCTCTCTGAAATCAAAATCTGGTTCACCACAAATTTCCACAAACTAAACTGAGATAAAACGGAAATCCTTGGCACCTTCTGACCTGAACCACATCTATCCAAAGTTAACAGCTTTTATCAAACCATAGACAGTTCCTCAGTCTGTCCCTTTAAACAAGTCAAGAACCTGAGCGTCATCCGATAGCACTCTCCATTCAGTCACACATTAATTACACTACCCACACAGCATATTTCCGTCTCCGCTACATAAATAGACTCTGCCCCCACCTCTACACCCACACTACTGCCCTCATTGTCCATAGTCTCTTCATCTTCCGTCTTGACTTAAGCAACTCTCCTCTTTGGCCTCCCTTAAAAGTCTGTCCACAAAATCCCCACTCAGTCCCCGAGCTCCTCCTTCTTCATCCACCTCTCTGTGCCACTTGCCTGACTCAGTACCATGAGGGCCAGAGTTTTCAGTTGCTCTTCAGCTCTGGGACATCTTGCCACCTTGTCTCTGCAACTCAGACTCTTCCAGTCCATCTCAAGAATCACTAGCTCTGCACTGCGTACTTCCTCTAACATTTCTCTTTTTGGTCTGTTTTTAATTATTGGTTAAATAGGATTTATACTCTGCTTGTATGTTTTAAGCATGTATGTTTTAATTAAGTGAATTGTCTTGAGAGACCTAAAAGGCTCTTTTTAATAAAATGTTGAATATATTATTATTTTCATTACAATAAAAAGTTTTTCTTTTTGTTTTGCCTTCCTCTGTTACTTCTTTTATGTTTTTTTTGATTACCAAAAAATTTTAAACAAATAAGCCAGACATGGTTGTAAACCACTGCAATGTATTGTTTCTTTTACTATTGACTGATTTTTTTTTCTTTTCCTTCTACTTCAGGTGAGGTTTCAACATGAGGTGTACCCACTGACGCAGGGCTCCTCTGGGTCAACGCTCGACAAGCCTGTGTCGCGGCAGGTGTTTGTTGTGCAGGATTTGGAGATTAGAGATCGACTGGCTACATCACAGATGAACAAGTTCCTTTACTTGTACTCTAGCAAAGAGCTGCCTCGCAAAGCCCACTCCAACATGGTGAACCTCAGCTTTAACCCGCACATTTGACCAGAAGACTGTTGTTCTGGTTCAGACTAGTTTTTTATTTTTTATTTTTTTTGCCTGTAGTTGACGGTGAAGGCCCTACACATGTGTCCAGAGTCTGGTCAGGCTCCCCAGGAGTGTTGTCTCCGTGTCTCCCTCATGCCTCTCCGTCTGAATATTGACCAGGTACGAGACTGTGTCAAAGATAAGGCTCGCACGCTATCTTCTGACACATTTAAGTTGAAGTTGTATTGTTTTTCTTTTTTGCCCCTAGGATGCGCTGTTTTTCCTTAAAGATTTCTTTACTAGTCTTACGACAGAAGTTGAGTTTTTCTCACCAACTGCCCAAGAAGGTAAAACATCTCTCCAGTAGAAAACACTACACACGAACATTTCTATTTTCCTTTTTTTTCTGTTTGTCTACCATTTGAAAAACAAATGTTGTCTTTAGCAATCAGCAGTATGTCTTTGTGTAGAAAGCATTGATTTACAAATGTTTTTCTTTCTCACAGCTTTCTGTGTGTCTACAAAAAAATCCACTGGTCCCGAGATCTCCTGCAATTTCTCCAAAAACGCCAGCAGCAGCCAGGATCCTGCTCCGATCATCTCCGTTCCTGCTCACAGACGACTGAGCCATAATGGCTTTGGTCAGTCGGGGAGAGAGGAAGTGGCCGACGGAGAAAATTCAGCTCAGTCTTTCAGAGATCAGCCAATCTTCTTTAGGTAACTTCAGGAAGAAAACAATTACAGCTTAACAATTTTATTAACTCTTTTGACCTTGTGGTAATATATTCTTTCACCACTAGGGAGTTTCGGTTTACCTCAGAGGTTCCCATTCGCTTAGACTACCATGGGAAACATGTTTCAATGGAACAGGTACATTACATAAAAATCCTTTTTTTTTTGCATTTCATCATTAAAACTTACGTGATAACTGTGAGATTTTTTTGTGTAGGGAACATTTGCAGGAATCATTATTGGTCTGACGCAGTTAAACTGCTCTGAGCTGAAACTCAGAAGGTTGTGCTACAGACAGGGGTATGTTTGACTTCCCTAAGTGAATAGACTAAAATATAAATGAAAATCGATTTTCTTTTCAATGTTTAGTTAAATCCATCTTTTTTCCGCGTGTGTTTTACAGGTTACTAGGTGTTGATAAGCTCTTTTCCTATGCGATAAATGAATGGGTTAATGACATAAAGAAGAACCAACTCCCCGGTCTGCTGAGTGGTGTTGGACCTATTCACTCTGTGGTGCAATTGGGTGAGTTTCTCATAAAAAAAAACCCTAATAACAAATGTTGAAGTCCATGTGGATCTCATGGATTTGTCCTGTTCTCAAAATGATGATTGACAGTCCAGGGATTCAGAGACTTGGTGTGGCTCCCCATTGAACAGTACAGGAAAGATGGTCGGATAGTCAGAGGATTTCAACGTGGCACTGCTTCATTCGGCACTTCTACTGCCATGGCTGCTCTGGAACTGACCAACAGGATGGTCCGCACCATACAGGTTAAAAATCCCTACAGAACTGATAGACCTTTATTGGTAGTTTCCTTCAGAAGGTGAAGGCATATCTGCATCATGGTTCTCATTACTCGTGACTTGGTTTGGTCTGGTCCGACTACAGGCAGCAGCAGAGACAGCCTATGACATGGTGTCCCCAGTGCCCGATGAACGAGAAACCAAGAAGATGAGACGATATTCTCCTTATGGACTCTCTCACCAGCCCGTGGACCTGAGGGAGGGTGTGGCCAAAGCGTACACTGTGGTCAAAGAGGTAGTTGTAGCCTGTATTTGGTTCTATCTGGAAAAAAAGTTAGTGGTTGGGATTTGACTAAGTGGTGTCTGCTGTTCCACAGGGGATCACAGACACTGCACTGACCATCTATGGCACCGCCACACGGGAGCACGAGCATCGTGGGATGACAGGGGCCGTGGGAGGAGTTTTGCGTCAGCTGCCCCCGGCTGTCATTAAGCCCCTCATCGTGGCCACTGAGGCCACCTCAAATGTTCTGGACGGGATGAGGAATCAGATTCACCCTGACGCACGACAGGAGGAGACGCAGAAGTGGAGACAGGGCGAGGAGTAACTTTTGCCGGCGTGAACTGGAAATGCCAATTGCACAAAACTCGAGAGCTGATAGAGACGAAAAGGACCTGTTTGTAAATAAAATAGTCGTCATCTCATCGCAATTTGAGCTCCTGCGGTTCCGCTTCTGTCGGCTGGCCAGTCCTCTCATAGTGCCTTCATGGTTATCAGCGCATCAGTCTGGCTGTGTGTCTGTTCATAGCAGTTGTTTAAAAAGAAAAGAGCTAATGGATCACATGGACTGTCTGAGGACTAGAGTGTGAAGTCACTGTCCTGTATCATGAGGCACACTAAAGGTTCTTCTTCAAACAGTTTTGTTTACATTTTGATTTTTATAATTTTCTCCTTAATGAAAGGCACTTATAAATGTGTTTTGTCTCTTATTTTGTCAATTAAGGGTATTAATTTATTTGAAGTAAACTGTATGTGGGTTTTATCATTTACTGTAAAGCATCCTCTGGTGTAACATTTCATACAAGTGTAAGAACAAAGACTTTAGGACTGAATGTCACAGATGTGAAAACCTCTGTTTGCTACAAGGTTGGGAAGACGGAACCTTTGATTATTGTGTTTAAAAACAGTGTAAGTAAATTGTGCTGCTTTAACTGTACTAGACTAGAACAAATGTTGAGGGAGAACGTTCTGTCCTGTCGTATTTTAAAGAGGAATTATCTTATGCTGCTTCAAATTCTCTATCTGTCCTAAATACTGGTGTGGTTTAAAATTGCTCCTGTTTATTAGCTTGTTTTCTGTGTTTTCGTGGAGGGAATTTGTGGTTGTACATATGTGTACAGTTTTGAATTTGTATTAAAAGCATGAAAGGGAATTAAAAGCTGTTGCTCATGCCATGACCAGGGGCCTGTTTGCTGTTGTCTGTCAGACACATAAAACTAGTGGGTTTGATATTTTTCTAATGATGTATATGGAGCAAATTTTAGATTTTATTGTAATGAAATTACATCTTCGCTATTTCTAGTATAAAACATCTAAAATTATTTAACAACATATACCACACTTTGTTATGACTGTGCCATTTTGTCTGATCTACACTCAGACAAAATGTTCATTCTACATGGAGTATTGCTTTGACAGTGCCAGCCTGGACAGACTTGTTCCTCTGTTGTCTGACCTCTAACCTCCCTGGAGTCTTGTGTCCTCACCTGCCAAATCACCGGCAAGCCATGACCCCCGTGTCACCAGATGAACATCATATCAGCCCGCACACACATATGGCTCCATTTGATTTTAATATTCATTGCTGCCATTGTTCATAAAATGCAGATGACCTCAGCTCCCTGGACGTGACTACGTTCCTAAGCTCCGCTGCTCTTTCTTGGATCAAAGCTTTGAGAAATCATTTTCTGACACAAGGCTCCCTAGGAGGTAAGGTAAATTACACTGACCTGAGAAAATATTTTTCTGTATGCTTTTTAATTTACTACTACATTTTACTAGCAAGTAAAAGTAAAATGTTATATATCTAGATTTATTTCTAGTTTATTAGGTTTTCCAACAACAGCCATTTTAATATATCATGTATTGTAGGCAGTATATGACTGATTTTTACACTTATTTTGTTCCCTCACCTCCAAGGTCTTGACATTTTTCTTTTGCCAGACGCTTTTAACCAAAACGGCTTACAATGAATTCCCAATATGTGAATGGGGTTCCTGTGGGAATCGAACCCAAGACTTTCTCCTCTAAGGGGCAAGTTTGCTAACCCCTACACCATAGTACCACCAACCACTACCAGCCTCTTCAAGTTTGAAAATTAAAAAAATATATATTCATTGAGTTTACGAATAAAATAACACAATAAAATAAAAAGATATTTTACAATAACACAATAGATAAAAATTATAGAATAACATATTTTTAAATTTCTAATAATTGGTACACATAACCAAAGAAAATAGCGACTACTGTGCCTGATAACAGTAACTAAAATAGTCTTATTATTAAAAGGAATAATATATTTTAGGTAAAAATGTTGTCATCTAGTATTTATATTTTAATATATATATATACATACAGTATATATATATTATTGCACATTGATTTCAGATATTCGTTTCACCATAATTTCCTCTAAATGTGATTTCAGACTTTTCAACCATCTCAATAATAACAGTGATGTTGTCATTATATAAATCGTGGATCATTGAATTAACAGCAAATACACCTATAACTGTACTGTATTGTTAGCTTTATGTTTGGTTTGGTTAAACGTAACTTACTGACGGAAACGACTTTTTCAAATTCGTTAGTTTTCGTACACACTCGAGAAAAGACGGAAGTTTCATAAAATCAGTTTTCCCTTCCTTACAGCAACAGCAGCAGGGACTCACTCCGCTGCAGTGATGTGGCGACCTTCTACCCGGTGACCTGAGCTGAAATACACTTGAACCTGCATCGTTTATCGTCGTCTCGCCCTGGTGAGAATTCTCTGCTGTATTTATTGACTGTACTGTACTGTACTGTACTTTCTCAGTCCGGTCGGGGACTAAAGTGGGAGCTAGCGGAGTTAGCCTCCCGGATGCTAATGTCAGTTCACAACAGAGGAAGTTACGGGATTATTGGGCCAACGAAACATTACCAACACACGTCAGTGCTTTGGACCTCTCTACTCTGTCGTGGTCAACAGTGGACGTCGGTGTCAAGTAACAGTTTGTTTGGGTTTATTTAGCTGCTGTTAGCACGGAGGCCAGTGTGGTGTCGTCGTCTCCCTCTCCCCTCAGCTCTGGTTGGGAAAGGCGGAGCTTCCTCTTTTTTTGCAGCCACCCAGTCTTAGGTGTTCGGTTCTTCTCTTTCTAGTCATGGACACATCTGAGGCTACGTCGGAGCTGCAGTCTCGACTCTCATCCCTGTCCTTTTCCTCTTTCCCCGGAATCACATCCCAACAGTGCGACGACGGACCGGTGGAGCGGTGAGACCTGTTGCTGACTGTATCCATTCTTCCTGCTGCAGCTGCTGCTGTTTCAGAAATGTTTCACCACAGATTTAATCATCACCTGATAAATGTGGTGTTTCACAGGCTCCAGAATACAGACCTGTCTCTGTCCGAAGACCTGACAAAGATGGATGAAGCCAAACAGGATCCTGGGCTGCCGTCAGAGGTACCATAGTTGATCTGCTTGGCTCTTTGGAGGAAAAGCCTTCATTTATTAGCAGGCAAACATGTTTAAGTATTCTAATGCCATTTTGCCTAATAATGAATCTTGTATGTGTGCATTTGAAGGATAATGAAGAGGCCCCTGCTGACCTGGCCCCTGGGGGAGCAGGCGAGGAGAACAACAGTGCTGGGAGCTGTCAACTCTCCGCTGAGATGAAAAGTGAGGACCTGCTGAGTTTGTTTTCATCTGGAGGGTTAGACCAGGATTCATTAATCAGTTATTTATGTTCACGGAGTAACACAAGCGACTGAGCCCCGTTTGAAGTAGAGCTGAGAAGTGAGTCTGGTCGATTTAACTCACTTACACATGCTAGTCACAGCTGGCTAATTAGTGTCTACATATAAGAGTCACTAAGTAATTAGTCTCCTGGTCTAATCAGGGTAGTTACTGATCAGGATCGATCGGGTCTTTCATGTCCCTTTATGTGTTAATCAGTGATGGGGCTTTAAGATTAGCTTAGCCTTTTTGATTTATGTTGTTTTAGTAATAATAATGTTAATAATATCACCATCTTTGAGATAATGAAAGAACAGTTTAGAGACATTACCAATAGGCAGAAGACAGGGGGCAGAGCTTGAGGAGTTAAAAAGATGCTGAGATTCTCTTCAGGGGAGACAAGGATGGACAGGATCAGGAATGAGGTGATTAGAGGGACAACACAGACAGGAAGGTTTGGAGAAAAAGCTAAAAAAAGAAGCCAGATTGAGATGGTTTGGACATGTTCAGAGGAGGGACAGTGGATACATTGGTAGAAGAATGATCCTAGAGATGGAGCAGGTAGGAGATAAGGAGGAGATTGATGGATGCAGCGAGGGAGGACATGGTGGTAGTTGGAGTCAGAGTAGAAGATACAGAGGTAGATGGAAAAGGTTGATTCACTGTGGAAACCCCTGAGAAAGGGACAAGCGGAACAAAGAAGAAACTTAACCACACTGTACTGAGATAACAAGAAAAAATATTTAACATCTGAGTCATGCATTTTTCTTGCTGTTAATTTTTCCCCACGGCAGCCCAGATGCCGCCACTGAGTACTCCAACAACATGGACATCTGCTTCACTCAAGGAACTGAAGGCTAAGCTGCGACAGGAGAAGGACAGTGTGGTGACAGTGTACAGAGGCGACATCATGACAGTTCACGTTCCCACTGTCCCCGAGGCCAAAAAAGTCTGCTGGGAGTTTGCTACAGATGGATACGATATTGGTTTTGGCATCTATTTTGACTGGACACCTGTGACTAACCGCTCCATCACGGTGCACATCAGTGAGTCCAGCGATGATGAAGACGAGGAGGAGGAACTAGAAGGTCAGTGAATGGTTATGAATGCACCGCAAGATGTCTGTATGTAGGGTAATAATCTTGACAAACACTTTTAATCAGAACTACGCCACGTACTGTACATCACGGTAGAAAAATGTATATGTTGCTCATACATTGATATTTCTTTCTTGTTACTCCGTATAAATAAGAGCGTGTTTAGTTCAACACAAAGCTGAAGTACTCACAGGAATTAAAGTAAGACACAGATATTCCACAATCCCAAGTTTTTTTTTTTGTTTTTTTTATAGCCATCTAGTGACACCCAGAGGAAATGCATAACAGAAATACATTAAAAAATCAAATTAAATATAAATAAACATTTTTAGCCAATTTATGGATTTATTCTGGTAGTGTATTAACCAAATGCCATAATGTTTTTAGGACCTGTTGGAAATGGAGATGTGGAGAAAGGCTCCAAAACTCAAACCAACTCGAATCTGGCGGAACTCTTACCCGTGTATCGACAGGACAGTCACTTGACCGTCTTCGGGGGCAGCCACGATTTCCCGGGGGATGGAACCTACCTGCTGAAGTTTGACAACTCCTACTCACTATGGCGAAACAAAACACTCTACTACAGGGTTTATTACAGTGCCTGAGGTGTTCGTCTGCCATCAGAGAATGTTGCTTAAATTTTATGATTAATTATTTTTTTGACTCCACACTTGGGAAAAATGAAGTTCTAATATAAAGTACAGGCTTATCTATTTTTATCACTCTAGGCGTGCGTTGCCACTTGTTGAAATCATACATACATATCTATATATATATAAATAAATATATAAACATACATATATATTATCAGATAGCTTGGATGCATGGACTCATGTATGCAGTGGGTTCAGGCACATGTGTGAAATTTAGCAGTGAATTGAAAAAGTCTACACAACGGTTTATAGCACCAGGGTCTTTATGTGTAACAATGATACAAAATGTTTGTGTATTTTTTATTTAGACCAAAGTATAAAATTATATGTGAGATGTATGACAACAAACCATTTAGGATAAATATCCAAAATCATGAGAAAACTTAAACATCTTTATGACTTTATTCTTTATTCATGAGTTTTTTCTTACAACATAACCACTTTAGTCTTATAGACTTGCATATTTTTGTTACGCTGCAACATTATTCTTATATACTTTCTACTCCTTTCTTGAGGGATACATCATTTTTTTCCTCATAATATTAAGGCTTTATTATCATAAACAACTGTTTTACTATCTTCACTGCGTCACATGTCATTTCAAAAGCCTTGGATGGGGCACCTGTGGTGGTTGGTGATGGAGTTCATGGTGGATTTTTGAATAATTATGGCACCAACTGTTCTAGTGGGTTAACTTTTTGTTCTTTGTGCGACCAAATGAAGTTTTATATATTTTTCTGTTATAGTTGAGTGTGTTTTAAATGAAATGGACAGATAATGCCCACTACAACATCGTGTTGTGTAGACTTTTTTTTTGCCTCCACTGCCTATTGTCCCCACTCATACATGGTAGCAGTGATCAGGGAACTCACTTTGCACACATTTACTGTACTCCAGCAGGTTTTTTTTATCAGCAGTCCTCTAAAACATTTCAGTTTGGGTATAAACGGCTGCACTTTCTGCGATTCAGATTGTTCTTTGGTTTGTAGTTTGTTGCCGTCGCCTGTGTTTTATCATGCTGCTTTGTTCCTACCTTGTCAAATCCAATCATGTGATAATGCAGAGTGGTTCGAAAAATAGAAACTGCACAGACAAGTCCTCTGTCTCATGGTGGTGTGTCTATAGATGTGTCCCCTCTGGTAACAGTTTTTCATTGTGTTCCTTTTTATGACACAAATAAAAAGGCGCTTCTTATCATGGAGGGCTCTTATTATGTCATGAAGATCCAATATTTACATTTGCCTTAGTCCTGCGTTCAGTTGCTGTTTTAGGAGAAGGGAGCAGGTGTGGTAACTCCACTTAATGTGTTCTGTGCACCAGTCTGTGTCACTGTGTTTGTTGATAAATATATTTAGTTCTTTGTGTTTACTTTGCTCACATGTGCACATTGTTCCAAAGATTTCACAGATGTGGCTGCTGAGGATGGACACAATGGATCCAGCCTTTGTTTGCTGTAATGGTCTTCTCACTGTAACTTATATTTGTTCGTGAAATTTCTATTCAACAATAAAAGAGAATATGGACTTGTTCTCTCTATGGCTCATTTCACAGCCAGCAGAATTGCTATTGCAATGACACATCTTCAGTAGGGCAAAACTAACCTGCCTCACGACGGTCTCAACTTCATTGCTCGCAGTTTCAACTCTCCAGGATTAGAAAGTACTTCAGGAGCATCCCTTGGGTTTCTATTAAATACTGGCATTGGGGGATTGATGTAATTGTTACAGAGTGGGTGATGAAACCTGGATTTATTTTCAGCCCTCCCTGAAGGCCAGTCAATTCCCAAACTCACCTTTAGTGCCAGACTTAATGTACTCAATATACAAGTATGTAAAAAGTACTGTATGAAACCATTCACCACAATAACATGAGGAACACTATATAATTGAATTTGTCATTTTTTTTTATTGCTACTGCCCTCATTGCACACAAACATTAGAAAAAATAAATAAATCGAATGTCCATGATGGATACAGGCCAGTTAATGTGTTTAATATTTACTCATATTTTTTTGTCTGAGGTATTAACTTTTTCCAGTTTACTCGTGTGTCACCAAGGCCAAATTTTCATTTTGTCTCAGAATGTAGAAAGTAAAATGAATATGAGGAGAAATTGTCTCAAGCATGCACACATACTCAAAAATTTCCCAAATTTACATGTTAATCAGATAGTGAAAATTACTTTCAAAATAAATTGCTTTATTTTATCTATTTACTAATATTTTGTCCTCATTATCTTTTTCTGAATGTTTGTCCTGAAATAAGAAAAAAAATTACAAAAGAAAATTTAATTCTCTTACGGGCTCATTTGTCATTTCTGTTTGTTTTTACTTAGTATTTTAAATTACTTTTTAGAAATATCTCTTTGGAATTTTTCAATTAAGTCCCAGTTTCTCATGTTGTGTTGGTTAGATGGTGAAAAAATATGATGGTGAAAAAATATGAAATATGTTTTTGGGTATCATTTTATATTCCATTTGTTCTTTAATGAAATTAATTTTTTCTCATTACTTTATTAGTTTCTGTTTTTAATGGAACCTGTTTTTGATATATCTGTTTTAAATCAGAGCACTTTGAGGATTTAAAAAAAAAATGTGTTCAGCAATATCCAAGTTTTACATGTCACGTTCTTCAGATGGTTAAAATATCTTTAAAAAAATTTGAATTTTTTTTGCATTTGCTCATGAAATTAGAGAATTTAAATAAAAAAAGTAAATGCTCTAAAATTAAAAAAGTAAGATCCACGTTTTGAAAGTAGTGTTATTTAGTTAGAGAAAAATTTGAAAACGATAGAATTTGGTGAATTTTTTCCTTTCTAAATTTTTTATTTTCTGCACATTTTTCATTTCCAAGCACTTTAAAAAATTGGATCATATTTTTTTCCCCTCTGACTAGTACAACATGTAAAATTGTGGGTTTTTTTTAATACTTTTATTTTAAAAAATTTTTAGTCAAATCCCAATTTCAAGTTTTGTGTTGGTCAGATGGAGAAAAATGATGACCTTTTTTTTAAAAAATGTACGATTTTCTAGATGTTTCACATCAGCATGTTGAGAATTGTTTTAAAATTTTAGGGGAATTTTTCATCTAAATAGCACAATTTAAAAAAAAAAATCTGAAATCCACATGTTGTGCTGGCAACAGGGTGAAAAATAATTTCTTTTCTATTAGATTTTCCTTTTTAGTTAAGGCTCAATTTCACGTGTTGTGCTGGTCAAATGGTAAAATATTATGATCAAAACAATTTTTCATATATTTTTTTCTTAGCAAAATCCAAGTTTGGCTTGTAATATTGTTCAGATGATTTATAAACATGTTGAAAATTGTTGAATTTATTCAATTTTTTTTCTGCATGTTTCTCAACAAATTAAAGCACTTTTTTTCAATGAAGTCCCAGTTTTATATAATGGGTTAATCAGATGGTGAAAAATAACAACTTTCTTAAAACTTTAATTTTTCATAGATGTTTGTTTTGTCAAATAGAAGAATATAGAAGTTTTCACAAAATGTTAGTGCTTTTCAGTGAAATTTTTTTGACATTTGTATTTTGACATGTTGTATTTTTCTGCATGTCACACATCAAATGATAACATTTTTTATTTATATTTTTTAACTTTTTCAGTAAAATCCCAACATTTGATGTTGGTCAGATGTCAAAAAGCTATGAGCATTCTTTTTTTCAAAATGTAATTTTTTTCAAAAGTTATTTATAAATGATCAAATAAAACATGTTTTTAATCTCTCCTTTTTTCTGAATGTTTGTCCTATTATGGGCATTAAAAATTATTTTGTTAAATTGCAGCTTCATATTTTCTTCAATGTTTATATCTTCATGGATGTCAACTAAAGCATTTTAGGGAAGAAAAAACACTTAAGTAGAGATGCTGGTAAATGGTGAACTGATGGTGAAAGTTGTGAAGGTTTTTTTTTTTCAAAATTTTTTTTTCTAGATGTTTCTTTTCAAATAAGAGCATTTTGATGATTTTTTTCTTACATATTTGGTAATTTTTTAGTATTTTTTTAAACTCTCATAAAATTTTACTATTTACAAATTAAAGCAAATGAATTTTTTTTTTTACCAAGATTGTAAAACATTATAAGCAAATGTTTAAATTGTTTTTAATCTTCAACTATTTCTGGATGTTTGTTGTCAGTTAAGATAATTTTGGAAAGTTTTCAGAATTCTCTATGGGAATTTCTTCGTAATCTATTTTCTATATTTTCTATAAAATTCACAAATTCACATATAGTATTGGTCAGGTGGTGAAATTTTGGTTGTTCCAAAGCGTTTTTGGAATTTGGGTGGTAAATTTTTTACCAGGTTTTTTGTATGCTTCTTATCAATTTAGGGCAAAAAAACAAATTCTGAATTTTTTTAGGAATTATTTTGTAAAATTGCAGTCTCAAATTTTTCACAATGTTTATATCTTCATTGATGTAGCATTTTATTTTTTCAGTTATGTTTGGACTTTCTAAATGGTGAAAATTGTACGTGTTTTCTAGATTTTTCTTTTGAAATAAGAGCATTTTGAGGATCTTTCTTAGTTATGATTCACTTTTCTCTTTAGTAGAATCAAAGGTTGAACCTCTGTGAGGGCGGGGCAGTGGTTAGCGCACAGCTGCAGCCTGGAGAGCAGGTGAGTGGCGAGGCTAACGCTACGCAGGTGATAACATTTCCATTGATTGTTCCTCTCCTCTAATGAGTAGGAGCCGGATGCACAGGAGGAGAGAAGGACGAACATGCAGAAAGCAAATGCCACATGTCTGACAGAGAAATGGACATTTATGAATTGTGACTGTGAACGGAGCTGAGACAGCTGGGAACTTGTTGTTGTTACTGGACAATAAAACTGCATTTTGAACCCAGAGTTGGCATCCTGTGTGTTCAGAGGACTCATGAACTATCACACCATTGAAAACTCAAAATTAACCTTTCATTCAGAAATTGCGATAAGATAAGACAAGATGTGGTACAGAATAAATGTAGAGTATTATAGACAAAGACCTTTAATTCATAAATGGAAAGACATTACATTAAATAGTTGTTAATGCTCTGTGAATAAAATGTTTCTCTTATTTTCATATCTGAATGAAAACTTAAAAATGAATTTTTTGAAGTTACGGGAAAGAGATGATTGAAAGTCAGCGTTATCGAGTCTCAAAATGTAGATTAATTTTACACGTGACTTCAAACTCTGTCTCATTGGAGAAAGAATGAAGGGCAGATATGACCACAGTTGCAGCTGAGAGGGTCAGGAAAGGATTGTGCAACAAGTTTGTGGAGCGCTATGATGGCTCACTGCAGCTCAGTCAACAGACTCTCACATAGAGTCGTATTGGTTATTATTAACTAGTTAAGGTGAGTGAGTCTTGGGTCTATGGCTAACTGTACACTGGAGAACCATACAATAAAGTATTAATTTATTTTCCTTTTTTCCTCTCATGACTAGCCACTGGACAGTAGCACTCATCTGGTCCAGTGGAAACGTCTATTTCCAGATGAATCTGTGCAGCAAAATGAGCCAGAACGCTGACACCGATTAGAAGATAAGGAGACTTTAAATAGTTGGTGGTCCGGTGCTGCTGTGTGTCTGAGCTCTTCCTGTCCTGGTTTCTAGAGCAATCATCTCCAACTCCGGCAGCAAACAGTCCACTTTGCTCTCTCATAGGTCGTGGAAAAATGGAACCCAGTACGTCCATTGGTGGAAAAGACACCTCAGTTTGGCTCAGGGTGTGACTCCAGCTCCAGGACTTTTGTGTTCACATATGGCCTGTTTCACGGTGCTTGATCTTCAATGACAAAACTGCAGGGCAAACTGTCATTGGTCAGACTTCCTGATGTGGATAGTATGGGTGAGGACAATAAGAGGCGTCCATGGCCAAGAAAAGGCATCTGCCAGGTAGGAAGGACAAGGAAACACAGAGATGGTCAGCAACAATTGAGTCAGTGTACTCGCTTGTACCACTCTATGTGTCTGAGTGACTCCCACACAGAAAATACAGTGGAAAACTACCACAGTATCTTCATATTTCAGTCAAAGACTAATCCCAATCAAAGAAATAAAATCTAACCTCTGCTGAGAGATGGTTTTGTTTGGGTTATTGGTTAATGATGCAACTTTAATGGAGTATTTTTCACAAATAATCTGGCAACCCATTAATTAATCCCACATTACAAACATTACTACACTAATCTTGAACTTCTACAGCTACATTCGTACATTGCAAAGTTAAAATTGTTGGGTGATTTAAATTGTCATTTATTATTAAAAAGCAGAAGAGCTTTCAACAAATCCTGTTTCGATTAGTCATTGATTATTTCTTGGATTTTAGAACCATCTCATTTGGTAAATGAGTCTTACCGCCACCCGCTGGTTGCATGATTTGGACCACAAAATAGTGTGTTTTTTGTGACATGAAAATATAATGAGACCGATTGCTGGGAATATTTTTTTTTAGACCTTTTTGCTTAAATTTATCTTGTATTTGTGAAAGGTTTGTTGACCAGGGAACAATGAGCACAAATGACCATGCACAGTCATTTAGTATTAGTATGTTAGAAAAATACTATCAAAGTGTTTATTGCGTTATTTATTAACCACAGGTTGTTGGTAAAGTGAATTATATGCAGGAAAAACCTTTAAATATTGCATGGAAATATGTAAATACCATGATGATGGCGTAGTGATTATGGAGTACTCAGCTGTGAAGTGTATGAACATGGCTCCACTGCCTGCAGGGTTAGTTAGTTAGATCTTAAACCGTCACTCATGAACCCATCTGGTGTTAGGAGTGATTTTTATATCCAGAACTGACGCAAACATTTTGGACTTAAATTGGTTCTTACACTTTGTATCACACCTTTTGATCACATGGCAACAATCAAGGCATTTTGTTAAAAATTGTTAATAATAAATGGTCCAAGGTGTCAGTTGTGATTGTGAAGTTAATAAAATGTCACAATTAAGTTTGAATAGAGCAACTGTGTCATCCTCTTTTTAAATGGGATTGGAAGTACTATTAAAAATGTTACAGTTCAATTTAAGGTACACACATATATCAAAGTCAAGGCCTGTGGTCTCATATTTTGTGGCCCTCTAGAGATTAGTGTAATAATGTCTGCGTGGATGTTTTAGGAGCAGTGGTTTAAATACCATCCATACACACAGTTTTTCTGTGATCCCAGTTTTACTTGATGCTATTTTAAAATTACTTTAATAATTTATTGCAATGGGCGACACATTACGCTGAATGAAAATGAATCAATAATAAGTAGGGCTGGGTATTGATTCAAATTTTCTAAATCGATTTGATTCGATTCACAAGGGTTCGATTCGATTCAATTCACGATTCGCTTCGTTTTTCGATTCAGTTTTTGTCATATCAGTTATAGTTCGGTACCAACGTTATTCTCAGAAGAATCAAAGCTAAAATTGAAACTTAATCCATTTGCTAATAAAAAATGTATTTTTTTACATTTATTTTAATAATTTTTTTTTTTTACATTTATTTCCATCACAAATTTACTCAAGGCAGTCATATTAATCCATCATGCATTTTTTATTTACCATGACTTGACCCAAAATTACAAGGCAGACTTTAGTTTTAGATTTTAGTGCCATGTTGTTTTTACATTTGTTTTACGTGCGAGTATGTTAACTCACACGTAACTATGTAAATACGTAATAACTTGTGGTGCATGAGCACACGTTAAGTTGTTGGGAAAAGAAGGTAAAAAAAAGATCGATTTTTGGATTTATGAATCGATATCATCCTATTAACAAAAAAATCGATTAAAATCGATTAATTGATTTTTTTAACCCAGCCCTAGTAATAAATATATGACATTTTTTTTAAATTAATATTATTTTTTCATTATTTTAAGGGATTTTTTTCTTTCTACAGCAAGGTGCTAATAAGGTTAGCATTGGCCTTTTCAGCAATAGGCACCCATATAATAACATAACCATATCATAACAACTCGTATCTCAAGGCACTTTACAAGCAAGAGTTCAGAACATTTAGATGTGAGCACCAATATTTTGTGGCCACAATAATTGCTAACCAAGTGACAGACACATCACCATGTCACAAAAATAGGGACATCTAATATTGACTTTTAGTTGATAGTCAAAACAGAGGTGTCAAACCTACGGTCCACAGACCAAAACAGGAGGTTGAACTGGACCACTGGTTGAATTAAAAAATAATAATGAAAGAAAGATTCTTGTTCAGAATATGAATATATTTAACTTTTTTTATATTTAATTAAATATAAAGTTTTATTGTACTTTGTACTGTAATGTCAAACATTACTGCTGTAACGTTTGACATTACAGAATAAACTCATTTCTACGCAATCATTTCTAGGTCACAACATCTAGACAAAACCCAAGCATTTCAGTGTTGTCTTCACTTTTAGAGGAAAAAAAACTACAAAAAATTCTTATGAGCATAAAAAGTTCGATTCACACTCACTCTCACAGACTGTTAATGTAGATAGAGAGCTGAAGGACTCACCATCGATGTCCACTGCAGGGACTTGTTGCATGGTCTTCAGTGTTTTGTTCTGTTCTGTGAGCTTGAAAACACAGAGACAGTATTATTTAAATCTATTCACAAGTTATAAAGCGATGAAAAACAAACAAATTCAAACATTACATTGCTATTAAAACGACATTACAAACAAGGAAAAGTGTAAGGGTGAAGTTCAACTGTTTTGTAGTTGTGTGGTTATTGCGCGGGTGAGCGGCCACAATGCGGTTCAGCTCTAAGCCAATCAAAATACGTCTTTTATTCTTGGGCGTCTATTATTTTATTTCACGGCCAGTGATTGGCTACAGTGTTAATTTCAGTGTCACACGCTTTTTGGCAGGAGGAGAAGAACCAGGAGTTCAGGCGACTCTTCAACGGCGTCGTCGTCATGGGAAAGATGAGCTTCTACGTCCTGTGGTCTCTGCGTGACGTCCCGAGGCAGTTTATTAGGTTATTCTCCCTCCCTTAAACCAAGGTATCCTTCCTGAACTTTCTCTGGATTCACTTTTCATGTTTTGTTGGCAGCAAATCCAATCGACGGTTCTTCCAGGTGCACGTCCCGCTGCCTCTGCCTAAACACCTGATCATTTTCGGGCTGGGAGAGTGGAAATGTGGTGAGGGCGCCACCATCTCAGTGGAGGTGGTGGTCAGTGCCGAGGTGGAGGCCCAGAGGATTGGAACCCTGACCTCAGAGACAAGGTTTGTGATAGATTGGACCAGTTAGAGCTGGGGAATAAAACGAATCATTTTGTGTAAACTATGAAATGGACCATGGATTTGACCTAACCTGGTAGAAGGAAAAACATGTGACATAATGATGTGATTTACTTCTGTCTTTATTGAAAAAAACCCCATTACATAAATGGTAAGAATGGAAAGAGCCGGTGTAGTGGTAAATAGATGGTTGAAATGAAGATTGTCCTCTGACTGTGGACTAACTTTCCATCTGTGTCTTCTAACTCAGGTCCCTGGTGTGGGAGGGGGAATGGAGAGCAGACCTTGCCACAGTTGCAGCAGAGCGAGGCAGGAGAGGAGTGTACGGCAAGATTATTCTGGCTGTTTGTGGAGCGGTACGATGGTTCACACATCTCAGCCGACCCAATGACACTGAGTCTTATTGGTTTTTGTTGACTGATTGTGTGGCCCATGGTATTATACAGTGTTGTTTTCTCTTTCTTCTTGTGACCACAGGACACAGGTGTCTACAGCAGCACTCCTCTGGTCCAGAGGAAGCGTCTGTTCCCAGGACAGCACAACACCACTGATCTGTGCAGCACAATGAGCCAGAACCCTGAGGATGACACAGTTAGGAGATAATGATTCTTTTAATAGTTGGATTTTTTTTTATTATTATTATTCCCATGGTTGCTGTGGGACTGTGCTCTTCCTGTCCTGGTTTTCAGATCACTCTCAACTCCACACAGTTGTGTGACAGCGAAAGCTTTGCTGAGGTCCAAGTGAACAAAGAGGACACCAGTATGTCCGTCAGGGATAAAGATTCCTCAGTTTGGGACGTGGTGAGACTCCAGTTCAAGAATGAACAGAACGTTCATGTTCACATTTGACCGGGGTTTGTCTGACGTGGCATATGCTTCATTTTCAAGGAAAAGTTGCCGAGGTGTACTGTCACCACTAAGAGAGGCCTGCTGACCTGGAGCTCCGAGGACATGGACAGTCTGGTGGAGGACATCGATCAAGCGTCCACGCCCAAGAAAACACGTCTGTGTAGGATGACCAGCCAGGAAGTCATGCTAAATGAAAACAGAGACGGTCAGGAAAAAAAAAAAGTTATTTTTAAACACGACTGGATGCACAGCAAGCATTAACACAAGCCTTGATTTCAGTTTTGACTTGTCCAACACCTCGCTGGTGCCACTCCATGTGTCTGAGTGACCCCCACACTGCTGTCCTCCTGGGTGGGGAGACAACAGATCAGAGCTTCTGCAGGGATTCACTGTGGAAACTTAAACTTGGTAAGTTGACAAACAAACATTTCTGTATCAGCATTCATTTATCAGCCGTGCATATTGATTTTTAAGGGTTCTTTTTTGGAGTTATTTTCACATAATCTGACAAATCATTAAAAATATCCCCACATTTTGGAACATAAACCAACACCTTTAGAAAGTCTACAGATTCAATCCAATATTGCAAAGTTATAGTTGTTTGGCACTAAAATATATTATTCATTTACCTGTTGCTCCGCGCAACAGGTAAATAAATTCTAAAATATTAAATTAAATTCTTTAAATTCTGTAAAATTGTAATTCTGTAAAATTAAATAATGGTAAATTCTGGATATTGACAACATTTCTAAAAAATGAATTCTCCCACAAAGGATTCTTAACGCTGATGTTTACATATAGCAAAGAAGCAAAGACTAACAAACTTACACCAGTTACACAAAAAATGTAGGCAAATTTGTAATAAAGACATTACAGTCTAGAATATTGTCATGGAAATTCTCAGTAACTGAAAACAGGTTCAGCCTTAGCACATTTGGAGATCAAAAAGTCAGGGAAAAAAAATCTGAAAATACAAAGTGAGGGTTTATTCCTGCAGGTTGAGATAAGAAATTTGAGTGTATACCAAACATATTGAATCAAAATGTTTACAGTACCATGTTTGAAGTTCCTAATTTGACCATTTGTGTCCAGACAGTGAGCTGTGGTTCCCCATGAACTCCTCTACCTCTAGTCCAGTACCAGTGTGCTCCCGGGGTCACACTGCCACCTACGACACAGACTCCAGGTCGGTGTATGTTTACGGTGGACTGAAGGAGGGTCAGCGCTACAGTGAGCTGTCTGTCCTCAATACTCAGACCTGGCAATGGAAGCTCATCAATGTGAGTTTGTGACAAAAACATTTCTACATCTCGAACTTTTAATAGTCTCGTAAACAGCAGCGGATGGATCTGTGTAGATTCTCTATCCTTCAGGCCAAAGGCAACATTCCGATGTTGGCGTATCATTCGGCAGTGTTTTACAAGAAGGAGCTCTTCATCTTTGGTGGTATGCGTCCAGGACAGTCATCTGCAGAGAAGTCGTGCAGTAATGCCCTTTACATCTTCAACCCAGAGTTTGAGCTGTGGTATAAGCCCATTGTGGAGGGAGATAGACCGCTGCCACGGTTTGGGTCTGTGTCCTTTGTCTATTAAATATACTGTACAACATGTTATGTCAACTGTTCCAATACTTGCATGTTCTGAACAGACACTCGGCCACGCTGCTGTCACAGAAGTTGATAATATTTGGTGGACAAAAAACTGCAACCTTCCTGAATGACCTCCATGTTTTAGATTTGGGTGGGTGTTCTTTTTTGCCCTTTTTTAATACTATTGAGATATACATTCATACAAATTATTTATTTATAGATACAGTATATATTTAGTGATGTTGATGAAGATACTCATCCATCCAAGAGTTTTGTTGTTTGTCCTGGCTGTTTGCCCTCTTGTCACATGGCTAAGGAAAGGCGCCCAATCCGACCTGACTTGTTACCACTGCATCCATCAATGTCTTGTGCCTCACAATTCTTCAACCTCCAGGTCCTTCTTGTCTGTCCACCTCCTGCCAGATTTCAGAACTATGAGGCTGTTGCCACTTTTGAAGACCTTGGAGCTTAATTCTGCCCAAGAAAAGAGCTTTTCCTGGAGAATCCATCTTTCGTCCCCCACTGATGTTGTAGTGATGGACCCAACTTGGGCTGCCTTGACCCACATGTTCATGTCGTGGGTGGTTGGGTGGGGGGGACTAACTAAAATGGTGCAACTAGTTACCATTTTAGTTAGTTAAAATCCCATCCTTGAGTCGATGCCAATCTGATGTTATACTCTCAGATGAATAGTTTAGGATGAGGCTCCTGATCTTCCTGGGGACAAGGTGTAGGTACATAGATGTAGGTTTGTTTATATAGGTTTTTATGCATATATATTGTATCTATTATCATCATTTTTTATGGGAACCTATTATATATAATGTGTATTGTATCGGATATGTGTATGTAGGTATATATATATATTTTTTTATTTATTTAAACATGTGTGTCCATATGTGTCCATGACCACTCTTGAACATCTCTCTCTCTGAAGGTGTTATGGAGTACTCAGCTGTGAAGTGTGTCAACATGGCTCCACTGCCTCGAGGGTGAGTGAATTGAGCTCGAACTGTCACTCGTGAACCCATCTGGCGTTCTGAGGTATTTTTATATCCAGAACGGTCTCAAACACGTTGGACTGTAATCAGTTCTTACACTTTGTATCACACCTTTTGATCACATGACAACAATCTAGGTATTTTTAAATTATGTTTATAATAAATGGTCCAAAATCAAGTCAGTTGTGATTGTGTATCTAACACAATGTCTAAATGGAGTACACGGTTTCTCCTGATTTGAAAAAAAGGCCCTTTTAAAAAACGACTATTAAAAAAACTAAAAACTCCTTAAAGTTCAGTCTAAAGCACATATTTCAAGGTCCTCAAGGTACATGGGCCAACTCTGAGTGCCCTTCCTATTTTATGTGGCCCACTAGAGCTTAGTGTAATAATGATTTCATGGATGTTTTAGCAGCAGTGGTCAAATTCCAGCCATATGTGCAGCAAGTATTTCTGTGATCTCAGTTTTACTTTATGTTATATTTAAATTAATTTTCAATGGGTTTTATCAAATAAAAAGTCACTACAGTACGGTTAGATTTATTATTCCAGTTTAAGGCACCTGAATTGAAATAAATGGAAAAACTCTTATTCTGTCTGGCCCACATTTTGACTGTTTTGTGATCTGTGTGTGTAGGTTTCATGCTGCTCTCCCAGTTGCAGACAACAGGATTGTGGTCAGCGGCGGTCGTAGTTCAATTGGAGTGCTACGGGACGTTCACATCTTTAATATCGGTGAGTCCTGTTTCTGACCAATATTTTTTTTTAACTGTTTGAGATTAAGAAAACTTTTGTTTGTCCCACAGTTGTGCATTAGTAAATTACACCCTAGTAGATCTTTTGCAACTACATTAATAATTTGATGTTATATAGTTTCATTTAACTTTTGTTCAGTTTTAAACAAAAAAAGGTTATTTGTTGACTTTGACAACGACAATGTTGAAAACTGAAACAGTCAAGATTTAGTGTTGTTAGTTTTCCTTGTGAAAATATAAGTTTTTCTTTAGTAAGTTTTTCAAGTTTGTTAAATGTAATGTCAAGTAACCAACAACTCATTAATCATGATGGTAACCAAGATAAGTAAAAATCTTCATCAACACATTTACTGAGTTTTAACTAAACTGATTTTATCATCTCGTCCTTTAGTCACTTTTCCTAACTTGTCTACAGATACCAACACATGGAGTGCGGTGCAGTGTCCGGCCCTGTGCTCCAGACCTTGTGCAGGACACAGCATGATGACTCTGGGCTGTACCACCCTCGCAGACAAAGAGAACCAGGAGTCTTGCAACAAGACCAGAGTCTACTGCACTGTACTAGTGTTTGGAGGATCAGACTGTTCTGGTACTTTCTACAATGATATAATCAAATGTACAATCTCAGTTCCTGAGGAACATTGATTCATTGTTTCATTATTGAAATGTTCATCATCGTCGTCATCCAGATGGAAAGAGTATTTTTCCTTGTATTTGTGTACCAGATGTCCCTGTGGTATCTTCACACCTCTCCCTCAACCTCATGCTGGGTTGTCTGACATTTGCCTAACAAATCACTATTCTAAGCGTTCATGACTTGACTTCCTATTGGAATTAGCAGCTGCAGTGATGCAGGAAATTGGATTATTTCTGTACAGTTCGCTTCCCTTTATTGACCCTTCCCTTCGATGAAGTATCTTTGTGCTGAAAATAAATATTCTAACCTTAAGTGAATAAAGTAAATACACTGACGCCGGGTATTCTACTGAGACTTTTTTATTGACGTTAAAAGGAAATCATAATTATTGATTTTTATGAACGCAAATCAGGTGGAGTGTCAGGTTGGTTGGATGGATGACTCACTTTAAAAGCCTCGATTTCAAGAAGGCTTTGATGAATTTTTTTGATTGTTGGGTACTGGTTCATATCTACCTTGAACCTGTAATGGTTAAGAAAAAAAATGTTTTCACTAGATGTAGCTCAAAGTGTAGTATTTCTTCATGTCATCTTACCTCTCTGCTGCATTATAGACTTGTGGGACCAGGCAGATGTCAGCCATTGATATCTAAACATAGGTTTGAAGCACAAACTCAAATGTAAAGCACTTGTTTTGTGCCACACTCAAACATCAACACACTGGACAAGTTCCTACCTCGTCACCGACACAGTATTTTCCGGCAGTTTGCTTCAGGAGGGGCTCAAGAGCTGGAGAAAGAAAAACAAAATCACATTCTGTCGTAAGCTGAATTTATTAAATAAATTACTGCATCTGAAGACTAAGTTCCACCAACCTTGGAAGCCACGATTAATGAAATGCTGGGCCCACTGCAACTTCTCTGCTCCAATCTTTTGAATGACATACAGATTCTAATAAAGAGGAAAACATGTGACAGTTTTTTAATAAATCATTCTTACATGTAGCCATTTTAAGTGATTATTCTCCTTCTACAGCAAGGTGCTAATTGGACCTCAATCCCATAAAGTTGTTGACTATAACAACTTTATACAAAAAATGTAAAAGTAACACATACAAAAATAATCAGAATGGTCAGAATATTACAGTGTTTAAGAGGAAACACCAATAATTGGTGTCCACAATAAATTACCAAGTGACAGAAGCATCAACATGTAGCAGAATTAGGCATGTGTGATATTAACATTTGGCTGATCAAAACCAGGGGTGTCAACCTACGGTCTATGGTCCAAACTGAGCAGAAGAGGCTGAGTGTGACCTGCCAGATGCATTTTGAGGAAGTTTTTGGAAAATACTTTTTTTAATATTCAGTCTATGAAATAATATTTCATTAATTCCAAAGACTTATTTTAAATACTTGGACTTGTGTGCTTAGAACTGGCTCAGCTCACTTGATGTATTCTTCTGATTCGGTTATTGACCAATAACAACATACAGTATTTAGCTGTTTGGGTTAAAGGCAGAGGACAAAGTTCAATCTTTTCCATTTCACAATGACAATAATTTGCTTTTTCTTTTAAACATTTTAGGGTCAAATCATCTAGACAAAATTGATCCATTACAATATTGTAATTTTCCAATTCAGAACAAAAAACAATAAGTCCTTACACTGACCTGCAGCGGCTGGATCCCTGAGGCGATGATGTCACTTATCATCCGAACCTGAGCTCGTTTCTTTGGGTCGGCTGGGAGGAGACGAGGTCCAGGCCTGGTCTCATCGATGTACTGAATCACTGCCAGCTGCATGAGCATCAATGGTTCTATTCACACTCACTCCCACAGACTGTTAATGTAAAAGATCCATGATGAGAGAGCTGCAGGACTCACCGACTGAGACAGGGTGACGCCATCGATCTCCACTGCAGGAACTTGTTGCATGGGGTTCAAGGTTTTGTATTGTTCTGTGAGCTTGAACACACAGAGAAGATATGGTTGATGTGGGGTTTTGGAAAATATGTTTTGAACATTAGTAGCTGAGAACAGAAATATTTGAAAATTCCAACTCTGTACCTGTTCTCCTCCATCTTTGATTAGGTTTACTGAGACTTGGTCAAATTCAACTCCTTTCAGAGCAAAAGCTGTTGCACAAAGAGCAAAGATTGCATGTTGACTTACAGAACTATCAATAGAACTGATCAAAATCTTTGGGGTGGATGCAGGACTCACCAATGCGAACCCTCCAGGAGCAGGAGCTTCTGAAGTATCCATGGAGAACAGGCTGAAGAACAAGAAAAATAAAGAAATCATCATAAACCCTTAAAGTCCAGTGAAAGTCTCAATTTCACAAAGCTCGTTTGACGTGCACTCCCTGGTTCACCTTAGTCTGGGCTGCCATGACTTTGACTCTACTGTACTTTTCACAGTTAGCTCGAACTCAAACCATGCGGGAACATCATTCACCAGCAACCAATAGAAAGTCCCCCTGAAACCTCCTCCTACCTACACTTTGCTCCATGACTAAGCAGATTTGGGGTTTCATATGGTTCAAATTAGCAGCCTGCATGCACGCGCACACGCACGGGACACACTGATTTTTTTTAACACTACCTTTGCGAGGAAACGTAACGATAAATGCATTGTTCAGGCTTTTATTTTGGAGGACTAGGTGTGCTCCATGAGCCGTCGTTTCACGCTCTGAAGGTTTCTTTCTCCACAGATGGGTCTGTTCCTTCTCTCTACAAGGCAATGTTTTCAAGAACTCGGAATACAACCGAACTTTGGAGCCCGGTTGCATCACATCCTGTTAGCAAGTGGAAGTCTACAACTGTTTAATCCAATCATCATTCGCCTTGTCCTATCGTAGGTGGGATATCAAAAATCCCGTTCATGATTGGGTAGAGGGTGCTGATTAGCGGGAGCTTTGAAATAAAACCATCTGGAGTCTTGGAAGGACGCGTTCTTTTTAAAACCGAGCAAAGTTACAATTTACGCTGAAGTAGCTCGTACTTTTGTTTTTAATGAAACGTTGAAATGTTTGTAACTTCTAAAGTAGTTTAACCTACAATAAACGTCAATAGAAATGTATAATTAAAGTGCTGAATCAAGCGCAGACAAAATTGAATTAGTCCTGCTCTTACAACCGGAAATCAAGCCTGTTAGCTCAAATTCAATAAATTACTTATAAATAATAAATTTACTATTATTGATTTTTCATTATAATTTGTATATTTTACTTAATTTGCAATTGTAAATAAGAGGTGAGAATTTTGTTGACGAATGAGCCCGTTGTTAAGTGTGTTTTGTCATTTGTCATCAAAATAATTCTAACTCAAGGCCCGCGGTCCAAATACGGCCCAGTAAATCATTTTGTATGGGCCGTGGAAGCTTACAGCGCATCTAATAAAGTGCATCAGAGGTATTTAACCTGGTAAATTAAAGTTGTTTTATTACACAAATACATTTGTTTCTAGCATTAATACTAATTAACTGCAGTAACATGTTATACATAACAGTTGGATCTATACAGTCTTCCATAAACAAACAAACCTTCAGGGAAAACGTATAGTTGATGTAAACACCCCTGGTACAAATTAGTTTGACACCACTTTTTCAGCTTACTGTTGTAACTGCGTAAAATTTGTATTATTCAATGAAAGTTCTGCATGTTAGCAGCAAAAATCGAACAGAATACTTAAGTTCAAACCGCTTTCTTGCAGTGCAATCATCATCTGCTTTGAGTACTTTGAAAGAACCAATGTCTCGCACTTTCTACCAAAATACAGTAGATGGCAGAATTGTCCCATAGATTGCGATTGCAGCGTCGATCCTATCACTTTGAAAGGGATGAGCGACTGCTAACTGTGCACTGAAGGATTTGTGATTGAACAAGTGCAGTTACTAAAACTTTTATGCCACAGGTTTATGGGGTCGTTTGTTATAGTTATAGTTTGTAATAGTTTTATAATCCACACGCGTGATTAACATTGAATTTAACATTACATTAACATTTACAATTAAACCTAATTTCTTTTTTTGTCATTGTGATTCACACAACAGAAGATGAGAAAATGTCACATCTGTATTTAACCCATCACCAAAGTGAGCAGTGGACAGCTTTGAGCGCCTGGGAAGCAGAATGTGGGGACATTAACATGCTGAGGACACCTCAGCAGTAACTTGGCGGTAGGGGGATTCAAACTGGGGGCTTTTGGGACCCAAGTACGCTTCCTTAACCAATAGGCCACCAACTGCCAAAAACATCTATTTAATATTACATTTATGCATTTAGCGGACACTTTTGTCTTAAGTGACAAATTATCACTATCAAGCATGTGATTCCTTGGGGAATTGGAAATTTAACCCAGGACTTTGCCTCCACAGCAGGCGTGCTAGCCACCAAAAATATAGAACATTCATTTTCATCTGCTTATCTGTCGGACCTTCAGAAGCCAAAATGTTTTTTCATCTTTTGCGGGTGCCTCTGTTCTGAAGTATTTTCCTACCTGTAGCGAAAATTTATAGACATATTTGAATTTTTTTCCTATTATTTTCCTACCATCTGTTTTAAAGGTGGTAGCATATCTTCATAGATGTTAAACACCCTTAATATCTATCTCACACCTTTAAACTACAACTACTTAATTACTTCTACGACTTCTCCACTAATTTTAGTGGTTTGACACTAGTAACCTGAGGGACCCCCTGGTGGTGAGGCCGTGCGCTGCAGCCTCTTTAGCCGATTCTGTTAATTCAGCCTTGGCCTCTTAGTACTACTGCAGGTACTGCTCCCCGTTTGTCTCACCCTTTTGACTCTGTTTCCCTAAGAGCTTTTGGTTGTATCACATTGGGGCCACCCAAGCCGCCCTAACCACACCTCTCGCCTTGTGCCTTATTGTAACTTCACTTCGGTGTGAGCTGGGAGCAAGAGCTTGTTGAGTC
This sequence comes from Paraplagusia blochii, assembly GCA_016785265.1. Lineage (NCBI taxonomy): Eukaryota > Metazoa > Chordata > Actinopteri > Pleuronectiformes > Cynoglossidae > Paraplagusia > Paraplagusia blochii. Next base: position 106,606 of record JAFBJS010000936.1, read on the forward strand.
AGCCGCGCTGCAAATTTGTGGTCCAATGCACGCCTAGTCCCAAATAGCACCAAATCTTTTAGAGAAGGAAGCTGTCATGCATCACAAACAGAGGGGGATTCTTACTTCTTGCAGACGATATGAAATTGTACAGTACACAGGAAACCCCAAAGTATCATTCTTGGAGGGAGTGTCTCAGGGTGCCCCTCATCCTGGCTTTTGTGTTTTTGTGGGGGAAGAAGAATTCCACTGTCTGGGTCTGGATGTATGTGTTTTATGCAGCGCCTTAACGTGTAACCGTATAGCTGCTTGTTTGGGGGCCTCTGCTGGGAAACCAGTCTGGCTCAGACCTATGATCATCTCACAGACCAAACTCACAGTCTGCCGTTACTGTATTGTGAATCACTACACTGTGTATTAAATGCTTGCTGGGCCGCAGCATCAACAAGTGTTGTGATGATGCCACATCCGTGAGTGTCACAATCGTCAGGAGTTGGAGAGCTGATGAATAATTCTGTTGAGTGATGTGATATTGGACTTTAGATTGAAACAAAAATTAAAGTAACATTTAATCTTTGCTTTTGAGTGTATACTGGTGGTACATTGACTTTTATTTTGTAATATCATAAGTAAGTTATCAATCTATAAAGAAATGATATTCAAAAGTTGGTATCTATTTTAAATCCAGCTTCAAATGATAAATGTCTAAAAAAGGGAAGGTGATTTTTTAAGTACAATCTTTATTCTTTTTATATGGAGAGAATAGTTGCTGAGTTGTATGTTCCCTAGTGTAGGTATTGGCACGTGTCATACAGGGTCACCTGCCAGAAGGTCCTAGGTTTGGAACCACACATTCCTTCTGACTCCTATGTGGAAGCCTGAGTTGTGACCACATACTTGATGGCGCCCCTTGTGGCAGCCTGTTCAGCATAGTAAGATACTTACAATTTTTCCATTCTGGGATGAATAAGGAACTCAAATATATGACAACATTAATAATAAAAGTTTAAGCATAACTAAACTACAGACTGGAGACATTATTGTATTTTACAACTAATTTATCAACCTGTATCTGAGACAGTCACATTGATAAACAGTTGGAAACACTACACCACTGCCTTATCCACTATATACTGTATATGCGTATATGTATACGCACAAGATTGTGCAAGTGAGAGGCTGCAGCAGCCAAACTCTCCGTCCAGTGGGTAAAAGGGAGACATTCACGTCCCCCGTCATGTCAATGCAGCATTTTTTTCAGGGTTGAAAAGCCTTAATGCAAAGTCATTTTCCATGTCAAGTATAGCCTTGTTTGTCCTTGACTGAAAATACCTTTGTCAACCCCGCTTCCATCCCCTTCCCAACCAGCCAGCACTACAAATAGCTTAGGCAAATACTTGTGAGGTGAACAAAAACAGACAGACATGGAAACATGTCCCAGGAAATCATTCAAAGAAGGGAAAACTCACATTTAATTCAAAAGGGATTCCGATGGACACGTTTACGTGCTCGAAGCATCGAGGTCCCAACAAATTTTTCCCCCCAGGTTTGTTTTTCCTGCGTATCCTGGTTATGCCTGTGTTTGCTGTTCACATGTCGGGGAATGCTGTGCAGCCAGTGAACTGTGGTTCTCTGCAAACCTTGATGCAACAAACATCTGCATCTCCCCCCACCCAAAAGTGGCACCTTCACCAAAAGGCTTCAGTGTGTCCAAAATGACTCCCGCTGTTTCAAACACTCTGACCCAAGCGTGGTCTGCCTCCAGCGCCTTCATAACAAAGTGTCTTTTTTAGACTTCATGAAAGCATGTTTTGATTCCAGAACTGCAAATATATGCCGCAGATTTTGCTTGTTGTTTTTTAAACGGCACATAGACACATCTGACTCATCCAAGCAATTTAGACAGTGGGGGATCGCTTTACAAAGTTTACACTACATATAACAAAGGGGCAACCCTCATTGTCTGCAGGTCTGAGTGAACAGGCCAAACCTTTGTCCCAGCACCAATGTTCTTATTTGACTGTCAGAAAAAGATCTGGCAAAGAAGTTTGCTGAAAAACAAGTAAAAAAGAAAGACGTTTTAGGAAAATGCCGGGTATTTGTTAAAGAAACAGATTTAAAAATACATCAACACAGATTTAAATATACAGCAACACATTCCAAAAATGATGCAACTCGACGGGAAGATTACCTTCAGGAAATGAGGATACCAACAACTTCTGTGTAATTGCAGCATGAGCACAGCCGTCATCAGGTGGTGAGCACACTTTGCAGGAAACTCAGGTTTCCTGCAATTGCAGGAAACTCAGGTTTCCTGCAAACCAAAACTCTACTACCAAAACCAAACCAACAATTTTTCTACTGTGCATGTAACACTGATAACAGTCTGGTGTTTCTTTGTCTTTATTTCTTAACACAAGCAAGAATAATATTTTACTTCACTGTTGACAGGTTGAAATGCTCCAAGGCTCACATGGGAGTTGGTTTCTCTGGTTCTTGTACTCAGAACCCTCAGAATCATGCACCTTGAGGAGTTACTCTGCAGTCTGGCCTTTATGGATATTTTTTCATGTTAACTCTAGTTAATGATAGCTCTTTGCTCCTTTCTATTGGCTCACCACCTGCAAGAAGAGGGGTCAGTATGATGCTGTGAGATTTTGGTGGCAGGTGTGGAGACTGATGCCCCAGTGACATGGTAACAGATGAGGTGAAGAAGATGGATAAATAGTAGTTGACGATAACTTGCAGTCACAGTTGACATAAATATTCTTCTAAAAAAGCTAGAGGACACCTCCTTTAATACCCTCATAATAGCTGGTTGATGGAACTTCATCCATCGAGAGACAGCCGTCTCCACAATTGCCACCCAAATCACATTGATCCACACTGTACTGTCCTGCAGGTGGTGAGCCCACTTGAAATCCACTGCCCTAACAGGGATTCAAACTTGGCCAGGAAGTGAACCCTGCAGTTTCACACCAATGACAGAGACATCTGAGCCAAGGCACAGTCCATTGACAAAGTTAAACTTACCGAAAGCTCCACTTGTTTGTGAATTCACTTGTTTAATCCAGATAATCATGATTTTCTTTTATTTATTGCAATTTCTGAACTCCAGGGATTCCAAAAAAACGCAAATATAGAACCAGCAAGTGCTGCAACATTCTCAACATCTCAGTAAACAAACTCCGAAATGCGTTCCCAATAAAGTTCCAGACAGACTGGTCTTTTTTGAAGTTATATTAAGGGAAAACACCTTGATGATGCCTGAAGGAAGAGAAGAATTACTCTGACAAGATTCAGTCAAAACACACTGTAACTCAGTCTAAATAGAGGTATGCAGAAGAGTATCTCTGAACACACCAGACAAAATTAAAGCCGTGGAATGTGACAAAACTGGAGATTTTCATCTAAGATGTGTAGCAGACAAATTGTCAACAGCTGCAGATGTAAAAATGGACCCAAATCTCACAGGACAGGTTCTATTGTTCTGTGGAATCTGAGCTTCGAGGATCTAGTGCTGTGTTTAATGGCTGAACAACCAGACCTGATGAGCCTAAAGAAGTGGACACTGACTGTTTTGTATTCGGTTCAATCTCATCAAATGCGTTTTGACAAAATTCTTCACGTGAAACGCTGAGCTGCTGAGCCGCTGAGCCACATTAACATTCGAAGGTAAAGACATTTTCAAAGAGCACCAACAAACATCTTGCATTCTGCTAAAACGCATGATTGACACCGTGTGGGCAGCGCACAGAGCAGAGGCAATCAATCCCAAGTGCGATGTGCAATGTCGAGGCCGCACCGAGGTCATGTGGTGTGTATATCCGGCAGGCTGTTAGGGTTCGAGGGCAGAGCGAGCTCAGGCGCCTGGGTGATGAACGTCGCCGGGGAGAGCTGCTCTCTAATTCTGGAAGACAGTCATCATTATATCATTATGCAATGCCAAAATGCAACCGTCCTGATAAATCACATGTAGACGCTCATGTTCTCACAGTGAAGGCTTTTTTCTGCTAAACACGGAATGCGGCTACAATAAATCTACAGAGGTTTGGTAATTGCAAGGATGAGACGTGAATTTTATAACGCCACATTCCTGCAGTGTCTTACCCGGCAGCATCGCTGTCACTGAGGCTCTTCTTCTCATAGGAGGCAGACAAAGCCAGATGTTGGCCCTCTCTCCTATCAGGAAAATGCAGAGTTGCAGTAAAAAAAAACACAACCTCACACTGAAAGCCATGTTTCAGAACATTGCTGGTTCTCCACTCATGCCTGCAGCCTGTGCTCTGAAAGAGTTTATCCAGGGACAACATAGTAGAGAATAAACGAGTACCACTGTAAATCTGCACACCCTGGACTTGTTCTGTTATTCTGCAGGACTAGGTGCCAGACCACTGCTAACATGAATGTTCGCCTCCGCTCTGCCTGCTGTACCCCGCGTACAAAGGGAGTCCCCCCCGCGCTGCGTTCTCTGAAAATCACGTTACCAGCGCTCCCGACCACATGCGTTCAAAAAACAAAATAAACTGCAAGTGCACGTGAAGAGGGGCCAACAGGCTGAATTCAAATGGACGTGACCAGATGTTTGTTTCCAAGCACACGACTCTGCGGCGGTGTCTATTTTTACTATTGTGCCCAGACTCTTTCTTCATTCTTTTTAAGCAGCTGGATGGAAAAGAAAATTGGTTGAAACCTAACTGATGTTTTATGGTATCCTCTTCTGCCTAGAAAATGGCTGTTTAAGACATTAAAAAGAGGGAGGAGTCACTATGAGTTCAGGCCGAGCTACAGCCTGGTGTCACTGGACTTTGTTCTCCACAGTTAATTGATGTGGAGGTTTGAGTTGGCTTCAGGGCTAAGTCTTTGGGTAAAGTGCACTTTCTCAGGCTGAGATGGACAATTACTGCAAATGTGTTGGGTTAAAGACAGAATTATTAGCCCTCTGGAAATGTCATCCTTTCTGAAGTCATTTCCAAGTTTACTTTAGTAGATGTAAAGTCATTTACTTTGCATACAGATAATTCACATTTAATAAAACTGAACTTTATAGCTGCCCTTTGGCTGAGTGGCAAAATGGAGTCATCGCGGTCTGTTAACATTAGGTTTCTTATTAACCATCTCAGCCCTAAGTGGATGAGTCTCTTAAAATCTTGCAGATTTTAACTTTTTCAAATTTAAAAACAAATTTTATATAATTACTTTGTTATGCAACAGTTTTAATTTGACTGTCACTACCAGATTTTAGGACAGGTTCAGATGTTCATGTAGTTTTTAACTATGGCACAAAATAATTATAAAAAAAATGAAAAAGTATTCAATCAATCAAATATTTCTTGTGTCAAACTGTGCAGCTGTTTTTTTAATCCTGATGAACTGCAACTTTATTAAAAAAAAACAAAGATTTTGAATTGGCACATGATTCGCAGCAAAATCTGCTGCAGCACCAACAGCCACAGCAGACAATGAACCACAGACAGCTTAAAGAAAATGAAAAAGAAAGCAAAAATCTATGCAGATTGCATGTAACTGTTTGGCACAAAAACAAAACAAATCTTCTAATTCTTGGTTACACTAAGTGATTTATTGCTGTTTTATTGCTGATTTCTCAGCTATGAATGAGAGGTATGGATTCTTGATTTACGATTATGTGAATAATAAAAGTATATTGTTATTTTAAAGGTGCCACAATAGAGTTAACTGGTTAAAACGGTCAAAATGATAAGGCGTAGAGTAAAAAAAATCATCTCAGTCCAACAGAGTTCACCTAACTGTACTTATATTGGGCCGATAATATCAGTTAGCCAATACTAATGGGCAATCCCAGTTAGAGGTCATAATTGTCTTCTTTTTTTTCATTAAAATGAATAGATAATAGACAAAATGGCTTCCCACAAAGCACTTGGGAAATACTTTGGGGAGAATCACCTCTGTGTCTGTCTGTTCATTCTGGCAAAGAGCAGTCTGAGGACTTGTTCCTTCTGCTCCCAGGTCAGATCGGAGATTTCCACCTTGCTTCCAGGATGGTGCGTCCTAAAAAAAGCCAGGTGAAAACAACATCAGCCTCGGCCTTTTGTTAAAGACTGAACTCATTTACAGGAGTGAAAAGAGTCTGTGTCTGTGGACCACGGACTGAGCTCACCACTAATAAACACCAGGAAATAAAAATGTCACAAAGACTCTCACAGAAGGATGACTCATGGAAATGAGGGGCAGAGTGTAGGGAGACCCACCATGTGGCTGCTGCCTCCATGTCTGCGTGGACAGAGTTAGTGCTGTGGGGGCTCTTATGGAAGGTGCGGATGGGTGGGAACTTGAGTTTCCCTGCTGTGGCTTCCCTCACTTTCCAGCGATAAGCCTGCAGAGCCTCCTTCTTGTATTGCTGCCTGCTGTTCAAGATCTCCTGCTTCACCTGTGCCAGTGCCTCGTGGAAGAACTTCTCCAGTTCTGTGCGCTGTTTCACAACCGAGGTTGCCAGACCCTTGATGTGGCCCAGCTCTCGCTCACGCATGGCCAGAACTTTCTGGAGCTTCTCCATCTCTACCTGCCCAGCTGCAGCCCTGACCAAGGCCTTCTCCTTTTCCTTCATCTCTTCTTCTTCTACTTGTTTGGTGCTTTGCTCTAGAGCCTGCTCCAGAGAGGTTACCTTTGTCCTCAGTTTCCACAACTCATCCTTTTGAGCCACCATCTGAGCTGTGTTCTTCTTCACCATCATCTCAAATGTGTTCTAAGTCAGAAAAGAGAAGATCACTGTCGCGAAACATATGACTCCTAGTCATCTCCTTTGAACAGATAAAGACTTGTGTGTAAGTCAGTACTGACAGAGTGGCCAAAAACCTTAACTAGTCATATTTGCTTCTCTAATTTACTGTCATCATCTGAGGTGAGACTAATGCGCCCAATATTTATTTGTCTGAAGAACGAGGGCCAAAATACTGAAATGCAGAAGTCACAGGTTTTAACCCTGTGCACCAGTGGAAACAGACCACAACCACTGACCACTGAGAGGCAGGGGAGTGTTCCGGAGAAGAGGGGAAGCAGAGGGGAGTTGAGGGAGATTAGGACCACAAGCTAAATACACAAGGTTAGCATATGTAAACAACAGAAGGGAAACCCCACCTGAAATATATTTTGGACAGATGTGGCGTGTGTGTTTCATAACTGAATAAATGATTGAAAGTGACTGGCTGGACATGGACGTAAACGGTCTCTGTCCCTGGATTGCTGGAGCTTCATAGTAACAACTCTGTTTGCTGTCCTTGGGCTCAGAAACATACAGTACCTTGTCCTGTTCCAGTAGAGCATTCTGCCTGGCCAGAGAGTCTGTTTGTTTCTGCAGATTCTCTGCCTCCTTCATGTGATGCCTCAGCGCTTCGTTAAGACGGACGTTCTCCTTGAACACGGAGCGTGAGGCGTCATCCAACTGTCTGTAGGACATATTGAAAACTGATCAAAACATTAAAAAATATATATATATAACAACTGTGACAAAATGTTGCTTCTGATCAAAAATGGAAAACTGTGGAGGATGGATTTATACCACATTAAAATTGCGCCGCAAAGTTAATCATAATTTTTTTGCTGATTTCATTTCATCTTCTGGGCAAAAGGTTGGCAAAGTACAACCAGTAAAACCAGTCACCTCAATTGCTCACACTGCTGTAAAAATGTTTTAGCAACTTGATCTTAGAATTCAATCCTAATCCCAGGCATGAATATGTGTCTAACCTAACACCGAAATAATATTTCTTGATTAATCATGATTAATCGTGATCACTAACAATTAATCGTGATTAAACCGAAGGTCAAATATTCATTTAACGTATAAATCCACCTAGAATCCACCATAATTCATCAACAGCATGGTGCTGTACGAGACCTGCTCGTGGGTTGGATGCAGCCCCCGGGCCGTACGCATGACATCAGTGATGCGGGGCATGACGCACGCCTTTACCCTCAGTCTTTCATTCTTTCACATAACGTTTCATTAACTGCTGCTGCACTTGGTTTAAGACAACTGTTTTCTCTACCATGGCTCCATGGCAGGAGTGGGTTGTGGTGAAGGTTCCCTGCTGTAACCTCCAGCCATTGTTGCATTTACAACCTAAAAGATTATAGTATACGATATGAGCAGAGCTGCTTCCTCAGGGCAGGAGTCAAGCTGACATATTTATGTCAACAATTATACTCTTTTACTCACTCCATTAAACCCCTAAAATGATTTTAAAAATAACTATGAGTCTGGTCTATAATAAAAATATAAACGTTGAGTATCAAACTGGCAATATGCAGAAAATTAAGGATTCAAAACAGAAATAAAGATAATATATAATAAATTAAGTTTTTCCTATTGTCTTTTAACTTAATATAAGGAAAGATCACTGGTTAGTTAAATAGTCACATACATTTAAAGAAAAGCTACAACAAAACTTAATAAATAACTAAAATTATGGATGGTCAATATACTGGCCAACCTTTAAATATCGGGCCGATATCAGCATAATTTTCAATACCGGAACATATTGGTATTGGTTTTTCCACCGATATTCAAAATCCGATGCTGCAAAGCTGTGATCTCGGCAAATAAGCTGGACTTATCTTAAAAGTCTTGAATCTTAAAAGGGAAAACAACAATGATCGATGCTACAGTAAATGTCCGTGGTCTGGAGTTTTTTGTGGATAGAAAACTGTAAATCTTAATGACTGCAATGAGCTGGTCATGTGAGGGTGGGGGTAAGATTTTAACAATTTATGACGAGGCGTTTTTATGCAGCGAAGTAAAGAAAAACAACAATGGACTCAGTAAAATGACAACAACACAGCAGCAGCAGCTGTCTCTCTCTCTCTCAAAGACTCAGAGTTAAATACAAGAAAGAATAGAGAAGAGCAAAAGAAATCCAACAAACTTCACGGAGTTTATGGTCCTGGAGAACCAGTCGTTCTCTCCCGTTCAAGACGCTTTTACTAAACGTGTGGAGTTTCTGTAGCCGGGCTATGACCGGACTAATCGTATTCGGAATAACTATTTCTCAGACTTTTGCCAGTGAAACGCCGTTCGGTGTCGTCTCTCATGTCCTCAACCAGAAGAGTTGTTTACATTGTGACGATGCTGAAATATTTTTTCTCTCATTAAAGAGGTCTTTTTACTCTTATACTGCAGCTGTTTCTATCTGTGCCCATTTATATTGACTATTGTTGTGAGGTTGAATTAGCCCGGTTTATGATGGAAGTTATTCTGTCCAACACTAGACATTTCTTGCTTACATCACCCAGGGTCTCAGGGATTTATGTTTAATCTAGAATAATGTAGACTAAATCTGTTATCTGTATCTGTGTCTCTTCTGAATCTGACTCTAAGTCCTTCTTGATGTGACTGTGGGAACCCGGTTACCTTTGTAATTGTAGTGCACATTTTGGACGCACAAGCAAATCTTGACTTCATTTTGGCATCCTCGTCACTTGGAGACGACTCTCACAGAGCGAGGGAATAAAAGTTTACTGCTGACCTTGTGACATTTCTGCCAGACTGGTAAATAAGCAGCTGGTAATTCTAACTTTGCTGTACCGAAAAGCTACATATAGCCCCTTTAAAATTAAATCAATTACTGACACAGTGAACCACACCAGTATCAATGTTGACATTTTATGAGCTGTAAAAAATAACTAAACACAGCAGAGGCGAAATATACATCGCATGGCCTCAAAAGTAATAAACTCTCATCCTTTTCCTCCACGGAACCTTTCTCTCTCCTCCCCTCAAGATGTTCTGGGACAACTGAGCATGTGATCATTGGCTTCTCTGATGTATACTATCATCAACGCGACAAGCCGTGTGGTGGAGAGACACCATTACAGTTATATTTATATATTATATATATGTCTTTATAAATAAAGTGGTGTGTGAGTAAATTATTTCTTTTCACTCCGAGAAGATCAAAGTGCAGTTGAGAGAATAAAATTAGGTCATGAAAGGACAGTGGTGATCCACTCACACAATAGCTTCATTGTGGGCCTTGTTCACTGCCACAGCTATAGCTCTCTCTGCCTCCATCTCCAGCCGAGCCTTCAGGAAAAAGAAAATGATGATACTAAATATTTTTGTTTGGTTGAATAAAATCTGACTGAGTTTGTGAATATATGTCTAAAGCTTCCATGCGTAAATCCTGTTTCTGTTTTAGAGCAGGTGTGGGAAAATGTTTTGACTTGCAGTCGACAATGGTTACTGGGTCCCAGGAGAAGACTAGATTGATAGTATGTTTATGTGAACTAGGATACATGAGTTGTTAAGTCATAAATGAAGACTAAATTCTAAAATGTCATTAGGTTTTTCTACTTCCTCAAATTGGGAAATGCTGCTGTTGCAGGGAAGAGGCAGATGTGTAAGGATAACATACTTATAGTATAGTTTTCAAAATATACTATTAATAAACTAATAATATATTTGGAGCAGTTTGTGTGGGCCGGATAAAATGTCAAAAGGGCCACATCTGGCCCTGTGGCCGTCATTTGCTCAGGTCTGATATAGAGCCATACAATACATCTCCAGTTATTGTTAGTGTGTCACTGGTGTGCAGTGACGCATATTTACTGACAAGAGCAATACTAGTATAGGCTCAGAGTATGACGTCAGACAGAAACTGTTAGTATTGGTCAGTTTGGGAGAGTAATAACTATGCATTTTAAAAATTCAAAATACACAAAAGTTTTTTGTGAATCCAACAGGTAACAGTAAAGACTGGTCTTTCCCAGTTTGAGGAAACAATAAAAACCAAATGTTTTTTTCCTTCATCTGTGTTTTCTGTGATGAGCCTTAAACCTTTTCCTTGTAGAATCTGTATTCCATTTTGTTGAGGTTTTCTCTGTGCTCCTTGTCAGAGGCTTCCATTCTCTCTCTGATCTGCAAAATGAATTTAAAAAAGGTTGAAATAAGCATATTGTTAAGGGTTTTTTTTATTATTATTATTTGATTTTTCTTTTCTCACTTCACTGAGCTCCTGCTCCATTTGGGCTTTCTTCTTCTGAAACACCTCGATCCTCTTGAAGCCGTCCTCGATCATGCTGAAGTCAGTGGAGCGTTTCCTGAACAGTTCCTTCATTTCCTCTATTTGAAGTATGTAATCTTCCTCCTATTGAATCCACACTTAAAATTAAATGTAACTACACATTCAACACAATAATTACAGGCCCAGCACATTCACTCATCTAAAGATCGTCTATGTATCTGGAGCTGCTGCCACTTTCTCATGAAAGCGTGGGTCAAGGAGGAGAAGGCTTTTGTCCCAGAGTTCACAAGGGCCGTAATCAGCAAAGGTTGGGATCACGCTAAATGCCTCAAGATGCTACTGTGGAGGAACCGGGCAGAGCAAAAAATGTGACAGAGTGACCAAAGTCTTGAGAAACTTGCAAGAGTCACCCACAAACATGTACATGACTGGCAAATGAGGGGTTATCAAGCAAGTGATTATAACTTAGTTCTAATTGTTTTCTTTATTCTTCAGATATGCACTCATCCACGGCGACGTGCCGCTCTGCTGCAGGTTTACATCATACGCACTTTTACTTCCTGTGATCCATCAAATCCTGACCCAAAACCATTTAATGGGGTCATTATGTGTTGCATGCATCCTCTTTCACGTCACGCTGCAAAGCAGCTGCAGTTGGGAAAGTCTTGAAGGGAAATTCCATGGACCTCTGTTTGTAAATATTGGTTTGAAAATAAAAAAAAATACTTTCAGATACGTATTGGTATTACATTGAGTATGAGTTAAGCAATGACAAAGAAGATATAAGTGTAAGGTTGACAGCGTGTGTGCAATAGTTCATCTCCTTTCTCTTAAAGGTGATGTGTCTTAAACTAAATTAAAAATAATCTAAATGCATCACTTTTTTGTTTTTAACATTTTAACTTTTAGAAGTTTACACACTTGTGTAGATATATTCCTATAACTTGAATGTACAGATAATGTTCAATTTATAATAGCCAAGAAGAATAATATTCAATGTGTTGCGTTTATCCAGAATGATGTTGCCCTCTTTCTGCATTTTCTATATTTTTTACCAAAATTTGTTCTACCCGCTGTGGATGAACATTGATTGACATATTTACTCACCGTAATTTCCAGACTATAAGCCTCAACATTTGTCACACAATTTCAACCCTGTGGCTTATGCAGAGATGAGATGTGGCTAATGTATGAATTTTTTTAACGGCTACCAGGAGTGCTCGAGCGCCAGTAAACACCATAGAAGAAGAAGTTTAACGTACAGTAACGCGCCTTGTACATGAATAAAATTAGCATAAACTAACCCTCATCATGGAAATGCAAAAAGAAAAGCCTTTTGTAAATATCTCATGTTTCAATGTGGGAACATGCGGCTTACAGTGAGGTGCAAGTTAAGTATGTACAAAATGTTATTTCCTTTAAAAAATGTATTGGATGCTGTGTATAGTCCGAAAATTACAATATTTAAAGTAGTTGACAATTAAACTCAATAGGTGGCAACAGTGTAAATCCTACAATGGAAACCTCCTATCAAAGCCAAGAAGACACTATGCAAAGCCTATTTACAAAAGCGGGCTTAATTTAGCTTAGCTTTGCCTTAGAAGAGATTAAGGAGTATTTTATTCAAACATCAAACAAACATTTAACCTGATTAAAGAGTGGGGAATATGTTAACAATGTATTTTATGTTTTTGATTAGCACACCCACGCTTAAAGAAATCAGTGAAAAGCAGAGTGATTTGTAGCTGACTAGCATTAGTCACCTGTTGATGACTGTTTCTGGCCCTGTGCATCAGCCTTCCTGGTCCATCCTTAAAGTGTGACCCATACAAAGGTCTGACTTATGACCTTTATTCTGGTATGAATCACTAAAACTCAACGGCTGTGCTGGCATCATGTGTAAAACGTTTGACATTTAAAACTCCGTTTGGAGACATATTTGAAAAGTTGAATGTATTGTAATAGGGTGTGATACAAAATAAAACAACTGTGTGTATGTACAGGCCACTTATCATTTACTAGTTGTAGCTCATACACCTAGTACACCATTGTAGAACAAAGGTTGTGGCTATAAATTGATGTCAACAAGAGAAACACTTATCTAAGGCAACTTTCCTTTTCTAGCTCTGTATCTAGGATCATTCGTCTACCAATGTATCCACTGTCCCTCCTCTGAAAATGTCCAAACCATCTCAATGTGGTTTCTCTAGCTTTTTCTCCAAACCCTCATGTCTATGTTGTCCCTCTAATCACCTCATTCCTGATTATGTCCATCCTTGTCACCCATAAAAAGAATACTTATCTAAGTGTAGTTTTTTTTAGTTTAGTTTATTTGAATGGGACAATGCAATTTAATAAATCACATAAAAATATGCATATGATCCCTATGGAACTGGCAGCTTCATCCAGGTTATTTTTAATACATAAAAAATATTTTTCCTCAGAAAAGTATTTTTGGCTTTCGCATTGTTGGAGGTGGTGATATGCATTGAATTGTGTCTGAGGTATCGATTTATGGACACAACAAGTCCATAGGCTGTGACAGGTCCCACTGTGGGACATTTTCCACAGACTGAGCCCACAGCAGCCACAGTAACCCCCGCCCTCTTTCTGTTTATGTTTCATGTTGGACTGACAGCTATGATATTCTTTTTTTTAATGGCTGTTATAGTAATATTAAATATCTAACTTAAGCCATGCTGCAAAATCCTTATTCCTTAAAAAACATCGCTATTTTATTGTTTCTTTAATTTGCAAAGCATTTCAAGAGACTTTGGCAATATTCTAATAAATGTTTTATAAATCCTGTCTATGTCATGGTATATAAAAGAATGGTTTAAGAATTCTTAATTCAATTTGTCCTGAAAGAACAGTCCTATCAGGCTTTCAGAACATTTAGGAGACAGAAAAACGAAGTAAAAAATTTTTTATGACAGATTCTATCAAATCTCTAAAGAAAAACATAAAAAGAGACTATTAGGCTTCAAATAGGAAATCCAATTCATATTTCAATCCAATTTTCCATTTTAACACAATTTAGTGAATTTCTAATTCTTGAATTTCCCATTAATGCTGTAACTTCTAAGATGACGTAATACTTTAGTATTTCAGAAGTTTGGTCATGTCTCTCCTACAGAATAAAAGCAATCCTGGACATCCCATTTCCATGAGTACTTTTTGATGCATCAGTTTCCATTCTCTCAGTGAGTTTTTAAGAGGAACAGTTTTATCATCTCACACCGAGGGTCTACGAACAAGCGTCTTGAATTCACATCTTTACAGTCGGCCACAGGACAAAATTTTTCACCCCAAGGGGACATCTGTGACAGTCAAATGTCTAAAATAGTGATGTTTCAACTCAGTCCAGACCAGGCCTGTTATTTCTTCATCAGGGTCTTTTTAGATTTTATTTCACCAGCATGAAGTAAGAGCTGGAAGATTAAAAACAGCTGTCAGCAATAGAAGATGGAAGCCTTTTTTCTCTCTGTTGAGTTAAGCAAATTGAATTTTGTCATGTCACTTTGACAGCTTGATCTCGACTCCACGCAGCAGTGGTCAGTGAGGATAAAAGCACTCCAAATGAGCGCCTCTGGTGTGTGTTGCAAAACCCAATGGGTGTATCGGCTGCAGATGAGTGTGTGAGGCAGCACTGCGACTGCCCTTTCACCATACACCAGGCTTTTTGTGTGTGGCCACTAACATGGATTAAAAATAAAGTAAAACCATGTAACTTGGAATGCGAGGGCTTGTTTTCTTTATTTTTGTTTTTTTTTTTGTTTTATGGCTACTTTGTTTGGTTGTTGTTTGCATTACATAATAAATGTGGACATAATTACACAGACAGCACAGCTGTTAAAACACAGAGTTGCGCTTCTTTTTTGGATGCTTCAGGTTGAAGCCGTAAATCACAGTGATACTATGAACTATGAATAATTCTGTGAACATGTTTTTGTGGAGCAAATAAAGGCTGGGTTTCTTTTCTTGTGGCTGCATCTTAAATGAACTCACCAGTCTGTTTTGCTCCTCACGTGCCCTGGCCTCTTGACTTCTGAGGCTTTGGTACAGCACAGTGATCTGGAGGAGAAAATAAACTGTCAGACTTAGCACATCACTCTGTGTGCAGCCAAACAGCTGCAAAAATATTTTGTGACAGGACAACAATGCATACGATCAAATGCTGCTTCTTGTTTGTATAATATATTCATTAGAATTAGCTAATTTTAACTTTATCTCATTGTTGGTAGAGGTTGAACTATGTGTCCTAAGAGTAACTCCATGACGATTCTGATCATGCTCTGATACCCTTTAAATGAGAAAAAAAAAAAAAACATATTGTGAGAGTGATAATTCTATAAAGACCACACAATAAGGTTATACATGGTGTCATAAACCAGTAGTTCGCAACCACTGGGCTGGGGACCTGTACTGGTCCTTGGGTGAATTGGTGTCGGGCTGCAGAGAAATAATGTTTCCTTTTAGCCCCATCTGTCTATTACTTCCACTTGGTCCATACCCATATCAACAAAAGAACTGAACAATAGAATGGCTAGGATTCCATCATCAATAATGCAACTATACTTGATTGGAAAATATTTTCTTAGTGAAGACAACAACAAAAAACTCAAAATGACGCAGATAGATACTAACTAACTAAAATACTAGCCTTGTATACATGTCTGGACACGAAACCACCAGGTTGTAAAGGTAAAGCCACAGACTTTAACTGAGTATTTACTGAAGTAATTGTACCAATCAGTGCCTATTTATTGATTATTTTGATGCCAACAAAATAATCTAAACACATTTATTAATATGTATCTCTAAGAATATTTTGGCTTGCACAGGCATTCATTATTTTATTCTTAAAATGGAAAAAAAGTAACTACAATATTCTAGAATTAAATTCTTGTATCTCATTTGTTTCATAAATATCACAGTACCAACAATACCAAAGAAGGGATGTTTCTAAAATATCCAACACCTAAACAATGTCATTTGTATCTTGAGAAATATATATGGAGGTCAAATCTTAACAAAAACAACAGTGTATTTGTCGGTTAACTGATTTATACTTAGACAGTCATGGCAGTGGGGGGTAAAAGCCAATCCCTGCTGACAATGGGAAACAAGCTGACACCACCCTTGACAAATCACCACTCCATCTCAAAACCACATATATAGAGACAAACTAGCATATACACACATATTAGTTTACAACTATGTCAGTATAAATCACACAACCCAAAACCTGCAGGGTATTGGACTGTGGAGCACACACATTTTGTGGTCTTTGGTCACAGAGTCAAGAACACACACAATGTGATGGACCCAGACCGGTTTATAATAACTTCTGGAATGAAATTCACAGAATAAAAAGAAAGAGGACCCCCAAATAAACCAAGAAACATGGCATCCACTACATTCCATGGATGATGTAAACACTCTTTCACAAGTCTCAACCACTCGTCTCCCACTCTTCCTGCCATTTCCTCCAGCTTCTTCATTTATTTATGTATATGGTATTTATGAGGTCAGAGCTGTTCTTTCCCATTCACAAAGTCATATACTGTTAGAATGCCACAGCCTGTGTGTTAGTAATGTTGAATGTTGGCAAACAGTTCTAAAAGTGAAACACACTCAAAAAATTAGTGGGACACCACAGTAGTTTTCATATAAGTTCGGTAAACTACAATCTCATATGAAGCCTGGGTTTGGTTTGGTAAACTCAACACTGGGTTTACCAAGAGTTATTCTAAAGGTCAGTCGTAGCAAGACGGTACATTTAAGTGAATAAAAGGGAGAACAGTAGAATGGTTAGGTTACAAGGAGAAGAAGTGGTGAAGGTGGAGGAATCTAGATACTCAGGATCTACTGAGTATCTAGATTGTGGAAGAGAGGAGAAGAATAGAGTACAGGCAGGATGGAACAACTGGAGAAAGATGTTAGGAGTGATTTATGATAGAAGAGAGTCAGCTAAGGTGAAGGGAGAGAACAGTTGTGAGACCAGCCTCGATGTATGGTTTAGACTCTAAACCATACATCAAGGCTGGTCTCACTGTCTTCTGCTTATTCCTTATATTTCTAAACTTTAGAGACACAAGGAATAAGCTGAAGACAGGAGGCAGAGCTGGTGGTGGAGGAATTAAGAATTCTAAGGTTCTCTATAGGAGAGACAAGGATGGACAGGATCAGGAATGAGGTCATTAGGGCAATACAAACAGGGAAGGTTTGGAGAAAAAGCTAGAGAAGCCAGATTGAGAAGGTTTGGACATGTCCTGAGGAGGGACAGTGGATACATTGGCAGAAGAATGTTCCTAGAGATGGTAGAAGACAAAAAGGAAGGACAAAGGGAGGACATTGAGGTAGTTGGAGCCAGAGCAAAAGATACAGGCCCTATATATTAACTATGCAGATAAATATAAGGCGAGAAATTTGCAATATTTTTTTGTTTTTACACATATGTGCTTATGTATATACACTTTATATACTCACAGGGAGTCTAAGGGTTTCTGAGTGTCTAAGATTTGTGTCTAGACTCCATATTAAAAGCTCAGTCCTGGGTCAAAAAAACAGTTTTTAAGCGATTACACACTTGTACAAACATAATTATGGCTGGTTTACACAGGCTGTAGAATGGACCTAATGGTTTGGTTCTAATCTTCTCTTTAAGCCAATGAGTCAATAAGCGCTCATCTAAGGATCTTAACGTTTTCACCACTAACATTTACAACACAGTACCACACTGAGGCCACATCCTGACGCTAACGGAGTAACACCTTCTCAACCAGACCCTGTAACCAAGTCCTGTACCTGCTGCTCTCTGGTCGCATCCCGTTTCAGCTGAAAGGCCGACACGTCGATGGTTTCTTTCTCTGCTCGGTACAACTGCGTGCTGAGCTCCTCGTTGACCCGGGCCAACTTGCGACAAGCCTCCTGGTACTGACCCAGAGACTGGTCGGTTACCTTCGACCTCAGCTCCCATAGGGCAGCGGTGCCCTTGGACTTCTCCACGTCCGTTTCCTTGTCCGCTTTAGAATCCTGTTTCCCGTCTTTTTTGCCTTTCCTGGAGATAAAGGTTACTTACACATATAAACACAAAGGTTTGAACAGAATACAGAAAACCACCACTAACACTCACACTTACCCAGCTTTAGCCTTTTTAACTTTGGCTGCTTTTTTCTTCGGCATCTTTTAAAAATGTATTTTATATTTTACGACAGCAGCTTCCCGTGCACGGTTGTGTTTGTGTCATTAAGTTGCCATAGCGACAGCGAGACCCGGGAAAAGGTCACGTTACTACAACGCCTTTGGAAATACGCTTCATAAATATTTTATTTTTCATGACGTTTTTGGCTTTTTCTCAATATTCAACGCTTAATTGCAAATTAATAAAAGTCAAACTGGCTTCTTCTACTGTGTTTCTTGATTATGTTATTGTTTTCCCAGTCCTAACCCAATTTAATAATATGTAACTCTTTATATTATTTATATACCCTTTTTTTATCAGATATGGCTTCCATAGTCAAAGCTAAAAATAAGACATTTAACTGTCTTAAAAGTATTTTCTGGTCCTTTACCTGATAAATAAAAGTTTGTGGTCATTATCAAAATATAGATTTTTCTTCGTATCATAATTTTAGTAATTCCAACCACCAAAAATCCTGATACATGATGCTGATAAGAGCCATTTAATAAACAATTCCTAATGAGAGCTAACAATGATTCATTTGTGTTGTTTGTTGTTGTGTGTTTATGTAATTGTATGCTTTATCAATTGGTTGTAGGTAAAAACATGTCCTAACATTTATCATAGATCCTGTCCCTTAATTGTTTTTTTTTTTCTTTTTAGCGGCAGCCTCTGTGAGTCACTGCACCTAAGAAGTGAGTAAGAGATGGCTTGTAAGGCTCTACCTCATTTAAGGGTAATTATTGGATAATTTAACCCTCAGAGCAATGAACTCAAGACACTATTTAAAGTAGGTAAAATTTCATTAAATTCTGTTAAACATTGTCTGACTTATAGAAGAATAATTTTCTGTTGCGTTTATGTGAGACACACACAAGAAAACAACAGAATCTCTCAATTATTTTAGTATTTAGTTTTTTTGTTTTCTACGCAATTGTTGTAATTGGACACATTTTGATATTTAAATACATGGACCTCAGTCTGTGTCTGAATACAAAATGATGTGGCTTAAATAAAACTGGCCCAGAGTCATGGGAGGGCTTACTCGCTTTTGGCAACGTAGAGCTTGTTAGAGGTTTGGGTTTTGTCAAACACATGGGTAGAGATTATGAGTGGAGAACAGGGCGCGTTCTGTATATAAAATTTCAGAAAACAGTAGCAGTGCAAATTGAGTTCCAAACAAGAATGCTGAACATACAGTTATGTAAATTACAGTGGAATATGTAATATGTACCAACCAACTTTTGGCACAATGGAAGATGCACTCTTATGGGCCGTTTGCTCCATGACCTGCATATATAAAAAGCTTTATATTCCTATTGTTTCACTCTTTACAGATACTTTTACAAGTCTGCAAAGTAATGTCCTTGTTAAGCAGTAGTACACATTGTTGTATTTACAGTGGAGTACAACATTCTGTTTATTCCAACAAAATTAATTGTTTTGTTAAAAGACACTAAACCAAACATACAATAATAATTGGAAAATAGTGCTTTTCCAAACCATAAACCGTACTTATGTATTGCTTAGCAGGCTACGGTTGAACAGGATACTCAACCTTGTTCCTTTGTACACTAGTTGAAATAAAGCTCTAAATCATCACAGAGCCTAGTTTAAGTTGAGGTTTTTTATACATTGACAATTCAAATAAATCTCGCTTTTGGACTGTCCACCTTTATTAATCCAGATTCCCAAATGAGGTACTCAAGAGTTTTGGGGTAAATTTTTATGTGTTACTTTCAAAAACTAGAACTACAGACACTATGAACGCAAGTCTCTTGTGGGTGCGACATTTAACATAATACACGATAAGTGTGGAGCTGTTCTACTCCTGCCGTCTTCTCTACAGGGGCCACCATGTAGGAAGAGCGTGTTTTCACATTACCCACCAGAAAACAAACTCAACACATTTTGTGTTTCCATGATATAAGTGGAGGCTGTGATGTGTCCTCCTACATTCTTGGCCCAGAACGGTTAACCGCAACATGTAACTTCACCACTTGATATTGCACTGCCTTTATTTTCGTTCCCGTCCTGAGTTTCTGCTATTCTACCAGTGGCCATATCAGATCCAACACACAGATGTCTCCACTGCTCAGCAACATCTGCACTGACACAGAACGACTGTATTTGTCACTCGTCTTGTAATTACAGTCTTGTCATGCTGAGCTCTATCGAAACAGGATCTGTTTGCGCATGATGTTCTCCCACATCATCTGCGATACGTTTGGCTGCAGTCAGCAGTATTGTCCATGTTGTCCTGAAAAGAACTATGTGTTACTTGCTGCCTCCCCCGCAGTTGTTTTCTGCAGTAGTAATGGGAAAACCACGAGATCAACGTTGGCTTACAAGTTCGAAGAAACTCGTCCAACAGAAACAATGTAAAGTTAGCGCAGGCCGTAATTCAAGCTTGACACCGCGGACTTCTCGCTATCATCTTGTTTAGCCTCTTGTGAGGAGTCAGAGATTATCTGCGGCAGATTATTCGTCCGCTAAACAAGTAGATGTAGCAAAAGTGTTGGGTGTAGCTACCGTAAACTCACGCTTATAGGGGCGCTCTTTGCTCTGGCATCATGAACAGAGTTTGAAGACTAAATTTAAAGGTAATTACTATGACAGTGAAAAGAGAAAACTGAAATAACCCTGAGCTTTTCAAAGCTGTCATTATCACTGGAATTGTAATGACAAGGTTTAAGCCTCTTCAATGGACCTTTCGGGGTAGGACACCCACAAACATCACATTCCTGAGGTTAACATTGCAGCATATTAATGATATATTGCATCGTGTAGATTACAAAGCTAGGGTCCCATCTTGTGCTTGTACGGTTTCTGAACTAGAAACAAAATGCCAAACCTTGTACTGAAACAACTCAATGTTTAAAACATTGTGCTTGTAATGCGCTATGTCATGTTGTAGAAGCTCATGTCCAGACTGAATGACAGCGATGCATATTCGAAGAAATTTACATGACAGAATTTTCTGAGCTCTGACCACAGACTGCATTTATTCATGGTTTTAATCCAAGATTATGTCAAGATATTAAGGAATATGGCCCACAGGTCACATGTGGATCCTGTTGCATTGTTCTCGAATTGCCCCTCTGGGACGAATAAAGTTTTTTGAATCTGAATCTGAATCACAACAGCAAAACTCAGAGATAAATAAAGCACCACATAGTGATTTGGATTGCACCTGTGATCCACTGATCCACTTCACTGTACTAATGAAGAAATACGTCTAAATACATGCGGGAAAACTGTCTAAAAGGAATTTGAAGAAACAACTTAACATATTTCCTGCACTCGCAGGATAATTTATTGTAGCTGTAATCATGCCATTAACATGTATCCAGATACAACCATGGGCAGCAGTTAGTCAGAGGTCTTGCATGTATGCTTTGATAGGGGCGCACGACCATTCTGGTGAGCCGCAGGATTAAAAAAAAAAAAAGCAACCACAGTATTTAGAAAAAAGGAAGGAGGAAAGAAAGTCCAATATTTTTAGTCCAAATTACAGTGTTGGAACAGTACTTTGCACTGTCGAGTGTCCTGGGAGTGGAGTGGCATGATGGGTAAATGTTAGTGCCAAGCCCCACCCTCCCCACATTGTCCTTTCTGTGGACGTCCTGCACTCTTCTATGCCCATCTGCAGGACCTCTGCCCTGCTCCTACCCTCCTAGCCAGAATGAGCTGTCATGACAGCTTGGTTTCGGCCTCAGTCGCTTGATGCATGAGGCAGAGCCGCTTCATTTAAGTACATGTTAAGGCGAAGGGTTGGGGCCGGGTCAGTTGACCAGAGATTCCTCAGGTTTCCAGTGCCTTCTGCTTCACATCTCTGTCGCCTTTCCATTGATGCAAAGGGGGTGAAAAATATCACATCCCGGTACAAGGCCCAGTTCATGTCAGGTCCTGTGCGCATGATGGTGAACAAAACGTCAGTTTGGTTGTCAGAACCCTTGGACAGAATTCCTCACTTCCTGTAGTTTAAGCCAATAACTCGGAACTTTACACAAGAACATTAACCGATACGTTGCAGCATGGTTTATGATGCCGTGCCAGCCACCCAGAGAAACAGCCACTCATGCTCTTCATGCATTCTCTCGTGAAACGTGCCTCGCTGCCCAAGTATTTTTCCCTTGGAAAGCCTGTGGTTGACACAGAGATGAGTGGGAGTGAGATGATTGCTAACATTCTTTTCTTTTATGCCAGCTGGACAGCAGGTCACATTTGCATTTTTTTAAGTTTGGTGAGACTGCTGCAGCCAGTTTAATGTGGTGATGATTGCAAGATCAAGAAGAGATTTGTGAGGACTTTGTTTTGGTACACATGGATTGATTTTCAAATTTCAGGGGTTGCCTCAGCAAATAAAATTTTCTATCTCCCCCTTTTTTCTGTGTCGTATACTCCAACTACCTCCATGTCCTCCCTCACTGCGTCCATCAATCTCATCTTTGTCTCCTACCTGGTAGCTCCATCTCTAGCATCATTCTTAATCTGGCTTCTCTAGCATTTTCTTCGATTCTCTAGCATTTTCTTCGATTCTTCGAACAATCAGGTCATATTGTAAATCCTTTTTAACAACCTGTTCATTCAAGGTTTTAAAGTGCATTTCATTTGTCTATAAATTATTTTGAACTCTGTTATTAATACACAGGGGTAAATTCTGTTTTCATAATAATTCAGTCTTAGAGTCATAACATGACACACTGCTGCAGTGTAAAATATAAAGGCTGTTAAATGTTTTATGATTCATCCATTTAATTACATACAAAGCTGAGATGTTAGTTGTGCAAACATGTCTTAATATTGTAAATTAGAGGTGTCAAACTCAACCCACGGTTGGCCTTAGTTTAAAACTGGGATGTAGACCAGGACAATGTTAATATTTTGATATACAGGAAGTGTTGTGTTGTTTGTTGTCATGTTTTCTCCTCCAAAGTTACACTATCTAGTGATGATTTTTTTCATATGTTAACAAACTTTAAAAAATCCAGCACAGCTGAATCCTTTCACAAGCCAACTATGAAAAATAATTGCTAATACTCCAAATTTTGCTATTATGATGCTTGTATACTGGGTGGCCAACTCTAAAAAACATTTGATTGGATCCCACGGGCCAAATGTAATAAAACCAGATTTGGCCCCTTTGCCTGATTTTGACCCAAAGTCAACCAAACTATAAAAAAAAAGTTTTTACAAAATGAAAAAATCTTCGAGATCAAACAGAAAGAACAAAAACTATGCAGTGTATAGAGGAGAAAAAAATCAATAGCCAAGCTTAAAAAAAAGATAGCAGTATCTCCATGTTTAAACGTCGAGCTGTTTCAGAGCTGCCTGAGCTTATTTGCAGCTCTATGTAGGTTCCATTAAAGTGCTAAGTGACTTCAGGATTCCTAATTTAAGCATATGAGGCCCAACTCGTCAGAGAGCTGTAGAAATTCTGAGTCAAGCCTGGACAAGTGAAGTTAAATACACCCATAAAATCTATTCTCAGAGCGTTTTTTTTTTAATTCTCTTGTTCATAACCGTTAATTTCGACTTCCATCAATTCTTCTTTTTTTTCCTAACGGGAATCTGCGGCTCCGAGATCTCCAGTAAAGATGAGGAGGGGAAAAACACGAACCTAAAATAATTCTACTCTACTTCGGAAAAAAAAGAAAGAAAAAGAATCTTGGAGCAGGTAGTCTTCTGCTGCGCTCAGGGTAGGAGGAGGAGGAGGAGGAGGGGAGCAGGAGAGGGACTCCTGATACAGCTGGGATGGACCTCCTCAAGGATTGGTGGATGACTACTCCCGGTGTGGCCCCATGCCAGGCCCTTATGTCTTTATATACAGTAAAGAGATGAGCGGACGGTCCTGAGTGTGCGCTCTGCCTCTCTCCATCTGCACTGCTTCCCTGCGCCTTCTCTCCTCCAGCATCCTCCAGCTGCCTCCCTTCGTCTCCGGCTGTGCAACCATGACCACGCCGTATCTCCTCCTCACTCTGACCGTGTGCCTCCTGGCCGGTAGCCTCCCGGCGGAGGCCACCTACTACCGGCACCACCGCTACATCCCGCACTTCTACCGCTACCGGGAGCACCAAAACACCAATCCTCACCCGCACCCCAACACGGAGAACCTCCTGCCCGAGGTCTCCAACCGGGTGCCTAACGTACCCGCGCAGCCCGGCGTGCCCACATACCCGCGGATCCCCGAGGTCTTCCACCCTGCCCCGCGTGCGCTCCCTCCCATCCCAGAGGCTTTCCACCCTGTGCCCGAGGTCGTGCACCCTGCGCCCGAGTCTTACCGCAGACACGCTGAGGTTTACCAGCCGGTGCCTCAAGCGTCTTTCCCGGGTAATATGAGCCGGATCTTCTATGGGGTCATGTTTGATGCTGGAAGCACAGGAACCAGAATCCACATATACAAGTTCATCCAGAAAGATCCTGGTGAGTCTACTTCTCCCGCTCTCTCTGTCTCTCTCTCTGTAGTAACAGTAGGAACTGTGCACAGCTCTGCTGGCTCCCTCTCTGCCTGATGTTAGCTCATCCACTGTGTGGTGTAAGCACAAACATGCACTGGCACGGTGCAGGCATGGCTAGTGGAGACTATAAAAGTAAACCAAGTTGACATTTAATCTGCCTGTCTGACTCAGCAGTGTGTGGATTCACCTAAAAATGAACAAAGCTGTAGGTGTAGTGTGTCCAGAGTCAGAAGATCTTGAGCTCCACGGAATCATCTGAAAACCTTAGTCCATTAAGGTTTTTAACCTGTGTGTTTTATGATTTTCAGTTGAGCTGCCCGTTCTGGACAACGAAATGTACCACGCAGTAAAACCTGGACTGTCAGCCTACAAGGACAACCCCGAGGAGGTATGTGTTTCAGTGTGTGTTTACACCATCTCTGATAACCCAAAACACCAAACCACTTGTTTTTTTGGGTGTGTGTGATGTAAACATTGCGATGCAATCGCAAAAATCCTACCTCTAGATTTCAACAATAAGTTTAGTCACTGAAGTGTCATCATTTCGTGTTTTTCCGTCGATCTTCTCCTGCAGGGCGGCAACACCATCCGCCAGCTGCTGAAGATTGCAAAGAAGACCATCCCAGAGGATGATTGGAACAGGACGCCAGTGGTGCTGAAGGCCACGGCGGGACTGCGTCTGCTGCCTGAAGAGAAGGCCAGTGCTCTTCTAAAGGAGGTGAGGCACGTTTTGAACTGCTGTCTGCCCTCAGACTGTTTGGCACAGACACCACCCGTCCCGCCAGGGAACGGGATGAGAAACCACTAAGTGCTTACAAGTGTCTCTGAAAAAAAAAAGAAAATGCAGCAAGTCTGCCCATTTGGTTGCAGAAAACAGCTGTTGTGGGGTTGTGTGGAGTAACCATATTTGTCATTTAAAGTATTAAATCCGGGCTACTGTTCCAGCCATGCCTGTGGCTGAGATATCTGTCACTCTAACACGGAACATATGCAGTTTGTCTTCCAGTGTCTGGCAGGACTGTATCCACAGAGTGCAGCCAAGTAATTGACTGTGTAGTTCAATGTGTATCATTATGATTTTTCTAAACATATAGCTCAGTGGTGGATGAAATTACGTGACATATAGTATTTGACTTAACTTAACTACTTAATTAAGCTATTAAAGGTCACATCAGTAAAAACACTGGGCAAGCCAATGTATGTATTGTAAATGTAGTTATCCTAAAATATCCAAAAAGATGACAAAAAGATCAAATATTTTCCTTTCAAAATAGTTAAAATTAGGTCAGAAAGGATTAAATGTAAGTTACCTCTTTACTAGCTTATATTAAACTAGCAAAATTTAGCTAGAAACAATGAAAAATGAAAAAAAAACAAAAAATTAAACTAAAGATAACTATAAGTTTCAGCAAAACTTTAGTCACTTATACTGCTAAACTCAAAAATATTGGAAGACGGACATAAAGACATGGCCAGAAACCTAATACAACAAAAAAGTGTAGTTCCTTCCTCAACCACTATCACACTGACAGATTCTGAAGATAGTAAACAGTGACATCTGTATTTCCACAGGTTCAGGAGGTATTTGACGAATCCCCGTTCTATGTCCCACACAACAGTGTTTCCATCATGAATGGAATAAATGAAGGTAAGTTCTCAATTAAATCCAAACATGACATATTTTTCTTTCAATGCAAATAATATATTGGAGTTAAACTATGGAAACCATGAATGATTTGTGTTAAGTGCCTGTTCATACATGTTTTGGTGTTCAACTCTTAACAACACATCAGTCAGCAGTGGGGTTCTGTTTCATCCTTCTGTACTTCTAGTTCCCATTTATTACCCTCACTTTGTGAGTACAATTATGTCTCATTGAGATAGCTGCAATTACCTGGGTTGGCCTGAAGGGCCACATAGTGGTATGGTGGATAGGGCTAATGCCTTACAGAGAGAAAATAATCAGACAATGTAAGTAACTGCTGTTTTTCCAAAATAATAATAAAAAAAAAACGAGAGTTCAATTAAATCTTCAATCTACTCTCAGGGTGACTGGTTGTTTGTCTCAATATGTGGTCTTGGACTGGACTAGGGTGTCCACCCAGTGTCCAGGGTGTAGTCTTCCATCACCAATAAAATGTCGGGATTGTCTGGGAAAAAAAAGATTAATGGACTTAAAACATATAGATGTTGACATTTACCTTAGTATGGACCATTTTTGTCTTTTTCCTAACCTAGACTTTATCACACTTGTGCTGTTTCAGGGGTCCTGGCCTGGGTCACAGTGAACTTCCTCACAGGTAAGACATTGCTTGTGTTTTGCTGAGCTGGTGTTAGTGGTTGCGGGGTTCATACCTGAGGCTGCAGTGTACACAGAGCTTCGCCTGAGAAGGACTCTTGTCTCCTCTCTGAGGTCACGAGCTTGAATCACTGGCCACAAACAGGTTACAAAATCATGCAGTATTTCTGCACAGCTGTGACAGCAAGAGGTTTGTTCTCAACAACAGACCCCTGGCTACAAAACAGTTGCATATCTGCCGTCCTCCTGGCCCAAACTGTGATGCGTCACCATGTCTTGAATAATGGAAACTAATGAGGAGATTCTTCCACATGTTGACATTGGTCTTCTTGTCCTGCAGGTCACTTATATTCCAACACAAGGAGGACAGTGGGCATCCTGGACTTAGGAGGAGGCTCTACACAGATCACATTCCTCCCCAAGTCTAAGGTGAATTTAATGTTGATAACACATGTGTTTGTCTCAAAATAGGGAAATCTGATTTAACCAAACCTGTCCATCCAACAGAAAACAATCGATGCTGCACCAACCAGTTACATTGCTCGATTCAACCTGTTCAACAGCACATATCAGCTCTACACACACAGGTAAAGGGAATCGAGCAATATGTTGTAATGATCAATATTGACAAAAATAATCTACATAAATCTCTAACAAACTGTCTGTCACAGTTACCTTGGAAATGGCCTCTATGCCGCTCGGTTGGCTACCCTTGGAGCACTAGGAGCTGATGGTACTTTCTCTCTACCTATGGCTTGCTTGTAAACTGGGTCTGGACAATAGTAAACATGTTTTGTGTTTTCCCAGGTCTAGAATGGAAAATCTTCAGAAGTTCCTGCCTCCCAAAGAAGTTCAGGGAAGATGTGAGCTTTGGAGGAACCACCTACAAAGTTAGCGGGATTCCTGACGGTAAGATAAAAGCTCTCTGAGGTTTTGATTGCCTTCCCAAGGCCTTGGATTCAGCAATGCGTGCATTCCTTTTCTCGTTCTGGTACACAATAGCTTACAGTATTATAATTCTCCCATGAGAACATTTATCTGCTGAAGTTTCTCCAACCTAGGCGCCAAATGCATGTTTTGTCATCCTCTTTCCCCCTTGAACAATTATATTGTAGTCAACCTTGTATTTAAATGAAAAGAAAACTGTCAGTTAAGTTCACAAATAAGGCAGTCACTCCCATACCACAGTCAAGTAGCCAGAAGATGCTGGGCTTGTCCCTGAGTTGTTTTTTTTTTTTTTTTCTTTTTGTGTAAAGAGCGGCTTGATCTGGACCGCTCACAATTATGTGGTAAAAATAGCTGGACCAGCAGGGCTGTGCTTATTGTCGCACTTGTCAGCGAATGGTTTCACCCTGCACAATTCTGCCCACCATACCCATGGGGCTGTGTGGAACTTGCCCTTCTGGGGCTTCCCTACTATGTTATCTGGTGCAACCCCCAGTTTCAACCTGCGGCTGACCTCAAGCTGAGGCTTCCGCTTCGGCCGCCTGCATGCCTTACCCTGCAGTTTCCATGAACATTTCACTGACTGGAGCCCACCTCGGTCCACTTGTTCACTCCAACCTCTCCTCTTCCAGGCTACGCCGGCTACAAGCTGTGTTATTACGAAGTGATGAAAGTTATCAAGGGCATCGTGCACCAGCCGTACGAAGTGAAGGGCAGCAGCATCTTCTACGCGTTCTCCTACTACTTCGACAGAGCTGTGGAGTCTGGTCTGATCGGTGAGTGGGCACAGACCAAGCAGTTACCTTCCTGTGCCACTGTCCTGTGCGTTAATTATCATCCTCAGCTGAAAACTGGAATTCAAATTGCATGTTTGCCTTGCAGAGCCTGGTCGAGGTGGTGCAGTTGAAGTCAGGGACTTTAAAAAGAGAGCCAAGGAAGGTAAGAGTTATAGGTTATCTCCTCTGGGGCCGCAGGGACGTGTTTTGAAAGCAGCAATCTTAAAAGTTAAATATATCATTCATCAAACCACCAAAACAACCAGGGAGTCACCAGAGTGTTTGTGCCCAAATGTTTGGTGCAGCGTTTCCAAACCGGCACAGCTTTTCTCCATCGAAGAGAGAATTTATGACAATCGTAAAATGTAACTGATTATTTGCGAAAACGTGTCATGAACATGGATTATATACGGAAAGTTGTTTATTATAGGGTGAATTTATGTTTACATGAATATAAAATGTTTTAGTGTGTTTAACCGATGCACACCACCGACAAAATTTCCAGTTTGTGACACTTGGAAGAAACGGGCAGATATTGTAGCGAGGAGATGGCGAAGGAGCTGGTGATCTGTGAGAACGCAGTCACATGGTCTGGCTCAGACTGTTCTGGCAGCTCAGCTGAAGGTGTCTGGTCTGGTCCAGGCAGCTGGACACCTGACAGCCACACACCACCTGTGGCCTGACACATGCTGATATACAAACACACTGTGTGTGACCATCAGCACCCACCTACCCACAGCTTGGTGCTGACCTTCAGCTATTCTGCTCACACCTCCCTGTGTTTGCAGACAAACAAAACTGTCAACGAAAACGTCTTATTATTTCATTGTACAGAACAAGGCAACACATTTGAGTGTTTTTAGCTCCGAGCTAATGTTAGCAACATTACCCTTAATGTGAGCTCTTTTTCTAAAGTTTGAATTTTAGATCTTGGAACATAATAGCATGTGGCTAATAGGTGCTTTTTCGAAATGTCAGCGATGCTAAAGCCCACCTTAACGTTTTGACACATTTTAAGATACATTACTTTACTGAGTACTTTAGTTGTACTCAGTCGTGCCGTTACCTTAGACTTATGACTTACCATTAACTTGTCAAAGTATAAAAAGGTAACCCTTTAGCTTTCTTTTAAAACTTCCAGATGCATTACATATGCATGCATTACATATAGAAAAAGATTGAGACAGAGGGTCTAGCTAATATGTGCTACATTTTATGTAGAACATGTAGCACATGCTAGTTATAAAACGTTTTTCTAGTAGTGAAAAATAGAGTACAGGCAGGATGGAACAACTGGAGATCTGTGATATCTGTGATAGAAGAAAGTCAGCTAAGGTGAAGGGAAAGGTTTACAGGACGATTTTGATGGGTGGAATAGAGACACTAGCAATAGGCGGGTACAAAGCTTGACTAAACGCTTTTAGTTTAGTTTTTTTTAGTTTTAGATTTAGACAATTCTTGTCTTTTTTAGAATTTTTTTTCTGTGTTCTAATGTATCTTCAAGTAACATTTGTTATTGGACCGAATAGTGGAAAAATCTTATAGTTCTTACTTTAATCATTCTATCATTCCATTTAGTATTTGTTGTGTTTTAGACAAACTCTTCTACATCAGGACGGTATTTTTTGTACATCTGTTTTGACACAGACAGAAGACAAACGGTGTCTCCAAAGAGAAGACAACCATATGTCTCACTATATGCTGGGAGAGTAATGGTATAGGACGTTTAACCACAACATGCAACTTCACCACTAGACGATTCTTTATCCCACGCAGGGTATCATTAGGTGTCACTTGCATATGATGCAACAACATGTCTTTTCGTCAGCTTCGTGTGAAACATGTGTTAACGTTGCGTCTAAAATTGTGCGGCTTTTGTGTGTGTTTGCAGTGTGCAACAAGATGACCAAATACCGTGCCATCAGCCCATTCCTCTGCATGGATATGACATATATCACCTGTCTGCTAAAAGAAGGCTTTGGCTTCAAGGACAACACTGTGCTGCAGGTGAGCCAATCAGAGCAGAGTTACTGCAAAATTAAAAAATTCTGAAAGGGTTTCAGTAATTGTAGTCGAAAAATAATTTTAAGGAATGAGCCCCAAGAGGCCAGCAATGGTACCGCAACAGTAGTTCGCATTAGTACAAAAAACCCACAACAGGGAACTGATAGATTGAAGTGTTGGAGATAAGTCCTCCAACTAGCAATGAAATAAACACTAAAACTTGAAGAACTGAACACCTAGTGTTCAGTAATGGTACTGCACCTAGGCCTAGTAGAGAAAATCTAAGAAGTTATGCTGTGTAATATCTAACAAAGTTCCTTTTCATCTTCTGTTGAACAGCTAGCAAAGAAGGTGAACAATGTGGAGACGAGCTGGGCGCTGGGGGCCACCTTTGACTACTTCAGAAATTTCAACATCCACTGAGGACGGCTTGCTGTCTCTACCGCCAGCACTGAGAGGGACAGTCTGTCACTTTGTGGCTTTCCTTCCTCTATCCGCTCTCCATCAGTTCTTCCTCCTCACACACAATGCCAATGCCTACTCATCATCCTACTCCTTCCCCTCCTCCTTCCACTTCCTCGACCTCAGCATTCCAAGGTCTCTCTGAGAACTCTTGAGAAAAAAAATCACTATATTTTTCTAAGGCCAGCTATTCCTACTGTATGTGATGCTCATAACTAGTGGGCAGACATTATTTTTGTAAAACGTTTACATTTTTGATTTTTGTCTGGTCTGAGACAAATTTTTCCTCGCCTACCTATAGCAGGTGTAGAAGCAAAACCAGCCTGTATTTTGGTGCTGACTGTGGTCCTGGTGCACACTGTAGCCCAGGCCAGTGTAAAACCATTCAGATTCTAGTTGCTGAAGGTGCAACTAAAGGTGTTTATCTAAATATTTGTAAAGAAGTTATATATTTTAATTCTAGTAGTAAATTATATCACAGGTCATCGGTTCGTTCACCCCCTTAACTATTGACGCGTGGGACGTCATGAAAATTTTGCATATTTAGGCCCGCAGTTTCTTAAAGCCTGTACATTACACTTTATTTACAGATACTGCAGCTACGACATGATCCGACACTTTGATATCGACTCATGATATGTACATATTCATCATTTGTGGTTGCCTTATCATGACACTGGGGGTCCACTGTAGCCCACCAGGGATATTGTCCTTGCAGAGTCTGTTGTTACTGTTTTTAGTAGGAGACTAATGCCTGTTTTTCAAAGGTTGGCCATTATTGTTTGTTTTGTCTACAGTGAAAAGACCTTATTAAGCGGGAAGAAATTGCAGGATCCCCTCATCCGACCTATATTTAGACTAGAAAAAGAAGAACCTCTCATCAAGAGATGGTACATCCACCAATGTAATTAACAGCCATTAAATAACAACCAAAATGTCAACCGTAATTATCGACAACAAAGTAACGTATGGCTCTTTTACCTGTTGCTGGAAACTTCAATATTACTGTCCTGTCTTTTTCCTGGTGAACTGTATAAATATTTAATTTCCTGAAGGTTTTCTGTAATTATCACCCAATATAAACTCTTGGACTTTCTGTGTAACTTCTCTCTCTGTACAAAAGGTCTTTTGGACTTTAGTATTCAACATGTTCCATAACTACTGTTGTATA
Source organism: Paraplagusia blochii (assembly GCA_016785265.1). Taxonomy (NCBI): domain Eukaryota; kingdom Metazoa; phylum Chordata; class Actinopteri; order Pleuronectiformes; family Cynoglossidae; genus Paraplagusia; species Paraplagusia blochii. The sequence goes on from JAFBJS010000936.1 coordinate 138,889, forward strand.
TACATGACGTCAACTTCTACTATAGTGAATAACAGGAACTGCTTTACAATGTAAAATCCATATGCTGCACATTTGCTTCAGTTTTCATCAGTATGAATAACCAGATGACTGACAATATGTACATTGATGTTGATTCTGTCCATTGGAATAAGTGTATGTTATACATGTATGTTTTAATAAAACATCAAAATGTGACCATGTTGGGTGTTACTCTCTCTTCACTACAGTAGAATTATGACACATGTCAGCGGTGTCAAACTCAATGATTCAAAGAAGGAAAAATCTATAAAACAGCAGTTTATGAAAAGCATTTGTAAATACACCACAGTTGAAAGTTTGGGGTCACTTTGTTTTTGAAAGAAAAGCACGACTTTTTTGACATAGACTAAGTTTTCCTTCAAAGCAAAGTTTGAAGGAAAAACTTTTTTTTTTTCAAATACAAACCATTATTGTTAACCTTGTCTATATCTTATTTTTATTTTCCAACTCAGCAGTAAATAAAAGTGTTACTTTTCAGGGAAAACACAAAAATGTCTAGGTTACCATACACTAGTATAAGATACTGTTCATTATACAGATATGGAATATTAACACATACTCTATAGTGTCAGTTATAGTCATTTGCTGTACAATTATGTACTGTTTGTTGTACAGTTATATCCTCTTGACATTTGTAATTAAAACCACCATGACAATGTTCAACTCTGGAGTGCCACATAAAATTATATGTTGGGCCATATAAAATTGTTTTGTGCTTTAAGTGCAAACATTTCAATGGGATAAAAAAAACATTTGGCAAATTATTATAAGGCTCCAGTGGGTCCAGCAGCCATAGGGATGCTCACAGTGTGGTGCAGGGTGATTTGGGTGGCAGTCGTGGAGACTTTCTGCCCTATGTGCCCCAGTAATGGATAAAAGGATGGGAATGAATAAAAATAATTATAAAAGCATTTCTACACATTGGTATAAATCATGTCAGCTTTTCCTTATCCCACAAAATCAAGGTAGTTCATAAAATGTTCTTACCTCATACTTAAAGCCACTTTTTTCCACATGCAAAGCTCCTAAAGGTATTCATACTAATGTTAAACAACAAATGTTGCTCTTACTGCACCAGATCAACAACCTAAAGATAGCACAAAAAGAATAAAAAAATTAAATATCCTACAGAAAAATGCTAAAGCCAGATCTAGTCAAGCCATCTCAATTTGTGTTTCGCAATCTGTATATTTTTTAGGAGTCAAAATGCAAGAATAAGTCAAATGGTTCTAAGACAAGTAGAAGGAAATATTGACAACATTTGAAGTTCTTTTTCATATTTTGAGACTTTTTATCTTTTTAAAAAGATTTTATACAGGTAAGAGAATATATACGTTGTGGAGATTCATTTTTAGAAATGTGTGTTTAACTTTGGTAAAACTTTATTTCAATTGTTCAACATTAAAAAACCTTTAGGTTCTTTTAAATTTCTTAACTTTGGATTTGAACTTCCAAACAACCCATAAAAATAGATCAAAAATGATTTGTGTTTTAAAAAAGAAAAAAAAAAATCACGGAGAGTCACAATAGAGTAAAATATATATTTCTTATTTTTTACAGTCAAAACTTTTTACAGCTCCACAATGTTTGGAGGATCTATGAACAACCGCTGCGTGGCAAAGGCTTCACTTGCTTGCAAATGACATGATCTGCTCCTGTGGAGGGAAAAAAGACAAATGCTGAAACTCACAAGTTTTTATTTTTAAGAAAAATTAGCTAAGTCAAATGTTGTGGACATCATGTCTACATATTTCAATCAAACGCCTTCTAACCAGTTACACTTGTGTTGGTGTGAATCACTTAGTAGCGAATAAAGTTATTTCACATGAGTGGTTGGTAGTAAAAGGGGTGTGAAAACACAAGCCAACACCGCTGTCCACTGCCCTGGAGCCAGCCCTGCACCCCACCCACACACTTTTGGTAACACTAAATTTGGGGCTAAACTTAGATGCCATAGTAGTAGGTTCAAACCCTAGAAATTATAGACACTGCTTAAGTAACATGTTGTGTAATCAGAAATGAGGGAGGTAGTTGGGGCAGAGGAGCGGAGGCGGGACTTGAGGTTGACAGGTGGATGATGTGTTCCTGCAGGATGTTGAGCTGCACTGGCGAGTGCATCAGAACACGTGTTTTCGAGAAAGAAGGGAGAATGTTTTGAGAGGCTTACTTTAAGAGTTGGGATCATGTTGGTGGCCTGCAGACCGAAGGTCCGTAGGAGAACCACAGGAGCAGAGTTGGTGGAGTAGAGACGTTTCATGAGGTCGATGGCTGCCATCATGGGCAGATTGTGTCTCTGTCGGTCAGTTTCATACTCCAACAAGTGCTGAATTGCTCCTGCAGGGATGGACAAAGACTCGGAGTTAAAAACAGAGGATATGCAGTGTATCTGCGTGGGCCGCTCATATGTTTCCTGCATCAAGTGGTGGTGCTATTTTGAATCGAGAACATTTAAACGGTGGGAAAAACAAACACAATATCACACAACGGGATTTTCATTTTCATGAAAAGCAACTTTTCGGCAGGGTTCCTGGCAGCTGGTGCAGGAAAACATCAAATGAAATCCGTCGGAAAAGCAGAAGCTTTTTATAATTCAGGTTAACAGCGTGCACTTGAGCCTGTGGAAAAGAGCTTAAGGGAAACCACTGCACTATAGTTGCAGCGCTTGTGTTTAGAGTTCTCACTGACCCAGGTCCTTCCCGTTAAAGGCCGCCTGGCTGAGGAGCCGAGTGAGGGAAGCCACATCCCCGAAGCCCAGGTTGGCTCCCTGGCCCGCCAGTGGATGGACACGATGGGCTGCATCCCTGCAAAGACAAACATAATCTGCACTGTCCAAATATACTCAGTACATGGTGTGTTATTTATGATCTCTGCAGAAGTCACTCTGTTTCCCTGCATCAAATACAGAGCAAACAACTTTGCAGTTATTTGTGTAAATCATGTTCAGAGTAAACAAAATTATTCACAGTTAAAAAACGTTGAGAATACAAGAAATGCTGAATTGCTACCTCTGTCATTGGACAATATCACATGAAGCAGGGACAAAAATATTATTAATTTTCCAGGAAATCGTCTGAAAATCTACAACACAAGGACAATATTCACATCAAAATCGCTGAATGTCCTTGTCTGTACAGTCATGAGTGTAGGCGTTTAGAACAACTGCCATGGACCAAAGTGAGATGGTCTGAGGTGTAGGACTACTCTGGCTGAGGGACACAGTGTACATCAAATCACTGTGTCCCTTCATCTCTAGTTGAGGCACGATTTAAACAATGTTGAGCTTAAGTTAAAGATGGTTAGGAAACAGCGCCACCAACTACTTTGGTCTTTAGCTTTTTTACTTATGTTTCTTTGAAGGGGCCTGGGAAATTTGTTACTGTCATCACTAATTTAAAGATTCGACAAACTAATTCACTTAGATTCAAGTCTTTAAATGTGTCTGACCACTTCTTTCTTGTACAGGACCTGCATATATTTGCAAGTATTTGAGACTTTAAGTCAAACAATCTTGACAAATCAGGATAGACAGACTTCTATCAATCCAAAAGCTCTCACAATTTGTATTATTTCTTGAATTGAATGCAGAAGTGGAGTCCAGTTATAGGCTGTTAAATCTTATAGTAAGATTTAACAACCTATAGGAGGCCTGGGCAAACTAAGGCCCGGGGGCTGGATGTCATTGAGCTTTTTAATGTGGACCGCCAACTTTGTCTAAATTTAATAATTTATTTATATTGTCATTACACCTCTGCCTAATCACTGCAATAATGTGTTTCCCCAGTAGGGAATGTCATAAAGATTAGAAGAAATATAGGATTTTAAGTTTTATACATTACTTTTGTATGCAATTTATCTAAGTTCAACCAAACAATCCATCTTTCTGCTCCGGACTCTTGCCCTGTGTCCAATTTTAGGACCATCTAAAGCCCGTCAGTCAAAAGGTTTGTCCATGCCTGGCCTATAGTATTGTAACATATGGCAAGACATTGTATCATCAGTGTATCGTGATATGTATTGTACTGCCAGATTGACAGGAACGTGATGAGGACTAAAATCTGCTGGGACTAAGTGACAAACCTTCTAAAATTCTTGTATTTTCACATTATGTCCATTTATATTTGTACAGCTGTCTCACCCAATCAAAGCCACCCGATGCCGTACATATTCAGAGGCATGACCCATGCCCAGAGGGAACATGACCCTGGACTTGGTGCCGATTCCTGCCACACTCGGAGGAAGCTGTCGTGGTGATCCAGCAGACGGCATGATGGCCGACAGGGCGCCACGGAACAGAGAGCCTGCCGTTTCAATCAGCTCTGACTGGTTTTCATTACTCCACTGGTGGCGAGAGCGCAGACGGACAAGCAGAGACATTTTCCCCAGAGAATGAAACATGGTCAGAAAAGAAAGAGAGGGAGAAAACAGACATTATCCCTTTGAGTGGACAAAGAAATTAGCTGACATAGGAGTAAAGCTGAACTCCAGGCCAGCGAAAGTGCTTTGCTTCCCCTCCCTAACTAACTGGTTTGGCTGGGCCTCAGCAGCGGGGCTAATTAAAAGAAGATGCCGGCCAGGCTACGCTGTTGAATTAGCTCTGTTTGAAAAACATTCCATGCAGTAATGGTCGACACTGGCTGACCACAGGTTTAATTAGCAAACCAGGCCTGAAACCAAACGTGACTCAACCGTGGTGACCCCGTCCATCAGCAGGATCTGTAAAAATAGCCACCTTGGGAAAACGGAGTTTCTCCAAACACAAAAAATGGATAGGTATGTCATTTCCGCAGTGAGGTATTAGTATTGTATAAAGTCTGGGGCAAAACAATGACAAAACTGTTTGTGTGAGTGAGTCACTGAAAAACAGCCCACGGTTGCACGTGACTTGGTTCTTTGGAGAACCCCAGAAGAAAGCAGCAAACTGCACACGTAAGCTGGAACAAAGTAATGAAGAAGATGTTTCCCTCAAAAGTTAAAGACCAAGACTTACAAAAGCTGAGTTTACAGCGTCGACGAAGCACTCCTCGTCCAGCTCCAGCAGCTCCTCCGCCATTTGATGGCTGGTTGACCACACCAGAGAGCTCTCAGTGTCCGATAGCTGTGGGCCACAGAGAAGGCAACTTTAATCAAATGTTCATGAGGAAACACATTTTTCACTGCAACCCGTTCAAGTGTAAACATATTACCGGTAACATTGCAATGGGTCCTGTTGGGAGGAACCGCTGCCACGCCACATTGTTCTCCGTGGGCTGCGTGACACATAAATCAAATATTACTGTGAAATCGCTTGGTATTGTGTTGCAGGTCCATATTTCACTCACTTTGATTGCACATAAAAACAAGATGATTTAGACGCTGCTGTTAGGTGGGTGTATTGTTCTCTGCCGGTTGACAGATTTGACAGCCAAACAAACCACAACAATTGTGTAAAATGTTTTGGTGAAATGCATTCGTTCTTGGTAAAATGCTCACTTCAGATAAGTGCAGAACAGCAACAACAGCAGACTGATCATAATTCCACTTGACTGTCGGTATTCCCAACTGTCGCCGCACCGTCGAGTTTGGGCCATCGGCTCCAATCTGAAAAAAAAAAAAACAGATTAAAAAAAGAAAATATTTGAGACAAAGATTGTTATAAACATCACCTTTTCTGTTGATGACAGATGTTATTCTAACAATAATTGACTGGCATCACAACCTGAATCGTTGCATCATTCTGGGTCTGAAACACTTCTTTTCAACTGTTTTTTTTTTAGTTTTGAAAAGGGAAAAAGAATTTGATGCAAAAAGGAGAAGAACCTTTTACATAGCTTCAAGAGTTTAAACAGGTTTCCAGTCAAGTTTTATTTTTTGTTTTATTTGCCTGATCAGAGAAAACCTTAAAAAAATGTAAGTGAAATATTGTGATCACATGACACATGGGTCTTTATAAAAAATAAATAAATAAAAGAAAATTATGTTAAATAAAAATTTTTAGAAAGTATTGACACATTTGTTGAGTGTCTTTGGAGATTCAAAACTACAGGGAAAAAATTAATCATACTGTACTGTACTGTTGCCACTGAGCATAGCATGTCACAGGACTTCCAGTGGGCTCAACACACACATGAAGGCTTAAAATTGGTGCAGTATGATTTTAAGTTGTGAAAACTGCTGCCCTTGCGTGGATGAAGATGAATGAAAGATTTGTGCACCTTTAACTTCTTAAGGCAGGTGGTGCTGCGGTGCTGTATTATTGTATTAAAAAGACTTTTATTTACAGTAAAATGAACTTTTTAAAATAGTCCAAAACTTAATTTTGTTTAGAAAGTCTTAGGGTTTTTGTTTTTAGTTTCAGTGGATGTTCAGAGTGTTTTAAAAGGATAAAAATAAAAATAAATACCCAAACTAACCAGTAGTTTTGTCTGGAGAACCTCTCCGTCGGCCAACATAACCTGGACCCATGGTACAGAGTCAGCTGTTTGATGGGGCATGGGCCAAGTATACTTCTCCACCTTGGATCTGTACTTAACTTGTACATTATCTGCAAAACATGGAAACAAAATTATTAAAGATTCCACATTAAAATAACAACAATTTTGCCCACGATATCGTCCCTGTATGTGTACAGTATTATGCCAAACCAGTGTGTTGCAACTTAATAAGAGTCTACAACTGGAGCAGTGAAATATCTCTCAAAACCACCTCATAAAAACACCACTGGTTTTCCTCTCTGGCCAATTCAAGCTGTCAAAGTTCACATCTGTCAGTCTTCCTAATGGCGTGTTCCTGCCACATTTCCCTGCCTAATAGTGTTTATCTACAAGCGCCACCCTGCCACACGTCGTACTGGCTGCCAGTTTGCATTTAAAACTCTAAATCATCCAAAAATATCAGCAGCTGTCAACTCAGAAGATGAAAGGCCCCAGAAATACGAGGGCTTGTGCCAACTGTGAGGAGGAACCGTCCACAGAGCAGCTACTGCAGCTGAAAACGGACGTCAAATATGGCTTTCCATTGATTGGAGAGGAGGGTAACATTAAAAACAGCTGGCAGCACATGTTTCATGTTCTGCATCTTGAGCGTTGCAGCACGCCTTCTAAAATGAGAGGAGAGAGCGAGGGGACAAATGGGAGGCACATGCAGGGAAAAACCTGCAGCAACCACACATCTATAACTTGCTGTAAATTGTTGAAGACTGTGTTTGTAAATATGTCACATTGACTGTCACAAAGACCGGAATGGACGAGATTTATTTGAGAAAGTGACAGAAAAATAGCCTTGTGTCAGCCAAGGCAATTTGGCACAATTGGCACGTCAGTGTCCTGTGAGGTGGCAGTGCATGGGGACACATGGCAACTTCAAGCAGAGCTCTGGACTATTTCACATGTCCTCAGAGGAAGCTGGAACTCCACAGTGACGTTAGATACAAACCACAAGTCAAACACAGACGAGCCAAAGAGTAAAATATGTTTTTTGGTTCATGCTCACAAGAAATGAGGATAAAACAAATACTTATTCAAGAACATTTTGGAATAAAAATCTGCAGGAATTTTTGTATTGTTTTTACATGTTAAATCTATATACTATATTATATTATTTAAGAGATTCTGCTACCAATATAATCTTTGTCCCTCCTCTGAACATAAAGAGGGATTGGACATGTTCAGAGGAGGGACAGCAATTACCGCAATTTCCGGACTATAAGCCGCAACTTTTGTCACACAATTTCAACCCTGCGGCTAATGCAGAGATGCGGATGTATGCATTTTTTTCTAACTGCTCGATCAGAAAAGGTACGAGTGAGACAGGTGGTGTCGAGGAAGATGCAGGTCACAACCACCAACAAACACCATAGAAGAAGAGGAAGTTTAACGTATGGTAACGCACTTTGTACATGAATAAAATTAGCATAAACTGACCCTCATAATGGAAAATGCAAAAAGAATGCAGCACATGCGGCTTATAGTCAGGTGCAGCTTATGTATGTACAGAATGTTTTGGGTGTGGCTTCTAGTCCGGTGCGGTTTATAGTCCCGAAATTATAACATCATCTCTGACGCATCATGGTACGTGTTAATAATTTATTCATTCATTCATTCATCTTCTTCTGCTTGTCCGTTGCCGGATCGCAGGGGCAGCTGGCGCCACCCAAATCACATTGCACCATATTGTGAGCCTTCCTGTGGGTGGTGAGCCAACAGGAAGTGATGTGGGTTGGGATGGTGCTATGCTCAGAGCACCTCAGTGGCAACCCCGGCAGCTGGTGGATTCGAACCGGGGACCTTGCGGACCCAATCCGCTTCCTTTAAGCGCTCGGCCACCCCATAACACTGAAAATGTATTGATATTTTTAATTGTTTGGGAGCTTTTGGCACAAAATGTATTGAACCATAAACTGGCGTACCCCATCTTTTCAGTACTGTTGTTCCCCTACCTGAATCTGACTCAAAAAAATGTTAAGTTGCAATCTAATTAATTAAATTTCTGGTAAATAAGAAAACATTGTTGCAGATTTTGAGGATTGACCTTGGTTTAAATATATGAAAGCTGATATCTGTAATGCATCATCTTTTAGATGCATTACTTTCAGAAATGTTTCACAACATATACTATATGTTGTGATTCATTTCAAAACCGTTTTTACATTTTACATTATTTGGAAAATTAATCCCAAAAAAAACAGCAAGTTAAACAATCTCAACATATCCCAAGTCCTGAGTTCTCACCAGGCAGAGTGTCCAGCTGTTTGGTTAGTGCAGTCACCACCACATCGTTCTCAACGATATACGCCATCTCGTCCTGCAGATTCTCCTTATCGAATGTGATCAGGGCATCAGAGCAGGCGTCCCAAACCTAAATGAGAGAGCCATTATGAATGTGGTCTACGAGTCTATTCTTAAATACGGCCACTTTCCATTTATATAAGTGGGCAGAGAAACGCTGCTTCAATGAGCAGAACACATCAAAGTTGGCAGAGGTCGGCACAACCTCACATGCATCCGACCTGAGGCCTTGTGGGTCATCAACACTCTTTAAGGTGGAGGAGCAAATAACAGTTTGCGATTCGGATGTGTGCGGATGTGTGCAAACATTATCTTGGAGGCCTAAATAACAAATAACATGTTTGTGATGAACATCAGAGAGTCCACAGGCCAGAGCAGCAGAGCAGAGTGAGATATAGTTTATAGCAGACTGTAATTCCAAAACTAGGTTAAACATGGGGGGTGAAAAGTGCTTGAACAAGCTTAAAGCTCTCCAAGTTGTAACTTTCATGACAGAACCCATGATTCTGCAGTAATACGCTGCTGCACACTGCTTTTTTCCAGCTTGCCATAAAGTAGGGGGGAAAAAAACCACTAATGGCAGTGGCTTTGCAACTTGTGATAAGTGGTTGGGAAGAAAGATTCACTCAGACCAGCCCAAAAAATCGTTTTGGTTTTGTTTAATGCCTGGCGAAATGATGCAGCTTTGGGGTTGAATGAGTTACTACTCTCTGTGTGAGATTTTAACGACACGGATATTTGCAACTTGAGCAAATCTCAGATTTGTCTACTTTCAGGCTGCTCTATTTTGGCGAACAGAAAAACCCAAACCAAACCAAAAAAACACTGGATTATTTCACACAATTGCTAACTCTGGAAACACTGTGCATTTATAGCAAATAAGGAAAAACAAATGTGACAGTGTACTTCACACTTGTTTGTTTAACTTACTCCTTAAATACCCAAAGGTTTACGTATTAAAAAATTAATACAGGTAACCCACAATCAGCAGACTACTGCTAAACCAATATCCTGAGAAAACATACAATACAAAAGATTAAAAGATATTATAACAAACTATACTACGGTACGTAAACATAATACTATATTCATGAGATAGTGTTTCATGAAAAAACATTGATAACTTACCTGATTTTTCCTATATTATATTTTATTTGGATTAGTGGAAAATAAAAACAGATATGAAACAAATATCTATATAAATAACAAATATATATATATATATATATATATATATATATATATATATATATAACTT
>JAFBJS010000936.1:148960-203870 GCA_016785265.1 Paraplagusia blochii
GGTTTTATTTATATATATATATAGATATATATATATATATATATATATATATATGTATATATAGATACACATTTATAGTAGATATATAAGAAACATTTACATAGACACGCTAGTATAAGCATTTCATACAGTTTTCCGTTTCCAGGCTTTAACTCTGCATGGAAAGATTGTTATTTCGAGCCGAGCTGCAGCACATACTTTTCTGCTATGGCTGAGATGTATACGACTTGAGATTCATGGGCAAGCACGCCAAAATAGTGGTAGCAGAGGGAAAGGTATAATGGGAGAGGTACACTACCATAATCACTGTAAGGCACAGCATGATGACATCTTAGGCCCAGAGAGAAACCCTGCGGCCCAGTGTTTGGTACACACTAACCACATCTTACAAGCGGGACCGAGCCTGCACCCACAGCCATAAAGCCAGTTAACTCTGCAGCAAACAACCACTCTCCTCGTCTTTCATCTTCTTCCCCTTGTTCACATGAATCTTCGTAATTAGAAGATGGTGGGGAAGGAGTACCAATTTGAGGAGGTGAAAAGTGATTTATCCTCCATTGAAAGGATGGCTTTAATAAATAAAACACTCTAGGTCATGAAGGCCTCTGAACGTGCTCCGAACAAGCCAAGAGATGGCCCTTCTCCCTTTTTTCTTTATTTTTAAACTCCCCTTGTGTTCTTTGGCACCCAGCGAGCCACTGAGGCCGAGGAGTCACACAGAAGACTACAGTAAATTTGCCCGACGGGACGAACAAAGTGCATGTTACATGAAACCACTGTTTGCCACTTAAATGTTAACAATTGCATACGGTATAGAATATGATACTGTATTGTGTGCACTTGATAATTAAGACAAATGAGTGGCTACAAGCTTAGAGTAATAGATTTTTCTCTCCGCAAATTGTATGGTGCATTGACTGATGGGCGACAGAAATACATACAGAATACCAGTAAATTAGAAAGTATGAAGGACACATCCAGGAAACACTCCAGTTGTGCAACATCGGCTTCTAAGAAGTTGTTCAGTGTTGTAGAAATGAAGAGTTTTTTTTTCCTGGAATTTTTTTTTTAAACCTTTACATTTGCTGTGGTGTTTACTGTAGTAAAAAGCACTGTACAGGCATGAAGGCAGTTCAGTAAATACTCATCATACCTGCATTCTCTGATATGGTTTGACTCTCATCTGGAGTACATGATCCCACGCTCCAATCCCTGTCCGTGAAAAAAAAGATACAAATCATTAACATTAATAAAAACACCAGCTCCATAAGTAACATTTCTTTTAAGACCCTTTCAATGTGGATTTTAATGACCCAATACAAATGTGTATAAGTGTTACTGTATGCATACAAAAATGTATTCCTGGCTCTGCTTTGAATTAAGAAATGTAACAAAATGTCCTCTCGATGTCCCTGATAAAGACCTGCTTGTCATCCACCACTCTAGGCGATGGACCTTTGGTGACAGAGCTTTCCGTGTTGCTGCTCCTACCTTATGGAACAGCCTACCTCTCCATATCCACCCACACTGACCATGTTAAAAAAGCACCTCTTTACTTAGACCTATGGTCCTTATAAGTTGTAAGTATGATGTAAAAATCCATTAAATTAACGAGTATTTAAATAACTTTGTCTTATTTTTTATTTTTAAAAAATTCTTGTGGACTTAAATATATATCTCATACTTGTTATATATAATGACACTTTCAAAGGGAATTTCCAGGTTGTAGAACGAGTGTAAGGAAAAATCTGACTACAGGTCAGATAAGATCCAGCTCAGCCTCAGTAACTGAATGAACTGTGACTGATCTCCTAGTCCACACTTTTGCCAAGATGAAGAGCTATATTTAAAGTGATGGGATTGGAGAGGTTGAATGCGTCAAAGAGAGCCTCTCACTCACTGTACAGTAACAGTGCTTTTTTACCGTAGCTTATTTTACTAAAAGTAAAAAAACTATAAAAACTATAAGCAGAAAATTTCACCGACACTGAGAAGGGTTTGCGTCAGCTGTTTGCAAAGCTTTAGTGCAGCTCAGTAGGTTGAGTGGATGTTCTCTTAGTTGTTTTAAGCATATTGTCATTTGTTAGGAACTAATTTTAACAAATTAAGCAAACCCACACTGCTGAGTGAGTCATGTTGCAAAAAACTGGAGCTTTCTTAAGGAAACTTATGTCACAGCATTAGGTAAAGACATATGTACAGGTCTGCTCATGTTATGTACGAAAGCTCAGTTAAACAACGAAACGTTTTAGCTTTTAAATAATATTTGAAAATAATGCTATACCACAAAATAACAAAAGTGTCATTAAAAGTTTTCTTAGACTAGAGGCTGATGAAACTAGAGAAAAAGTTCTGAACAACAAAGAATATAGAATTGTTTTGTGCTGATTTAATTCTTTTAGTGATGATTGTTTGTATCTGGCTGTATTAGGTGGACACAATGGACACTGTACCGCTGAGAAGAGTGGCAGAACCAGGGCTGATGGAGCTGACTCTCGTACTGTAGGAGGCTGGAATCTTCTCTATCACTTTCCTGTTCCCCGCTTCAAGGAGCAGAATCTTCTTACCCTCCAGGTTTGGATCCATTCCTTTCAGTAGACAAAAACAAAATAAAAAATACTTATCACCACAATCTCTACGAAGATTTGTCAGTGTTGGTGAGCTTAAAAAACAATATTTTGGTTTGGTGATGAGAGGCGACTGTACATGCACTTGTGTCTGACTATCTGGAGTCAATGTTACAGACAGGACCAAAGTAGAAAGGAATTTAATACCATATTTATCACAATGTATTGTGGTGCAAAACAGCTGTACCCTCTAATATTTTCATGGCTGCATTTAGCTTTAATTACTGCTTCTATATTCACTGGGACATTGTTTCTCGAAGGCTTAAACAATGGTAAAATATTTATTCCTTATTCCTAACAGGATGAATCAAATTTTCATCCAAGAACTTGTGTTTACTCACTGGAATATTCTCAATGCCATGTCAACACAGTTTATGGATTTCTACAATATCTTGGGATCTAATAACAAATAATGACAAACAAACTATTGAATCAAACAAAACACAATTCTTGGAAAACATGATGACGACGATGATGATGATGATGATGATGATAATGTTTTTGGAGGTGGGGCATAAAATAGCTCCGCCTTGGCCAGACAAACTAGAGCACTAGTATCCACACTTTTTTGACTTGTGATCTATTTTTCAAATAACCAGACTGTACTGATCTACCTAGATTGAAAACTCCAAATATATTTACCTATATAAAGTGGATTTCTTACTCTCTACATTAAAATATAATGTATGTTAAACTGTCTGACGCCATACTTATATTATTCTCATTTTAGTCCAGTGAGTAGCATTTGGACATAGAATTACATCCCTAGATTTTATTACTTTTATTTTTTTATGTTATTGCTCAGGATCTACCAACACTCATTTGGAGATTTTCTGGGAAAGCCTGATATACCTATTGGGCACCCTATGACCTTGAGCAATCCATGTAACATCACTGACGTTACAAGCTGGTACAGAAACACAGAGCCTGATCAATAGATTCAGAATAGAAAAGATATAAAAGGTGTTTATTTCTCTAATGTTTCAGAGATAAAATTAAGGAATTATGATGGTTTGACAGTAAAATAGACTAAAATCTAAAAACTTTTTTTTAATCTATTGCACAAAAATTTTGATGTAACCATTTGTTCATTGTCTGCTTTTATCCAGTCCTCTCCAGGATGAACTCAATCTCAATCACCCGTGACAACCTGTAACACGACAAACCACTGCAGCTATGATGTGTACAGTATGTTATTCAAGACTCTTGGAGATTTAATATGAGAACGTTTATTCCTGGTAAGACAGTGTTTTCACCACCGTAATAAAGAGCAACTGCACCATGAGCTGTAAAATGTGATATGTTAATAAGTCTGACCAGAGTTATTTTTAAATACAGGGAGATTAATGATGACATGAGGTCACCTCATGGGAACTAAGACTTACCTAAGGAACATGCCATAGCAGATCCAACCATTCCTCCCCCGGATATAATAACATCATAAACTTCATTCGTGCCCGTTTCGTCTCCGTGTTCAGCACAAACCAGCCCTCGCCTGATGACTTTTGCAGCTGATACGCGCTTTTCTGTGACCAAGCTCCGGCTCAGTCCGTTCAAGGCCAGAGCCGCCTTGGTGAGTTTGAGCATTGTCCGCTATTTAGCCGCTCCTCATGAGAAACCAGCCGTGTAATTAAACACACGAAGGCAGTAAAGACGTAGAAACCATAAACCTGTCATAAGAAAACCTCCAGGAAAACCCTTTCCTTGACTCTAGCCTAACGAGAGCGACAGCTCGACCCGGTCATGTTGTGTTACTCACAGCCAACGCGAAGGAGAAAAATACTTCCGGGTTCGCGACCAATCACAGAGGACGGCTTCCCGTGTACTTCCGCCTTTGTCCACGGATAGCGCTAATGATGCCGAAACACAAGAGAGGCCATTCCGGGTCTCGGGGAATCCTTAAAAGTTATTTCCTCGGACAATTTAAAAACTCGACAACACGGGAAAAAATAAATAAAATTCAAAAAAGATGGAGAGACTTCAACCTTCAAACACAACTAGTGACGTAAGTTATTTGTAGCGTGTTTGTGTCGCCGATATCAGCTGTTGTCGGTTTCCATAGCAACCGGTGTTCTTTTCTTTTTTACGCAAATATAAGTATTATTCACAGACTTAGTGCTTGGGTACGGTTGTCATGAGCAGCCGCTTGTTCTTTGTTTATCGATTCACCAACATCTCGTAGGTACAATGCCACCACCTTCAGGGATGGAAGTCTGTAATGTAAAATATATACTATTACTATGGTCCACTATTACTATGCTGTAGAATGTATATTTATAAAATACTAGTTTTTATGTCATACATTTCATTTTATTTAGGGCTATTTATCTGCAACACCATAAGGACTGGTCTGTGGAAAGATTGCACTTTGAGCATGTATTGTTTTAAAATTGTATATAACCATTTTCTACACATACTTAAACTCTAAACTCTAAAAATGAAGTTTCTAACCTTTACTTGTAAATGTACCCATTTTCCGCTGGTTTTGAATAAAAGCAGATAAGCTGTTTGTAAAACTCTTCCTTATCTCTCTTCAATTCTTATAGTCTCTCCAGATCACTCCTCTTCCCGCTGTATGTTTTCAGTCTTTTCAGTGAAGAGAATGACTAATTCACTGCTGCTGTAGTAGAGCATGGAGTAACATATTCACCTCAGGAACAGTTTCAGTAAGGTCCTTTTTGGCCAAAAATGCTGTGGAGCCTCACATTCTTCCCTCACCTTTGGCGTTTTATAGTCAAACGAGTTCCCACAGTTTCACACGGTTCTTCTGCCAGAGTCCAGAGGACTGTTGCCTCACAGTGCAGCGGAATATATTTATATACTGTATATACAGTATGTAATTACATTTAGATAATATAGTGAAAGTTTTGGGACATTTTAATAGTGACAGGCAGAGCAACACAGTCTCTTTATATACCATGTCTGCACAACATCACGGTGAGACTCAGCCCCTCACTTGCTAGCTTTTTTTTGTAGTATTTGAATGGTAAATGCAAATATTCAGCAATTAAAAACAATTCCAAATGTGGTAAAGTTATGGAATTAAATAAAAAATACACTTAATAAAACTAACTACTTAATTTATTTTTAGATTTATATTTCCATGATGATGGTGAAGCGCTGCCTCACTTGCCTCATCTGACTGCACGTCAGTGGTATCACATGTCTTATAATACAAGATACAGGACAGTATCTAATACTGTAGGTCATTTGCAGACCAAGTTGGTCAAAACACTTTAAATACATAGGATTTAGATTTTATAGATATTTTTTCTCAGTGACATAACTCTTGCTAGACATATTATTCATTCAGAAAAAAACAGGCTTATAATTATGCATACAACTGCATGAATGATTACACTTAAATTAAAAGTCATATGTATCATATAATTGTTATGCCATGCCTTCTTTTCTAAACCACTTTATTGTGTGTGCAGCATGTGAAAATGTATAGAAACCTCATGCTTGCCCCGATTCACACCACTCAGATCTACAAAATATGTCAATGACAATTTTTTTAAGCATTTTGATTTTCCATCATTTGGCAATCCACTATGAGCCTTTTTTGTAAGTGTTGTGCAGTGATGCTACAGTATATATCAGTGCTGCCATAAAACACAGCAGACAGCAGTCCGTCATAAAGTTTGTTTTTCTGACCACAATGCAGTCAGCACTCATTTATGGGACTCTAGTGGTTGCAAAATGGAGTTGAAAAGTAGCACCGATAAGAGTTTGTTTGTAGATTCACACATCACATCACATAAAAATGCCAATAAAATGGTTTTGGGCAGGTGTTGACCACACATGGCCAAATACTTTATCTGGTTCCACATGGCCCAAAGAAACCCATTTGGCCCATGAGAACATAGTGGGAAAACTTTTATTTGCATAACAACATCTAAATAAAACACACCACAACCACTACACACAATTTTGCCACTCCCTTGGTTGAATGCAAGTGAAATGTAGAAGTGGAGAGAAGTGTTAAGTCAATGTAAATGCATTCAGTTGGTCGTGCAGTAATGTGGTATTTGTGTTCTAATTAACTAAGGGCTTTGTCTACAAATGTACCGGCTTAACGTTAATTGATGTTAATAATACATTTTAATCAACGTCAGGTTTTAAAACTGTGACTTCATTAATCCCACAAACTCAGGGTTATAGGTTTCTGCTTGAGAAATATACGTCAAAATCATGCAGTATTTTGTCACTATCGTTACGGCACTGTTTTTATTTACATTAACAACCATAAGTGCGAAAGCCCAGGGTTCACCTCACAGGTAAGTTTGAAACCTGGTTAGGGCGGTTGACTTCCAGTGGACTCACCACCTGCAGGAAGGTATGGTGTGGTGCAATGTGATTTGAGTTGTGGAGACTGCTGCCCTTGCGACCCAGCAATGAATTAATGGATGAAAATGGATGGTTGGACGGATTGTTCCATTTTACTCAATCATTACTTCATTAATGATTACAAATAGAGATCCTCATCCTCAATTGTTGTAATAGCATCTTCTCTATAAATGTTTTAAAAATTTCAGTATATCATCATGTGGCTTGTATCGAAAATATTGAAATACAATCTGTCTCTTATATTGTCTTCTATTGTCTAATATTGTCTCTGTATCGCCAGATTCTTGTCAAAACACACCATAGTTTTGAATTATGGTGAGTAGATGCAAATAACAATCCATAAATATAACAACAAAAAGTATAAATTCTTGCAACCCAAGGCTTGACTATACTACAGTTTGTTAAGTATTACATACATTGAGGATCCTTATCTATGGATTGCTATTTCTCCAGAATTACTACTTGTTCTTGTTACTAGCAGAACAAACATAAACAAACCTCCCCCTCCCCACATGATAAGACCTTGGGCCTTATCCTCAATATCCACACCTTCCTTCCAGTGATACAGTAAAAACTGACTCTGCAGCCGCCCATAACAATACCAAGACCCGGTCCAACCATCACATCACCCCAGTCCTTCAGCAGCTTCAATGGCTCCCCATAAAATACAGTATCCACTACAAAATCATCCTGTGTACATACATGGGCTTCCACAACCTTATCTACCTATCCGACCTAAACATCATCACCCCTACTCAGTCCAGGAGATCCTCCTCTTTTATCCACCCCTCCCAGCTGACCGCCATGAGGGGCAGAGCTCTCAGTCACTCTGCAGCTCTGGAACACCTTGCCACCTGATCTTCGCAACTCTGACTCTCTCCCCACCTTTAAATCACATGTCAAAGGTGCTTTTAAATAACATTTATTATTATTAAACCTGTTACTGCAGGAATTGGAGATTAAAGGATAAAAGAGGTGTCAATATAACTAAGACCACAGCCAATATTCCAGGAAAAGGAATTGAGGGGAACACAGTTTTGGAACTGTGGAGATTCCAACTGCTTTAAACACATAGACAACTCTCACAGAAGCCAGCTGATTCTGCAAGTATCTATTAGTGTGAATCTTATTTGGCTTATTATCTTATTTACAACTCCCATTAAATATAATTACTTGTTGAAAGTGTTTTTCTCACTGCATTTCTTTGACTTTGACAGAAAAACATGTCACAATTAAAGGTCTTTCTGGAAGATGAATTCCGGACAGAGTTGATAATGCAGCAGCGGCATCTCAAGAACCTGAGTCAGATGCTCAACAAACAGCTGCAGGAGACAGGGAAGAGGCAGAAGGAGAAGTTAGTGGAGTTGGAGAAGAAGATTAATCAGAACACTGTTATTTCAACACAACAGGAGCCTGGTCTCAAAAAGCTGCTTAACCAAAAGTAAGATAATATGCTTTTTCAAAAGATTAACAATGTTGTAAATGATATGTATTTTCTAAAACACTTTTGTTTTTCAGAACTGTAGTAAAAAGGAGGTCGTTCTCAGATCGCCTCAGACCAACAGATAAACTACAACCACCTTCTTCGGCCTCTTTATCGTCAAAAAAGTTGAAACACAGCACAGTGGGAACTTTCAAGCAGTCAGCCACCAAGACACAGCAGGGTGAAGGTGTTTTATCTTTAAAAACAACTCAAGCAAACCAAGAAGAGAATGCTTTGGCTGAATGTCAAAGGAGGTTTACTGCTCTTCCTGTTCCCAGCCACGTTACCCAGCCTATCTATCAAGAGATGATGGAGCTGAGAGAGAAAGAGAGGAAGGAGTGTCAAGAGCAGAGGAGGACTTTCCTTGTTTCTATGCAGAAACCTTTTAGTTTCCAAGTGAGAGAAAATGGGAAAATGGAGAAGCTGGTTGCCCAAATGAACCGACTCACTCAGGAAGAGACTGACAAGACAGCTTCTGTAAAGAAATGTGTGCAAAATGAATCAACATTCGATAAATTGGAAAAAGACTTGCCAGACTCGGAGCAGAAAGGTTTGTTTTCAATTTTACATTTTAAAAAGTATTTTTGAAATTTTCTTTTAAACAAAAACATGAAACATAAAAAAATATATTTACTTATACATTTTTTGAGTGAATCATGACCTATGGTGCAGGGACATATACATTACAGAATGTATGCTATTACAAACTGTCAAGTAAAAATGAGCCAAGTTTGCCAAGTGATGGGCAGAAAGCCAAATATTCTTTGACTAGGTGGCAGTAGAGGGCTATAAAAACAAAAAGAAGAGAGAGACTTGTGTTTATTAAAAAAATAACATTAAGCAAGAACATTGCAATAAATATATAGACTTGTTTACTATTTTGGTTGCAATATAAGTGAACTAAGCTCTCTTGTTATTTTACCACAATATTGTGCAGCCCAGCAGGAGGTCCACAGCCCTGTACGGGATCAGAAGTCTGTTCAAAAGGAGAGGCCTGTTGTGAGCTCTGGTCCAAAACATCGTTCTGCTGACCGCACCAAGAAGGAAAAGCTTGGATTCCTGGATGAGCAGCCGAGCTTCCATCCAAAAATCAATCAGCACGTCCCGGATTTCAACAGGTTGCACAAGGCCCTGCAGAATGAGATGCTGAAGAACAGCCAGAGTAAAGAAGTGACAAAGTGTCAGCCCTTCCACCTCAGAACATCAGCTCTGCCTCAACGGCAAAAAATGATCAGCCCAGAAACATCACAGGTAAAATCGTGAGTAACCATGTCATGTTGCGTTGCATTGGCAAAGATATTTTGGGATTTGTAGTTAAAATCCCACGTGTTAAAATGGGTCTGGTTTTTCTTTGTCTACAAGATCTATAGTAATGATGATTTCTGCCCTGGGATAAAAAAGTTTTCCCTACAATGATGATATAATGAGACGTGTGGCTCTCCAAAGAACCAGATCCAGATGGTTTCACATTATAGTTCTTTACACCTACAGTACCTCGTTTGATGGATGGTTAAAGACACACCCACCCACCACTTTTTCATGTCAGTATCCGCCCCCTTAAGAGCAGGAAACCACTAGACGTTTCAACAGTCTTCTAAAATGTAAAAAAAGAAGCCAAGACAGCTGTTTACTTCCCAGATCTGCTGAGTGTAGAATGGTCCATCCTGTATTCCTGTGGTCCCAAATAGTCAAGAATGTTTATTTCAAAAATCGTGACAAAGGAATTTGACCAGGTCACATTTGACTTTTTCCCATTTGGTTTGATGATGAGAGATTTATTGTAGGGTTTCTTTTCTTCAATGTGTTATTTTCGAGGCCCTACAGACCACTGCCCTCAGTTGTGGAACTGTAAATCTATTTCAAATGTGTACAGTAAGCCACGCTGAAAGAAGAATGATTCTCATACTTACAATAGTTATATTTCAGTCTTTCCTCACCTCAAAGTTTAAATCCCTTATGTTATGAGTTAAATGTAGAGGTTTCTCAGCAGAGCCTGTAAGAGTATGTTACATAACTGTTATAATACAGTTAAAAAGGACACAATAAGCAACAAGCTTTAATTCTACTACTTGGTAGAAGTAGATTTCTCTGAATTAAAATCACATTAAAGTGTTTCTTTAGAAATCAGAATTAGGAAACAGACCCTGGATCCCTAAAGGTTTTGATAATGATGGGCTGAAAGCTTTATGGAAAAAATTGATTACTGTATCTTCTTCTCCTTTCAGCTTCTCTTTTTCAGTAATTGCCACAAGGAATAGACATTTTCTCCCCCTGTCCATCTCCCCCAGTCCTCTGTAACTTCTATTCCAACCCCAACTACCTCCATGTCCTCTGTCACTGCATCCATCAATCTCCTCTTTGTCTCCTTCCTGGTTGCTCCATCTCTACGACGATTCTTCTACTAATGTATTCACTGTCCCTCCTCTGAACATGTCCAAACCATCTTAATCTGGCTTCTCTAGCTTTTTCTCCAAACCTTCCTGTCTGTGTTGTCCCTCCAATCACCTCATTCCTGACCTAATGTTACTGTATATCATGAATGCATATGTGTGTATAAGTGAATATTTTGACAGACTTAGTAATTTTTTTTTTCTGATGTACAATTTAGTGTCTCGTGCCTTTTTTGGCATGACACAGAGAGGAGATGAATGATAACACCAGAAACAAACAGAAAGATGACATCACTCCTGGTGGGAGCATTGGCATGAACAACATATATTTATGTGGATGGACCATTATTATGTTTTCTTGGCAAGAAAATTGGGTTAACCATAAATTTTTGGTCTATTTCTTTTACTTGCATCGTCCAAGATGTGTGGTCTTTTTTGTCCTCCAAGTGAATTCCGTACTTAATTGTTCATGCCAATGATTGTCAACTGGTGGCTTGTGGGCAGAATGCAGCCTAAACCATCTAATCTGACATTTATCTGGATTCCGAAAATATGGCATCTAATGTTGTTAGATAAAAATGGGACATTAGTTTATAAGTGTCCAGCTGTCAGGGTCTGTGTCCAAAGAATATTGAATATTGAACAAATTTATGTTGTTTTTTGTCTACAAAATGATTTGGAGAAAAAGCTAGAGAACCTAGATTGGTCGTTTGGACATGTTCAGAGGAAGTACAGTGATTATATTGGTAGAAGAATGATTCTAGAGATGGAGCTATCAGGTGGGTGACAAAGAGGAGATTGATGGAGGGAGGACATGGAGGTAGTTGGAGTCAGAGTTGAGGATACAGAGGACAGGGGGAGATGACTTGCTGTGGCAACTCCCTGACAAAGGGACGAGCAGAATGGAAAATAAGAAGGACTTGGTTTACATTTGGAAAGCACATTATGTGAGAAACTTTTTCTTTGTCTTGTTACAGGAACCAAAAATAAGTCACCTTA
This sequence comes from Paraplagusia blochii, assembly GCA_016785265.1. Taxonomy (NCBI): domain Eukaryota; kingdom Metazoa; phylum Chordata; class Actinopteri; order Pleuronectiformes; family Cynoglossidae; genus Paraplagusia; species Paraplagusia blochii. The sequence continues at coordinate 160,810 of JAFBJS010000936.1, forward strand.
ACAGAAGTAAGTCACTAGGGGCCTTAACGTCACTGTCCTCAGACACACTGCCCACCTACATCACTGATGCTGTGAGGAAACGCAGCATGGCCATCAGGTGAACTGGACCACTGGACATTTACACTTGCTGCGCTATAAAATTTCTCACCCACTCAATGGTCTTTACTCTACTGGCAAAATGTCAGAAAATCACAGGAGTTGCGTGACAGTAAGGAGCAGGAGAGTGAAGACTGGTTTAAGAAGTACCAGCTGAGGTCCCAGGCCATGAAGAGAAGTGTTGGTCTTCATGCCAAGTCCTTGGATTCCAACAATGGCTTGAAAAAAGGGTTTAAAGACAAACTGAGGAAACATATGTGAGTACTGGTCAAGTGAGAGCATATATTTTGTGCAACATTACAGGCTTACCAACACAATAAAAAGACAACAGTAAACTCTAAACTGCTGTGACATGAAGGATGGCTGACCAACAACGGATGAGGGACTACACAAAAGAACTGCAGGAGATGAAGACGCGAGTCAGCGAACGGCCTTTTTTGTTTGAGCAGCTGAAACAGGTACTCAGCGTAAAGCTCTTCTGCCGTACTGTGAACCGAGTCGCAGGTATGTGCAGTGACATAACCCCAACAATTTTTAATTGACAGAAAAATGCTAAAGCTCTGGCTGAGCAAACCTACAGGAACACGCTGAAGAAAGCTGGCGTAACAGAACGCTTTGTTGAAGAAAAGGCTGCAGCAGCTGAAGAAACGTCCATGTCCTTGTCCAGTCCCAACGGCGACAGTGACGACAATGACCTCAGCAATGATAATTGCATTCAAAGCAGGTATTCTTCGAAAGAATTTTTAGCAGGTCTTGTTCATGCACTATGTAATCCCACTGTGTCCGGTAAAAATATGAATAGCACAGCAGCTGTACGGCCAAGGACTTCATGTGGTCTGTTCATATTATATTACATAATTTTCCTGAGCTTGCCCTGCCATCTTTGGGCAAGAGCTGTAGCCAAGTTAAAGTTCGAGATAATTATAATATAGCCATTTTCTAACCTCACATGTCTGATTTAGGGCAGAAAATGTAGACGACGGAGAGAAAATTGAAGATGTGGAAGAGGAGAGCGTGAAGTCCACAGAGGAAGAAATGCCATGATCAAAAAGGTTCATGCGGCACAGACTTTTTTTTGTGGCCTCTCCGCCAGAAAACAACACTGTCTTGGAAAAATGATTCATGTCACAGTTGACTATGAACACTAAACATTTGATAGTTTGTGATGTGTAAGTAGAAATTATGAAATGACTAAACACTTGAACTCTGACATCCACATATGCTGATTACAGCTGGAGGAAAATAACGTTTATGGCACAGCATTATTAAGTAGTATTTTTCATGGTTTCGGTTCAGAACACACACATGCGAGTTTGTGCAGCTATTCCTGTCAGGAATCTACACTGACGACTATTCATTCTGCATGAAAAGCCTAAATAGAACCTTGTTTCTCACCCTAACAACCCTAACCCTAACAACTATTCACATGTTTAGTACACTTTAACCAGAGCCTTAAAAAATTAGATTGTGTTTCAAAGGAACCAGGATTTTTTGTCACCAATGGAACTACTGGTCTGAAGAAGAAATTATAGTGTGCAGGAAATTTAATATTTATGAAGAATGTATTGAATTCAGCAAAAGAAACCAATCCCAATAAATTACACCACAGTGGTCTTTTGGTTGTCCCTCTAGGTGGCGATAGAGCTTTGGTACTTGCTCAACTCAGGCCTGATACTTTAGGTTTTTTTTAATTTTTTCTTCTAGAAAAAAATATTCTCAGATTTTACTTTCACATATAAAAGGCACAAATATATTAATGTGTGTTTGGACTTGTCTAAGCCTTGTGTCGTCTTCTTTTTTTCTTTTCAGCTTGTCCCTTATTTAGGGGTTGCCACAGCAAATCAATCTCCTCTTAATCTTCTACATTATGGGGTCGGGAACCTTTTTGACCAAGAGAGCCAAGAAAACACATATTTCAGAATCCAATCATCTGAGAGCCATATATTTGTCTTATAGTATCGCTATCTTTTTTCTTTTTGCCATCCTCTTGCTTGAAGGGTTCCGTGTGCACAAATGAGCTGATCAAAAACAAGAGCAATTTATTTCTTCATTAAAATAGAACTCGCTATATTCCAATAAAATTTGAAATATATAGGGCCGTCCCTCATACTGGAGTAGAGAAAGGATAGGCTCTCTACTGTGCGCCACAGATGCGTCAAATTTATTTATCTGTTTTTGTTTTATTCCATGGCTTTCTTCTGTATTTTTATTGAAATAACAGCAAAATTATGTATTAGTTATTTGTTAAAAAAAACATAACCCTGATTTAGCTGAGTGCCAGATGCTGTCATCAAAAGAGCCACATCTGGCTCGCGAGCCATAGGTTCCCTACCCCTGTTCTATACTGGTAGCTCCATCTTCTACCAATGTATCCACCGTCCCTCCTCTGAACATGTCCAAACCATCTCAATCTGGCAACGACAACGACAAGGAGTTTGCTTTCCTTCCCTCTTTCATTCTAAACATATATGAAAAACATTTTGCAGACCCCTGCTTTAAGCATTATATGGAAAAAATACTGTACTGAGCTTCAGGGTTTACCACCAGCTAGGGAGGTTGGTTCCTTCCAGTGGACTCACCATCCTGAGTGGTGAGTCCGCCGCAGGATGATGCCGGTAATTTGGGTGGCAGTTGAGGGATTGCTGACACCGTGACATGGTAACATTCAGTGGATAAAAAAATGGATGCATAGATGGATGGATGGAAGTCCTGTAATGAACTGCTGCCCATGAAAACGTTGTACTATGCCCTCAAAGCATTGCCAATTTACCAAAACTGACACTATATCTTCCGTCTGTGACTAATACCCTGCCTCTCCTTGGGAGCAGCTCCTTAAATCCAGCCATTTAGCCGTCGGTCATAAGAAGCACCAAAATCATGAACTCTAGCGCTCCCTTTTACGGCCAAAATATGATCTACCTTAGCTGGTGTCTTAGTTTGGACCAATGGGCCGGCCTTGCCTGGCCACATACATTAGTGAGCCTTGGTCATTTATGACTCTGGTTCGCTGGTTTTCCTTCTTTGGAACTCTTTAGATAGACACTGACCACTGCAGACATGGAACAAGCCATAAGACCTGCTCTGACCCAGTCCTCCAACCATCGCCATGTGGCCCTTATATTTTTATGCTGTATTTTCCCTTTTTTATAAACTTGAATATATTTTGCAGGTGGGATGTCTAGGAGATAACCAATGGTTATGTATGATGGTTGGTCATTGACAAGTGTTGGCATCACCAAACATTTATATCATTGAGGAATTCACAACAGGTTTGATCAATTTTTTTATCACATCCGTCTTAATATTCAAAAGAATCTTTAAAATAAAGGCAAATCAAGGAACGGCTCCGTAAAAGGTGAGGTAAAAACAACAGTACCACAACTGCAGACATGATGAGGAAACCACCAACCACAAGAGTTTTTGTTCTTTAACCAAATCAGATGAACAACCGTGTGAGACATAATTAAACGTATTTATAGTGTGAGTTAACTGGACTTCTCTTTAAAGCACTTGACTCGGTTCAGTAAAAAAAAAATCCAATAAATTTGTACATTATTCTTGGCAACATCGTCAATCCTCTGACATTGGCTCTTTGCAGATAGCTGGGTTAAAGATTTTTCTGCAGCCACACGTCGGCTTAAACAAACAGCTCTGGCTGTGCGACTGCCTTCACACAGAGTGGCCCAGTGGTTTGCTCCAAGCCCACAGACCCACATCAGATACTCTTGTTCTTGCACATTTGCTCCTTCCTTGCGCTTTGACAGCTGACTACCCCAAGTTGGAGAGATCATTTTAACTTACAAACCACATTGTAAAGTCTGGATATGTCTATAATCACCATCAAAAGGTTTTCATGTCGACGGCTACATGGCATATGGTTGCTTTTTCTAGGCTAGTGGGTCATACGCTGAGGCCTGCCTTTGAAACGCTGCCTTTATTTACATTAGGTTAAAATCCAATTTCATATTGCAGTGGTTTTGCCTGAAGTGACCTTCCGAGAAGAAGTGGTATTCCAAAAGGTTCTGTAGATATAATGTGTGACAAGGAAATACATACAATTTTTGCGATAATGACAGAGAAAATGTGACTTGTGCAGTTTAACCAAGACCTGAAAATATGTACAAACGAACATCTCTGTGGTTGTCACAGCAGACCTCCTGCTGTTGTCGTCTACTGTTACACCGACTTTCCATCAAGTTAGAATAACCAAAGTCAAATATGCAATTTTGAGTAAAGAAATCGGATTTTTATAGGGCTAAATTATTAGTTTTTTACTGGAGTTGTTTGATTTTTTTCAATGCTTTCAGAATATTATTTAAAAAATTAAAAAGTGAATAAAATGGTGCACAGCTCAGCATTTTACAAAGAAAAAACTAGCAATGGCAGAAACTGGTTATAACTGGTTATAAATAACATTTATTCTAATCTGTCTCTTAATATGTGTATTTAACAATTTAACAACAATATTGTTTATCCTCTTTGTAAGTCACTTTGTATGTAAGTGCCTCCTAACCACCTAAATGTAACTAATACAGTAAAATACAGGGAATTTTAGATTATCACAACATTAATGTTATCCTACAGTATGTTCTGCACAAGCCTCATGTACTTTTCCTCCACTCATGACTACTAAAACAACTTTTTTTGCATCTGCTTTATCTTTTATAAATGGTCTCATCTTATGCGCACTCAAACCTGTTCTGTCTTCTCGTTCATGTTCTGCACCATCCTCAAGTTCTTTTTCACCGTTTCTTCATTTCATACTTCATACTATTACCTCCATCCACCCTGTGACCTCTAAATTACTCTCGTGGCTCTTCTTCCTTCACCCTGACACTCGTCTCTCCACCCTACACCCTTTTCACCCTGTCTGTAACCTGTCCTTCACCCCTTTTTGGTGATCCGCATAATTGGTTTGGCACAGGTTATTTGTTGGATGCCCTCGTTGACATTACTCCCTGGGTTTTTTTTAGCCTGCAACTGGCGAAAAGATGACTTGCGGCTCGCTTTGCATAATTGAGATGATGGTAATTGCAATAGATGCTAAAAAGGTTATTATAGAGGATTTCCCAGTAGATCTCAAAACATGGCGTGACAAAGCTTCAAGGGCTTCATCCTGTCAGGTTGTCATGGGAACACTGTATCTCTCCCCACTCTGTGTTTTAGTCCCTCGGGAGGAAGCTGCACACCCTCTATTCCCCCGGCGTTGGGCTGAAAACAGAACCAACCTGTCGTAACATCCACATGGGAATTTGCATCCTGAAAATGTGTGAAGCTGGCGGCGCCTGTAACATCCACTTAAACAAACTACAGGACCTCAGATGAGAGTGGTGGCAGAGACCCAGGAACAAACACTTCTCATTTGGATTAATGAGAGACTGCGCCCTGGCCACCAAATGTTATCATCATGCTGTTAGAGGTGTGGCTTTTCCTACTGTATAAACAATATAATTTCACCAAGGTGGCGTGGTCAGGTCTCTTATTATTCCAGCCACTGTGCAATATTTAAATTCCCACACGTTGAATTCTGTAAATGCACAGTTTGTCGGCTGCCAACGACACACCCAGAAAAGGATGATAAAGGCCTTAACCCAACTTAAAACATGTACAATTATGCTGTGTTCAACGCTCACGTTTCTGCGTTGTGGTTATTTTGTTGTTCGATTTAATGACTTGTTGCAGAGGGCTTACTTAATTATAAAGTGAAAGTGCCAGTGCCAGGAATGTGCTACAGGTACAGTTTCTACAGCGCTGAGCGCGGTCGCCCCTGGTGTGTTGTGGTTCCTGATTCACCTGCAGGAGGAGCTGCAGCATCTCTGGAGCAGAAGAGAGAGATTCCACTTTTCTCCTTCAGTGGATTCAACAAAATCCCCTGTACTGGAGAGAGAGAGATAGAGAGACGGGGACAGAAGGAGAGGGCGAGAGAGAGAGAAAGAGAGAGAGGAAAACAGAGGGAGAGAGAGAGAGGAAGCAGCCAGTGTGACAGATTAGAGCAGAACTTGTCTCCCTGACTGCACTGAGGGCTGAGGAAAGAGAGCAAGTGCAAAGTGTCAGGCGAGGCTGCACACAATCTCACACACTTAGACCCCAGGTCCTGGCTGCACAGGAAGAACTTCAAATTGAAGACTGACCTGCAGAAGGTAAGTCTCAAACACCTCCTGCAGCCATCCTCCCCTCCTCGTTTCCCCTCTTCATGACAGAACCATCGTTAGAAAATCACCTCAGCGTTGCACATCACTTCACACTCCACTTTGTCTTCCAGATTGACTGAAGTGTTATGGCTTTCCTCCTCCTGAGGCATCTTGTCCTGTAGAGGAGCTTCACGTTTCTGATCCATAAAGACTGGTGTGACACTGTCAGCCTGAGGGAGGATGGAGAAACTGTCAGGGAAAGACAAGGAGCTGATACGAGGCAGCTGGGAGAGCCTGGGGAAGAACAAAGTTCCTCACGGTCTCATCATGTTCTCCAGGTAACGTCCCACACATCGAGCATGTGTCAGAATCAGACCGAGACCGAGAGACAGAAAACTGTCCTTTGTGAAGAGACAGAATCTTCCTGTTGCCTGTGCTGCTACTAACAAGCTGTGGTGTCAGAACATGTAACAGGTGTGCAGATGGAATCATGCTAAATCCTTGCTTGTACACTTTCACCATTCAGCCACCGACGGCTTGACTTGTTGCTTGGCGACAGACCTCATCAATCTACATTTACATTTAAATAGCCAGAGTCGAAGTCTGACAGAAATCTGACAGAAATGGGTTTGAAATATGTGACTGCAGAAAAATCACAACTTAACTGAGCATCTGCGCCAATAACATTAAGAATCAAGAACGGGCTAATGTGCTCAGATGGAACAAGGATCATGTCAGCGGTTAGTTTGTTAACTACGACAGAAAGTAGCTATTTTTTAATAAAAATCAAAAAAATGTCTAACAACACGTTTATGATATTAAGCAAATACATCAAGGAAAAAAAAATTAGTAATTGCAAACATCTAGTCGCTGGACAAATGAGCAGGGCCTTCATCAGTCTGATCATGCTCCAAGACTGAGAGTAATCTCTAATCTGGGATTAAATCACTAGATGATAACTCCGTTGATAGTGTCAACTGTCACTTGTAGCATTTTCCAAATGTAAAAGCATCTTTAAGGCAAATGTAATTTGAAAGAAACTGGGACTTAGTCGTTTTATTCTGGTTTTATCAGAGTTTTTTTTTTTAAAAAACCCTTCAAAATCAGTCCGAAGATATTGTACATAGAGATTTTACAAGTACTAGTGCAGTCCCCAGTGTCTGTCTACAGCTGGTCAACAGTATACTTGGTGTTTGTGTGGCAGACTGTTTGAACTGGACCCTGCCCTCGTCGGTCTTTTCCACTACAGTCCAAACTGTGGCTCCACTCAGGACTGCCTGTCCAGCCCTGAGTTTCTGGAACACGTGACCAAGGTGAGGCAGCTTCACCACAGTGACGTCACCGTCACAAGCACCTCACACATCTTTTTTTTGTTTTGATCTGTATTGAGTTTTTCCCTTTTCTCATATTCACTCCTGCAGGTAATGTTGGTGATTGACGCAGCGGTCAGCCACCTGGACGACCTTCACTCTCTGGAGGACTTTCTGCTCAACCTGGGCAGGAAGCACCAGGCGGTCGGCGTCAACACCCAGTCATTTGCAGTAGGATCCTGTGCCTCAAACTTTCAATAGTCAATTTCACAGGTGGATGCTCTGAGAGCAGGCAGGTTTTTTTCTTTTCTTTTATTTCTGCAGATGGTGGGTGAGTCCCTCCTCTACATGCTACAGTGCAGCCTGGGACAGGCCTACACGGGGCCGCTGCGCCAAGCCTGGCTCAACATGTACAGCATCGTGGTGGCCGCCATGAGCCGAGGGTGGAGCCAGAACGGCGAGGACAAGGCCGACTGAGGCGCTCAGCGGGGGCTGCTGAGCAATTGCTCAGAAATCATTCAGCTCGGTTACCAAGGAATGAGGTTGTGTAACTTGGCCGTTGTGCATTTGCTCTCAGAGTGGGGGTTGTGATTGTTACTGGATGTACAGGGGGCGCTAATGTGCGACCTGGAGCAGAGTTGATTTTCTTTGCTGCGGATGTGGTGACGGTGGCACAGGTGACGGTGTAAAGGTTAGAGTCCTAGTCCCGCCTGACGTCTGAGCTCCTTCCACTGAGAAACAGGACAACAGCATAGCCTCCATGTTTTCAGTGGCTTCGATGTATTTAGTCCAATGATACCAGTGACTGTAGTAAACTTTGTGCCGTATCTAAAAGAGTTGCAAACAGTCGATGTTACACTGTATTTAAGCATCACACACTATTTAAACTGTGACGATTGCTGTGTCCAGACGGCAGCTGATCATCAACCTGGAACACAGTGATAACTAAATAGAAATGTTTGAATTTAGGACAAAAACAACATTATTACAGTCAATACTGTGTTTTATTTCATTTATATTTGCACTTTGTTACACCTCCTACAGTGTGTTAATCTGCATTTACCTGGTCTGTAGTATTTCATTATGACGAGAACTGTTATACACTAATAGCTTTTCTTCTGTTCATGACGACTGTTAAGGTGTGCACCTTTTTCAGATGGTGTATGATGCTCTCTCTCCCTCTCCTTCTCTCTCTCTCTATAGCAGAGGTAGTGAATATTTTCAATAGATCTTAGTCGACTGTTAATCTCTGACTTTTAGACTGTTATCCGACCTCTAGAGCAAAGAAGCCACAGCAGTGAGTAGGGAGTCCGACTGTTCTGTTCATGGCCTCTCAGTATGCAGTTACAGTTATCAGCGTACAGTCATATTTTCGTGTACCGTGAATGTCCATTTGTTGTTGTGTTTACGGCCCAATCGTTGTTTTCACCTTGAAGACGAGAAGCGAGGTGTTATTTTTACCAACATAACTGAAGTCAGACTGGATGCACTGACACGTTTTGGGCCTTTGAGCACCATGAGAATATATTTAAAATATGAATCTTTTTTCCTATACAACGTATTGGTTATTATCTTGTAACTTACATTTTTCAATTGAGTTTTGTACTATTATTATACCATAGGCCTGCACATTTGGCAAAAATGCAAACACTAATACCTTACCTACATCACAATTGGAAATATATGTGTACATATACTTGTATTTATAGCTGTTGAATCAGCTCTAAAAACATATATTTCACACAAAAAAATTATCCTAAAAAGTTAATAATATTATATCCGAAACTACAGAAATATAAATATTTTATTAAAAATTAACAACATTTGCTTGTGTATTAAATTATTGAAAAAATATATACCAAATTTAAATTAAACATGCTATCAATATATATAATATATATAAACGTTAAAAATTTAACTGATGTTCCAAAAAAAATAAAATAAACTGCCAGAACTCAATTGAAAAACAGGAGATGGGCCACATTAGGCCCCCGAGCCTTACTTTGGATTTCACTCCTTCATAATAATGAGGCTGGTAATTAACATTTAACTAGAGACTAACGTAGAGGGAACAGTTATCATAGACACTGTGTGATGAAACAATCATATATTCAATAATATTTATATATTGTGTGTGTGTTTCTCAGCTGGTCTTTACATCCATGTCATATTTTGCCAAGTAACTTAGCAACCTGGCGCCACGTATTACATAATAACAGCACATGACTTAAATCCCAGCTGCTGAAATGTGGTTACAATTGCTTTATTCTGAGTTTACATTTTTAAAAGTTTATTTTTATATTCTGAAATGTTGTCAAGATGTATTGATTGATTTCTAAATATCAAATGTGATGTGAAGGACAGACATATATATATATATAAATCTATACAGTATATATTTGTGTTGATGCCTATTTAGGCAATCTCTAGATGCCTAAATATATTTAATCTATATATCAGAAGAAATATTTATGTATATTTCCCACAAATCGACACAAAAGAGAGTTTTAAAAATGGAAGTATTTAATTCCTGCTTGTGTTGGTGGTGTGTATTTCTAATATTTGTTCTCAGTATCAGTCCTCAGCCTCATGTCTCTGGTCTTCAGTCCAGCAGGTGTGACTCTGGACTTCAGTATCGGCCGTGTCACTGTCTACCTCATTTACATTCAGCTGCTACTGAAACTGCGGTGACTTCACCTTGTTATCCTTCAGAGAAAACAAAGCAGAAAAACAAACAAACAAACAGACTAGACAAGTCACCTGATCAGAGGTAAAACAAACACATGCTCTGTGTAAACTGGATCACAGTCCTCTGTCAACCGTGTAGTGTCCTCTACTGAGACAAAATAAAGTGATTTGTGGATGTTTTGTTGCCGAACAAGGTCAGTGTGTTTTTTGCCTGCAGCTCCTCCATTGTTTCTCTCAGACCGAGGATGGCTGGCACACAGTGGCCAGTGTTTGAAATCAATCAGACAGAGCCTGATTTCCTACTTGCTAACAGCCTGTTATCGGCTGTTACATAAGACGAGAGCAGTAAATGGTTCATCGCTCCTGGCTACAGAGATGAGGGCGACTTAAGGCACTCGCTTATGCAACTGCACACTGTCACATCAGTTGTTTACACAAAGTTTTTACAGTTTAGCAACAAGACAATCCATCTAATAAGGAAGGAAAGCAAACTCCTTGTCATTCTGACATTGTGATTGTGATCACACCACTGCACACAACAAAATGTCACCTCTGTATTTAACCCATCACCAAAGTGAACAGTGGGCAGCTTTGAGCGCCCGGGGAGCAGTGAGTGGGGACGGTGCCATGCTCAGTGGACCTCAGTGGTAACTTGGCGGCAGGAGGATTCAAACTGGGGGCCTTGCAGACCCAGGTCCATTTCTTTAACCATTAGGCCACCAATTGCCCCAGTTGTAATAAGTACATGCATTTATAAGTACATGCAATACCTAGGCTTATCTGTTAACAGGTCACAGGGACTGAGGGCATTACCCAAATCACACTGCTCTGTATTGTGAGCCAGTGGGTGGTGAGCCCACGTGAAGGCTTGTCCCTTATTGTATGGTTGCCACTGCCAATCAAAATTTTCCATCTCCCCCTGTCCTCTGTATCTTCTACTCTAACTACATCCATATCCTCACTCACTGCATCCATCAATCCCCTCTTTGTCTTGGTAGCTCCATCTCTAGGATCATTCTTCTACCAATATAACCACTGTCCCTCCTCTGAACATGTCCATAGCATCTCAATCTGGCCTTTCTAGCTTTCACTCCAAACCTTTTTATCTGTATCCCTCTAATCACCCTTTCCTGATCCTGTCCATCCTTGTCTCTCCAAAATGGAATCTCAGCATCTTTAACTCCTCCACCTCCAGCTTTGTCCCCTGTATTCTGTCTTTTCCTAGTGTCTTTAATACTGGTATCTAATACACTGGTATGTCAGGGGGAACAACTGACTTTCCACTATTCATCCTCTTCAGGGCTTTTTTAATTTCTTCTTTTTTCCAATCTGATCTACATTCTTACTATTAGACTTAGCTCCTCATTCTTTCTCTCCCCTTCATTTTCTTCTTTTAACCACTCCTCAGGATACTGCTTCAAACTTTTTAGCACGCCTTCCTCAATGGAAATAACATTCCCATACTTGTCCTTAAACAACCTCACCTGCTGCACATCCTTCCCAGATTGGTTTCTCTGCCTTGCCAATCTGTATAACTCTTTTTCTCCTTCCTTCGTGTCTAACCTCTCATACAACTCCTCGTATGCCTTTTGTTTGGCCTTGGCCACTTCCCTCTTCACCTCCCTTGCCGTCTCTCTGTACTCCAGTCTGTTCTCCTCTGTCCTGTCACTATCCCATCTCTTCTTTGTTAGTCTCTTCCTCTGGACATTCTCCTGGACCTCATCATTCCACCACCAGGTCTTTTTGTCCTCCTTTCTCTGTCCAGAGGAAAACCCTAGCACTTTCCTAGCTGTCCCCCTAATGACCCTAGCTGTGGCCTCCAGGTCCTCTGGGAATTCCCCACCACAGCCCAGAACTGCCCTCACTTCCTTCCCAACATTCGTCTTTCCTTAACTTCCATCACTTTGATCTTGTGCTGTGTCTTCACCCTCTTCCTTCTTCTCACCTCCATAACCAACTTGCACACTACCATCCTATGTTGTTTGGCTACACTCTCACCTGCCACCACCTTACAGGTAATCTTAGATCACCTTTTCTACAAGGAATTGCCATTTATCCGCATTTATCCTAATATGCTATTAGCTTTTTGGCTAACTCTATAGTGCTGTCTAAGCTAACTTAGCTAAGTTGTTTCTTAGCTATACAAACTTAGACAAGCCCTAGTTCTAGCTTTTCTGTAAATCGGGCCGTAGTGGCCTAGTGGTTACTGCCATGTTACCACTGAGGCGCACTGAGCATAGCGCCATCACTGTCTACTTTGGTGATGGGTTAAATGCAGAGCTCACAATTTTGTTGTGTGCGATGGTGGGGATCACAATGACAAGGAGTTTGCTTTCATTAACCGTCCTTCCTAATTCCCAATTTCTATTTTTTAAACTATTTTGACTAATATTAATCTTTACATAATTAATATGCTTAGTATATATATATATATATATATATATATTAATAGTAACTATTGCTAACAATATTTCATATGGTTTTATCTGGAAGGTGTGAGTATGAATATCTCTAGGCATCCGTCTTGTTGCCTTATCAAATTGGTGTCATTTATTTTTCATGTCACTTAATGAAAGAGCCAATATGAAGGAGAATTTCAGCAGCAAATACTAATATTTTATTAATAAGCACCTGCTGCCTTCCTGACCTGAAGTCTGGACCTGTAATTCTGCTCTGTCTCACCTTCCAGTATATGTTAATTCCCTTTGCTCTAATTAATAATCCTGCGTTGTCCTCAGTGTCTCTCCTGTCAGTGTGTAAAGGTTTGCTCTGCTCAGCTGTTGTCTGGAAAAACTCTGAGATAGAATACAACACACATTATTTTTAGAAAGTCTGCGCCTTGTTTTGGAATGATGGGGTATTCGGTGTTGTCACGGCAACAGTTAATAGATATGCTCCAGAGTTTGTGTGTGTTTGTTTTCGTTCAAGTGGGGGAAAAACAAAACAACGCTCCATCATCGTCTCACCCTTAATCAGGAGGATAGGAGTGGACCAAGTCAGTGGAGGTAATCTGGTTTGTTCTGATGATGGAAGATGCTTCTTGTAACAAACAGCCTGCTAAGCAACAGCCCATGAGGGCTAATAAGCAGTCGGTCAGCAGCCACATGCAGCCAGGAGGAGGTGTTATTCCCCTAGTCTGGAAGATAAACAAATCCAAAGAACAGGTCAGAAATAAAATTCTATCAGTGATGTTCATAGTACAGATCAATATGAATAATCTATGCATCACCTAGTGTGTCTGCAGGACCATTGATCAATTTGCTTTGGATTGACCGTCCAGTCCAGTTGTTTAGTTTTTAAACTGCTTCAGTGCCGTGTATCTCCATCTCTATTCTCGGCATCCTGGGAAGGAGAAGGCGAGCCCTGGGCCACGCACCCAGAGGAATTCACCTTTCACTCAGAACCATGGCCTCAGCAGTTGCCATGGGTGACAGAGGAAATGTCAAGGACTTCTCTTTCTTCTTTTCTGACTCTCAGTGATCAAAAAGCACTGTACAGTACATAATGACAGACAAGGCTGACGGCACAAAACCTTTTTTCAGCAGGAAAATGACATTGTGCAGTCAGTGTGGAATGCCGCACTTTCCCCGAACGATACTGAAGCACGATGGTTTTACCACTTTCTATTGTGGTTAAGATAATGGCAGAGGCTGCTGGAGTGAGCAGACCTGTTCTACATCTGATGTGGTTTTGGGTGCCAATGTTCGGGATGTACAGAAGCTTTGATCAAGATTCTTTTATTTTTACTGTTATTATTTTTTACCGTTTAATTACTCGACTGTGGTGCTCCCCAGGGCTCAATCCTTGATGCCTTAGTTTTGTAATTATAATCCGTATAAAATCATTCATCTTTTTCATTACCGGGTTGCAGGAGACGTAGTCCCCATAACCACCATACTGTGGGGGGTAAGCCCACTTGAAGCTATGTGATTCTGGATGGTGCTTCATGGGAGCCTTCAGCAAGTGCATTAAAACCTAAAGGCCTCCGGACCAAAGTCCAAAACCGCTAGGTCACTGCCAACTGTGAAAATAAAAAAAATGTACATTATTTATTTTAATATGCAAGTCACGCTTGAATACAAGTCACAAATGCAGCCAAAAAATGAATAAATGTCTGACTTCTAAAACACTTTAAACCTCATGGTTTACCTTTGAACAAGATCGAATCCCAGTTAGGGTGGTTGGATCCTTCCAGTGAGCTCAGCACCTGCAAGAAGGTTCAGGAGGGGCCGGTATGGTGCAGTGAGATTAGGGTGGTGGTTGCAGAGACTGCTGTCCTCAAAACCTGGTAATAATAAGCGGATGAGGATGGGTAAACCGATGGATTTGTATGATCTTGGTTGCTGCGTTTCCAATATTCATATAACTTGTACATCATGGAGAGTCCAGGAAAACAAACTGGTTTTAAGGAACTCCAACAACCTGCAGAGTACGCACACTTAATAAATGCACAGAAAACTAAACATAAGTAAAGGTCTAAATATCTGTTCGTGACCATCCCTTCATCACCCGGCTCACAATAGAGGAGGGTGAAAAGCAGTTAACAGCAGGAGATGAGTGGGTTGAGACGAAGTGATTTTAATTTTAGATTACAGAACTCACTTTGACAGGTCAAGACTTGTTAGCCTGGAATAAATCCCTCTCATGTGCCGACTGGCCCTTAACCTCAGCCTCCTTGAAGATCTAACAAGCCACAGTGGCAGCAGGCTCAGACTTCACATCACGTACTCCAGACACATATTCATAACCCAGAGCGAGGAGGAACAGACACATCTGGAAAGCTAATGTCCAGACAGAGCCTCAGATGGTCTGTCATACAGTAACAGACACAATAAAAGTAAAAGAGCGAGAATGTGGACAACCTGCTTTTGTAGACATCACAGTCGGGAATAACCTAATAAGTTTTATTTTCTGTTTTTCAAAGGAGACGTGTACTTAATGATCTATGAGATGGTGATTCTGGAAGAGAAAGCCATGAGGGACGCTCTTTGATGTTTGTTTTTCAGATTTGACTTCAGGATGCTGCTCAGTGACCACTTCAACCCATCTCTGCTGCTCAGATTCATCGGGTTTCTTCAAAACTAGGAGCTGGATTTAGATTGCTTACAAAAACCCATCAAAGTGCAGTTGACTTGGTTAAATAACAGGCCATCAGTACAAGTGGATCTTTAGAATACAACACAGTTGTTTGACTCAATGTGCTTGATATTGTTATAAACCAGATCGAACAGCAAAAAAGATCACAATCACCTAACTTTAAACTTTCAAAGAAGAGACAAGTGATTTTAAACCATTAAAATAGAAATACTGAATAGAATAATTTCAGGAAACAAGAGATTGTGAAGCCCTAATTATATATTATATTTAATTTATCATTTATAATAAATAATGCCAAATAATGGCCAAATAAAGGACAAGATAATATCACATGATGAAACAATGCAGTTGCTGTAACCTCCTTTGAGCTTCGGTCATAAAAAAGAGTGACCAGATTTAAAGTTTCCATAGATCTTGTCAGTCAACATGTCTTGGAGTTCACAGTACAGGTACAGCATCCAGGCCAGGCCTGACCTGGATGCTGTACCTGAAGTTGTTAAAACTATTGAACTAATCTACTCCAAAGGGGTTAAGCTGGTTCCTTACTAATATTCTCAACTTGGTTCCTGGAGGCTCATAGATGGTGAGCCTAGAATCATGAGATGGACTTCAAGTCATGAGTCAGAACTGACACAGTAGATAAACCAGAAGAAGACCAGAGCTCTGCTCTTGGAAACCACATGACCCAGTTACTGGTGTACAGTGTGAGGGTCAAGTGAAACAGCGTATTTTACTTTTTGCTGTGTTCAACTACTCTTTAGTTCCGAGTCCATGCAGCAGATTTCAGTTCAGATGCTGGATTGTCAGACAGAAGGGACTTTCTTTCCTTCAAGGCACAAGAAGAAACATAAAAACACAGCTGCTAACAGTGAATCATAGCTTTTAACACAAATGTTCCAGCTTTTCGAAGACATTCTGTTACTCAAAGAATGATGTAGTATACTATTGTGGCGAAAAGTACATTTAGTGACATTTTAACTGACTAACAGACTTTTAACTGAAGAAATAATAAGCAGGTTGACATGTTGTGTCAGCAGATGGTGGAAATGCATGTTAGTAACACAGTGCACTTGTGTTAGGGACCGTTATCTGTCAGCTAAGGTG
This sequence comes from Paraplagusia blochii, assembly GCA_016785265.1. Taxonomy (NCBI): domain Eukaryota; kingdom Metazoa; phylum Chordata; class Actinopteri; order Pleuronectiformes; family Cynoglossidae; genus Paraplagusia; species Paraplagusia blochii. The sequence continues at coordinate 177,236 of JAFBJS010000936.1, forward strand.
AAGGGAAAGGTTTACAGGACAGTTGTGAGACCAGCCATGATGGATGGGATTAGAGACACTAGGAATAGGTGGAAGACAGGAGACAGAGCTGGAGGTGGAGGAGTTAAAGATGCTGAGATTCTCTTTAGGAGAGACAAGGATGGACAGGATCAGGAATGAGGTGATTAGAGGGACAAGACAGACCGGACAATTTGGAGAAAAAGCTAGAGAAGCCAGATTAAGATGGTTTGGACAGTGTTCAGAGAAGGGACAGTGGATACATTGGTAGACGAATGATCCTAGAGATGGAGCTACCAGGTAGGAGACGAAGAGGAGATTGATGGATGCAGTGAGGGAGGACATGGAGGTAGTTTGAGATAGAGTTGAGGATACAGAGGACAGGGTGAGATGGAAATTGTTGACTCGCTATGGCAACCCCTCAGAAAAGGGACAAGCCAAAGGGAAGATCTTAGGGACCGTCCATCTCTGACACCGTTGTGGTTTTAGTGTCCTCTACAGGAGAATGAGGAACTGAGGCAAGGTGATCTTTTTTTCTACAAAGGTAAATCTTGTTGAGTTGATAAATTTTGAAAGAAATCTGTGTGGTTAGTAACATTTAGCTGTGTTTTAAACCAAAACAACCTGGCCAATCCTGTATCAGTGACCTGTTTCGAAAATAAAACAAAAAGTAAAGACCAGATTTACAGTAAAGATGTGGACGCAAAATTTAATGCATCATTCTTGCAAGACAGGCAGAATGCACTGCATGGAAACTGTAGAGACGACAGTTAACCTAACCCGTAGCACATTAGTGTAATATATAAAAAAAATGCAAATAGGACTTTTATTAGATAAATAAATCAAAATCAATTAATAGAAAACATCTTTTCACACACAGTGAAGACCGCGCACTTAGTATTGACACTGACTATAAAGGACAACTCTTTATCAAATCTCCACTGGCTGAGACTCTCGACCCCAAGCACAATATTAACAACACCAAAAATACAGTAGCAAAAATAGCGATTAATAGTAGTTACAACAAGCTTCGAGTGCAGTTGAGCTGCTTGTGCCTCCAGGGGGAAAGAGGAAAAAAAGAGAAAGAGAGAGTTTACATTTACTGTAGGACGTTTCTGACTTACACTGGGTTCCTCCGTCTGTCTGCTCTCACGCTGCAGATGGCTTCACAACCATCAGCCTCTCAACTCCAGCTCTGCTGCCCAAGGAACCACATATCACCCAAGAGTCAGTCTGTTGGGGCAAGCCTGCTTACACCACCCACTCTGATAAACACTTTCACCTCCACCCATGTCCAAACGGTGCTGCACAAACACGGCATATCTGAGAAACAGAAGCATTTCTAACCCTGCTCTCTTTCTCCACTTTTATACAACTTAGAGACCCATCATCCACCAGCTGAGCTAACAACTGTGATGACTGACGTGTGGCTTTTGGACAACAGTCACTTACAAAGTCAGCCTGATGAACGTGCATCCGGCTGTGGCTTATTGTCATATCCAGCAGTCAGATCCAAGGGTTCCAAGCAGCTGAATCAGAGTCTGAGGTCAGTGGCAAAAATGCAGCATTATCGACTTTTTCATTCTGTGTTGACTGGGCATTTGGGAATAAGCTGAAAGGATTTGGTGTTACTGGAAACCCTCGGGAGAGTCCAAGATGGGACCTGGAGGATCTTGTAGCTTTGTCTCGTGTGTCTTGGTGTGGTCTTCCTCGCTCTCTTCCTCCTCCAACATGTTGTGGTTTGAACTCTGGGAGCTGGCCATCGCCCCGTAGCTGTGATGAGCCGGAGAGGGCATCGGTGTCAAGGCCAGCTCTGGCTCCAGTAGAACAGATGCCACGAAGAGCTGAGGGCAAAGAATTATCATGAAGTTTGTTAATGTTTCTAAAACTTTGGAAGTTACAGTGCATAACTAAAAACATCTCAGATATCAAGGCTGCCTTCCACTCACTTTTCAGCCCAAATAAGCAAATCCCATGTAGCAACACTGTATCAGTCACAACTGTTTTTAACTATGAGGCTTCCACACATACAGCATGAATGCATATTCAAAGGGGATATTTATAACATGTTGCCCATCAATATAAACCTGCAAATAAAAATAAAGCCAAAATTTCGTACATTGGAGGCAGTGCTGGAGGATACTGTACTCCTGTCTGCATCAGTGAATGTCCCCTCAACTGGTTGGTCAGACATCTGAAACACAGACAACATCCACGCATTGAATCCTATTGCTTTATTCCATCCTCACTATCGATGACTTGTAGGAAAGCGCCAAACCTGGTAGCTTGAGGACTTGTCAGGTCGTTTTCTAAGGCACAAGCGGAAGAGGGAAAAGGCAACACAGGAGAGCAGTGATACCAAGGTGAAGAGGGTGATGGGATGCAAGAGACCTTTCAAAACAAGAGAGTAAAACCAGTTGATGTGGACATTAAGTAGATTCCCAGGCAGCAGGTGGGTGGACAGAAACCATGGTGACCTTGTACCTAGTTTGAGGACAGAGAAGAACAGCAGCCAGAACATGCAGAGAAGAGGAGCCACGATGACCTGACTGATGGCGGCTCTGTGGATTCGCTGGTTGAGTTTGGTAGGGACATATGCATAGTAGATGTTGTAGCGGTCGACCAAGTGCTTCAGGACTATGTAGAGAAGACCTGCAGAGGGAGACATGAGAGGTAAGGATGGACGATTATATCGAACAACAACATCTGTTTTTATTGTTCAGGTTTTTTTCTCACACATTTGTCACATACTGATATTAGTCATATTATATTATTTGTGTGTAGCATCTTTAAATTCATTAGTTGTCACATAATCTTGCTACTCTCCATAATGCTACTATGGTTCTTACATAAAAAAAATGTAAAAATAAAAAAAAACACCTTTTCATTCTGGAATTCTGCCCCAAATAATTACACAATATTTATATTCATTAGTGCTGTTACAATAGTAACAGATGGCCATTATCATTGTCCTAATGTTAGAATGATTATGTTTTATCAGCATTTTTTTTTTGTTGTTTTTCTTGAGGATGAAAACAAGAGAACACATATGAACACAATGACTGGGCTTGACAAATTTACTGGCATCACACATAAGGTGCTGAGGTATTTACCTCGGTACCTAAGTATTAAGGGTAAACAGCTACATAGATCTGTATTGGTGGATACGGAATCGAAAATGAACATTTGGACTGTATTGGCAAAGTTTATATTGGTCATGCCTAAAATTGTGTCAGTTGTGGAGACTGCTGAGACCCAGTAACCAATAAGAGGATGAAGATGGATTAACTTTAGTAAAAAAGAAAATAGCTAATAGGTGGTTTCTTGTGTCAGTCCTTTTTGTAACATCCAGTGCCCAAACCTATAACCATTTCAATATTCTCTTTCTTATTTGGAAAATGTTTGAATGAGCAAGGGTTACAGATGGCAAATATTTAAATAGTGCCCACTAGAGAAAAAGAGGTTTAACGCACATCTTTATCCAACAGCAGCAGTGATTTGACTTTTACACACATTTGGTTTCTGCCTGTGGACCGTAATAAAACAGCAACCTTATTACAATATAAAGTTTATCATATTACTGCAGACAGTAGTGGGGGATGTTATACGACTGCAGTGTATTGTGGGTAATTTCCATATGAAATTAAAGTCATTATTAGCTTCTGCTTTAAAATGGGGATATTATACACACTATTGTCAGGCTGAAAAATGAAGCTGCTGTTGGCATATTATGCCCCCCCAAAAAATCAGAAATACTGATTATTAGGCTCCAAGAAGACATAAAAAGCTTGATGAGCTCTGGGCAGAGACAGGAGCAGAGTGGGCGTCTGGCTCGCAACTCACTGTGTCTGGGTGTCTACGACTACAGCAGCAAATTCACACAGTCTGCATCGGACTGGCAGGCAGGCAGCAGAGGGGAGTGTGGTTACAGAACAGAGAGAAAGACTGTGTGTACACACGACACAGGGCAGGAGGAAAACAGCAGAGATGGAAGGAAGAAGAGGTGGTAGGTGGTGGAGATGCTCACCGAATGGAGTGATGATGGGACAGGTGATGCTGTAGGTCATGCTGACTGCAAAGATACACATGGTCCAGGCGTACTCCAGGCCAAACTGGAACTCGTAGGCCTGACTCTGCAAACAAATGGGTCAAAACTGTTGTTATTATGGACAAAACCTGGAACATAAACGTTGGCGTGACTGTGTTTCACGAACCCGTTTGACGTGAATCCGTTCTGCCTGAGACTTGGCTAAGCAGAGGCGGACGGCGTAGACTGTAAGAGCTGGGATGCGAAGCAGCTCCATTGCTGTGCCAATTAAACTGGAGGTGATAACATAATTGACGAAGAACGCACCGTTGTCAGGAAGAAACACACACCTGGAACAACACCACAGTGATCAGCATCTGGACAAACACTGAAATTGCACGTACTTTCCTAATACAGTATGATCTTCACATCAGCCAAATCCTATAACTACAGGCTAACTTGGCCTGATAAGCATGCTAACCTTCACATTCAGTAAAATTGTGTGCATCTATTCTCGCAGTCGTGCATCGGATGCTGTTTTCTTGGCACTCGTTACGTCAGACTTCGTATCTATTTGGCTAACAGTTCACATTTAAGCTCATCTGCATTATCATAGCTTAGTAAATTGATCCTATTTTATCTAGGATCAATTTGCAACAATGTTTGTTACTCTAAACACACAGACAGTGGGGGCTCTTTGCTTCTGAATGGCTAGCTCAACTAACAATTGTCATTGTCTTTGCCTTTTGGTGTGAAACTCCATGGTTCAACTCCTTGGCAGACTTGGAGACTGCTGCCCCCCCCCACGGCCTGATACCAGGTGAGCAGGTAAAAATAGTGAAAAGAGCAATTATGTTGACTGTGATGATCTGGCCAATATAACATTTACTCAGGCTGCACCCAGTAGAGCTGTCAAAACAAAATAAATTCGAAATGTCTGCGCTTTGGCCCAGAGTCAATTTGAAACGCCAGGGTTTACCCACATGGCAAGTCTAAATCTTCTGGTGGCTTCCAGTGGGGTCACCAGCTGCAGGACAGAGTGGTGCAATGTTTTTTGGGTGGCAGTGATGGAGACTGCTCCACCGTGAGGTAATGGTCAAGCAACCCCTCATTTGTGTGACTGGCTGTCTCAGCTGACAAGATTCAGAAAGTGTAAATTTACTGTAGATTGATGTTATATTTATATACATATGTGTGTGAGTGTGTGCAATATACAGCATATATATATGTATATATGTATATATATATATATATATATATACTTGATCAGTCAGAAATTTTTGATAAAATCCAGGAAGTACAGGATTATTGATTTCATTATGACAGAAAATAAACCAATAACTATTATTATTACTGATATTATATCATTATAAATATTTCTTCACTTCTTCAGGTGTTTCCACATTGAATCTTCCTTCTCCATCTCCCCCTGTCCTCTCCAACTTCTCCTCTGACTCCAACTACCTCCATGTCCTCCCTCACTGCATCCATCAATCTCCTCTTTGTCTCCTACCTGGTAGCTAAATAGATGTGTATAAGAGACAGCATTTACTCAGGCTGCACCCAGTAGAGCTGTCAAAACAAAATAAATTCGAAATGTCTGCGCTTTGGCCCAGAGTCAATTTGAAACGCCAGGGTTTTGGGTGGCAGTGATGGAGACTGCTCCACCGTGAGGTAATGGTCAAGCAACCCCTCATTTGTGTGACTGGATGTCTCAGCTGACAAGATTCAGAAAGTGTAAATGTACTGTAGATTGATGTTATATTTATATACATATGTGTGTGAGTGTATATTGCATATATATATGTAGAAAAAGCTTACTGAAATTTGACATCTTTCTCTTCTAAGAAGTGAACGTCAAAAAGCCAAGTGAAGAACAGGTCCAGGCTGCAGGGTAAATAAAATACATTGAATATAAAATGCCATTACAGTAGTGTGACAGTCAGGATAAGTCTGTTCTGTTCATGTACCTGGACAGACCAAGTGAGGGCAGGATGATGACCATGAAAACCAACAGTAAAAAACACTTATGCATCGTGACTTGGTTCTCAGCAGATCTGAAACAGTAAATAAGAGAGAGAGGGGGGGGGGGGGGGGGGGGGGGGGTAAAATGAAGACACTGTGTCCACACAGACCCTGTGACATAATAAGAACTGGCGTGGATAAATGCGATGTAGTTTTCATGGACAGGGCTCTCACGTCCACGAGCACGGTCCTCACTTCTCACTCCACTAAATAGTCGATCTGCATGTGTCGTTTGGAACATCATGCCTGCATAACATGTTAGTGGGGGGTGGTTATGTAAAGACAGGCTTGTATGTGCTGCAGTAGGGTTGTCTCCCTCTGCACAGCTGTCCTGCTCCTCCTCCTACTAGTCGCCATGTGCTGCTCCTCTGCGCATGGCGCCTACTGTGCATATTATTATTCTCACATGGAGATCTCTATGACAACCTGCCCAGAATAACAGTGTAAGGAGATTGACAGGCAGCAGGAGTGAAGGGGGTAAAAGGACTAAGAAGGTGAAAAAATACTGAGATAAAAAAAGAAAAAATAATGTTAAGGGGTCGACAAACAGGTAGACTTGGCAGATCTTTTTGGAGATAGTTTTCATCACAGTGACCAACTACAACTGGCCAGTACCTGGTCCAGTGGGACTCAAAGAAGGCTGAGTAGTAGACGATGAAGGGCAATAGCACTGAAAATGCCCAGAGCAGAAGGGTTGGGAAGAACTCGGTGATGACAGGACTCTGAAATTGAGAGAAACACATAAGTAGTTAAAGAAGAAGTTCTGTTGTCACAACCAGATAAAATCCACCTCGAAAATTCCAACCTGCAAACTCTCCACTGGCTTGGTGACGTTGAATTTATCTATGGTGTTGACAATGATGGCAGGAGTTGTGAGGAAGAACAGAAGCAAGAACAGGAGGATGTTGAGGAGGACACAGCGCAGCCACCAGCGGGAACCACACACTGACAGGTTTTCCCTGGTGTTGGGAAAAATAACCAGGACAGGTGAGAGGGAATAACGCCATCTGATGGGATACACTAGGTCAACACCAGTCAGCCTTTTCTTCTTGCTCAACTGAACATGACATACTCATGATCATACTTTGCTACTTTGTATTCATGAAGGAACCCACATCCTTGTTTGACCCTGCAGCCTCCTTCTGTCGTCCGCTTAGACCCAAAACCCACTCACTTAGATACAGTGGCACAGAAGCCCATCAGGCACGCTGTGCAAACAAAGACCGCCGCTCCCTGTGTTTAATCTTCCGTGTATTTGCATCGCTCATCTGTTACATAATCACACTGGGACTGCTGCAGTCCCTTCACAATATAAGACACAGGCAGTGTGACTCTGTGTCCAATCAGGTTAAAGGAATTAGGTGAAGTATTTGAGACGAGCTGCACACAAGAAACAACAGCAGGATCTCTGACATAAACAGAGGAAAAATGCTGGTGCAAGGATGGGATATTAAACACAATTCCACACTGAATATTTCATTAATACTAAAGTTCTTGCACTGTCAAACATCTTGGAACTCTACCACCAATAACTAAAATAGTCTAAACTTATTTTTACGTGACTTAATGCAGTGATTTTCAATTTTTTGAGCCATGGCACATTCTTTACGTTTACAAAATCCTAGGGCACGCCACCAACCAAAATTACATTTTAACACAGTACTTATAATACATATAGTTAATAATATCATTTGAAAATGTATTTATTCTCACTAAGTGTGAAACCTGGGTCTGTTTCTATGAACACAAATTATATATCCTGGCAAGAATGGTAGAAAGACACACACGAAACTCTTCCTCAACACAATCCCAGTCTCTTTCTGTTCTTAGTTTCTATCGCAGTCAAGTTTGAGAAGCTCAGCTCACATAGATGTGGTTGAAAGTTCAATCTTGTCCACGGCCCTGTTTGGTATTAGCATTTTCCCTTCTCAAAAACTTCTCCATCACTGTCACTTGCTCATCTTGCTGTTACAGTCACTGTTGCGTGTAGCGCGGTCGCCTCTGCTGCCACCCGCTGGAATAGCAGAGTACTACATATCTGCCACACTTAATTACAGTGCAGACATTATCAATGGTTAATTAGATGATATTAGATAATTTCCCGTGGCACACTTGACGATCACTCGCGGCACTATGGTTGAAAATCACTGACTTAATGTAGGTGTCAAACATAAGGCATGGGAGACAAAACTGGACTGCTAGGGGTTTGTGGCAGTTGGTGGGCTGGTGGTTAAGGAAGCAGATTTGGGTCCGCAAGGCCCCCGGTTCAAATTCCCCCACCAAGTTACCGCTGAGGTGCCCTGAGGTGCATGGTAACGTCTCCACTCACTGCTCCCTAGAGGCTCAGAGCTGCCCACTGTTCACTGTGGTGATGGGTTAAATACAGAGGTGACATTTTGTTGTGTGCTGTGGTGTGAATCACAATGTCAAAAAAATAAATTTAATCTCTCACTCTCTTGTTCTGGGTCACTTTATGAAATTTGAGGTTGGCCGATGCAGTGAGATTTAGGCAGTTGTAAACCGGTGTGGCCAATTTGACATCAACTCAGGCTGTACTTGGCCCAGTAGAGTCAGTTTGTCAGAGCCCCATAAAGGCCTTCACTTAACTTCACTCAGTTAATGTCTCTGTCATTGGTACCAAACTCCAGACTTCACCACCTTGGCAAGTTCAAATCCCAGTTAGGGCAGTTGGCGTCCAGTGGGCTCACCATATGCAGGAAGGTATGGTGTCGTGCAATGTGCTGCAGTGGAAGAAAACACTGCCCCCATGTCCCAATAACTGACAAGCAGTTCAAAATGGATGGACAGCCTTACACATACTGAAAGAACTTTATTCAGGAATATTAGAGCTGATGGGCTATAAAAACACTCCCATTATTAGTGGTACTGACCAGATGATGTCACTGGGAGCAGGTGCATAACTGACCCCCCATTTGTGCGGCTGCACCACCGTAGTGATGCTGGACTGCTGCGGTCTGCGTCGACAGTGCACGCGACTGTAGTCCTTCACGATCCTGTGGGGCAGAAAAGAGGTGAAGCTGAAATCTGACACTCGTGCCTGACTTTTATGTCCCACCATAAAGCTGCTGTGATGGTTTTCATGTGGTCTCCAGGCCCAGACCTCAGCGACGAGCTGTTGTTTTACTCACACTGCAGTCATCCTCTCATCACGAAAAGTCACGAAGGCGATGCCCAGACGTTTCAAGGAGATGTGATTCTTCTCTGCATTGAACTCATCCGTACGCTTTTCCTCTAATTCACTGTAGTACTGCTCCGCATCCACCTGCACGATTAAAAACTTTAGAGCACTTGTGCACATTTTTACTTTTACTTTACAGTGAGGCTTAGTTTTTCATCTAAGCCACACTGTATATGTCATTGCTCTGTTTGGACTGCAGTGCCATCCAGTGGACAGACTGCGTACATACAGCAGTTACAAGAATCAAAGTTCTGCCTTACAAACCTTTGTAAATCCACAGAAGTCGCAGCAGAAGATCTGAGCACATGGATGAGTCTTGATCATTATCTTTCCTTCTTTTTGAGCTTTGGAGGCAAAGTAGAGTCGGCCTTTCATCGCCTTACGTCTGCAAAAGAGACAAATCTTTTAGCAGAAATACAAATACAGTGATAAAGTAAAGTTTTTTAAAAAGTCACTTTCACTAACGTAAATTTATACCATACCTACATCATACCAAATTATTGTAAACCTGCATATCTAGAAATAACTAGCAATTACAAACAGAAAGATTGTCACGTCATTTTTTGGACTTTGGACCACCAACACAAAAAAGTTATAAGGCAAAGGGAAAAAGCGGAAAAGAAAAATGGTAGATTTACACGGAATATAACATTTAATTGCATTACTAAGACTTCAAACTCACTTTTAATCAACTTTAGCAGTAGTTGACATTTCAATGAGAGAAACTGATAACATGGATAAGATGAAATTGGGTCATAAAATGTATTGATCCCACTATAAGAAATAAATGTGTGGCAAAACGAGGTTGGAATAATAGTTATACAATAACAACTTTATAGATATGGTTTTAATCCCAATCTCAGATACTCTACCTCTCGAGGTCCAACCTCATCAGCTTGTGAACATCAAAGCAGAATCGAATGTCAGTGACGGTACAGCTGGGGTAGGCCTCACTGAGGATTGGAGCGAGGGATTTTACTTCATTAATTCTTATTGGCTGAGAGGAAATTAAAAAATACAGCATTAAACAAAGAGTTGATGCCTACTGTAAATGCTTGGTGATGAGTCCTGGGTCGGAGATTTCTCTGGGTATGGAGGTGATCATCAGGGTCCTGGCCACCTGCAACACATGATAAACCACCAGGATTCAGTATGGTTAAAAAAAAACACCAGTAAACACTATATGTTAATGGTCAATTCTAAAAGTGCATTAAAAAGCTCTTCTATAACATCTGTGTTTATTCTCAGAAAAACAACAACTGTAGGGAGGCTTTGATGGTTGACCAGACCTTCTCATCTTCTCTGTACTCCAGCTTGATGGAGTGGTGAGCCATACACAGCATCGTGATGATGAAGTAGAACAGGGCAAAGATGCTGTGGAGCCACAGGAAACTGTCCCTGCAGCCACAAGAACAGCACTGTGATTAAAAACACATTCAGAGGCACCAGTGTTTTTTCTTCTGTGATATTTCCTGAGATTGGGCCACGTTCACACCGCCTTGGACTTACTTGGCGCTCACATTTGCCAGCGTTGTTCGTCCAAAGTTTTCCGGACTGTCCCCTGTAAAAATAATAAAACATGTCGGAGGAGAGGGAGAGTTTTAATTTAGCTGTGACTCAGAGGAAACCCCTCGGCTTTTGTCTCGAGGGTGAGTCAGAAAACCCTATATGACTGCGAAGATAAATATTGTAGTTTTTATAACATCTGCCTTGTCAGTAAAATGTCATATAAAACTCAAACATCTCACTTGTGTTCTAGCCCACTCCTCTGATCTGGCTCCCCTTTGTTTCCTATTGTCATGGCAACCCGTCAACAGGGCATTTAATGACAGGGGTGACACAGTGGGTCAGGGGATTACAGCTTAACGCCATAAAAGTTTTTCTGGGACAGCCCGGTTACTGCTAGACCCTTTCTGCCTTTGTCGCAGTACAGAATGACTGACTCAGGGCAACTGACAAACTATTTTTCTGTTGCTATACATACAGTATAGCTTTAACATCTTAGTCTAGACTATTCCCCCTTTATAGGAAAGTAGGAAAATAAAGTTCAGCATTTTTTTTTTATGTTTTTGGTTTTCAGTCTTAGAGACCTAAAAAGTTCTGCTATTCTGTCAACAATATTATTCTGTTGCCCACTTTTACGCTTGCTTCAACTTTAAATTTATTTATACTTTTTGTACCTTTAAAAGCTGTATTATGTATCTGTATTATGTTTATGATTATAATTTCAAACGTATAATACACATGTGAAACTCAGGGCTCGTGGGCAAGATCTAGCCCATTGCCTTTAAAAAAAATTTTGAAAAAAAAATTGTGTAAAAATTAAAGTGATAAAGTTTTCCAGTCTTTATTTAATACAAGTGGTTTTTAAGCCATTTGCTGTTTTAACGTTTCCTAGCAAAGCAAAAATCTCAATAAAAATACATATTTGACCTTTTGAAATTGATAAAAATAAAAAATGAAAATACAAGTAATGATCTACCGACCATAAAGATTTAATTAGCAGGTTAAACTAAGATCTAGATAGGGTGTCACATTGACCAAGGCTTTGGTCTTTAAAAGTGTGATGATCCAGACTCAGTTATGTTACTCACTCCTACATTTTTTTGTCATCTAACATCTGTCTAATAAATTTTAATTGGAAATGGTTCTTCTCTCGCTACACATTACACATATTAGTACCCTTCTTTTTTACCCCCAAACATAAAGAAATATATCTCTGTGGAGAGTTCTCAGCGGATGTGGTTCCACAGTAGGTGTTCTGTGTGCCGCCAAAACCGTACCACCCAGTCCTCAAATCCCAGGATGGGTTTTGTCAGGAAGGAGGTGATTCGCCAAAACACTGTGTGAAGTCGAAGGTGATTCATTTTGACTGCAGGTCATTTTCAGACCTGGATGAACTTCTCTACACTGTAATGACAGTTATTTAAGGGTCTCAGAGCCTCCTTTCCAACTCTCACTGGCAGAAATTAATTTACAATTGAAACCTAACAAAACTAAAATTTTTTATGTTTTCTGTCTTAGTTTCTTTAATTATTCAATAACAAAAGTCAGTTTCAACTATAACATAAATGTCTGGATTAACACTTAGTCAAACAAGAGTGCAATATGTTTTTCCCATTGTTCAGAAAATACAAAAGTTTTTGTTTAAAGTAAAGCCATTCAAGGTTAACGTGTTAATATGTTTGACTCCACATTCAGGTTTACTACTACTACTTTAGGACAGACTGACTGAGGCTCAGGTCAGTCTACATGTATGTAATCATCCCTGTGTGGCCTCTGGCCCCTCTGCCTGTGAGGTGACCCATATTCCTCTGCTGAGGTTAGGGATCTCCTTTAGTTTTTTTAAACATCTGGCTAACTGGCCCATTATAGGAGGACGGAAATACCCAGCAGGTTCCCAGAAAAGTTGACTGGCAGGATGATGGCCAAAGACAGCAAGCAGACAACGGTCATGAGCAGGACGATGTGGCGCTGGAAGGACAGGTAGGTGACCGCATCTATGCCACATTTGGTCCGGATCTCATCATCTCTGGAGAAAGAGACAAGTCCATACTCCAGTGTTCATTAATAATCCTAACTGTTTCAATAATTATACAAATGTCAATATATTTACTTTATAAAAGTCATTTTTGAGAAAATAATCTGGAGGTATATGGTGTTCATCCTCATTTTACCTTGACACTAATATTCCTGTGGATAACGATGATTATTATCTGTGGACAATAGGTGTTCCAGAGGGCAGTGTTTTTCAACCACTGTGCCACCGCACAGTAGTGTTTCTCAAGATATAGTCAGGTTTGCCATGAGAAACTATCCATAATGTTCTATTGTCAGCTATGAGGGCAGTGTGTCGAAGAGTTATCATGTCATACATACTCTTAGCCAATAGGCGGCAGCACAATTTGAGACAAGATTACATAAAAATAGAATTGGAATAACTTTATATTGTTAATACGTCCTACAGAGTTTCAACTTTAAAAATTTGCAGCTGATGTGCCTTGAGATTTTCCAAAGAAAAAAGTGTACCTTGGTTCAAAAAAGATTGAAAAACACTGTTGTAGAGGGCGGTGTTTCCCAATATTTTTTCTAAGTAGCCATACTACAAGTCAATAGTCTAAAAATGACCCTGGACTCCTGGGAATCATGATACGAGATGGCCCAAAAAAATCCTTTGTGAGATCCACCTGAGGATGGCAACCCTGTCTCTAGAAAACAATACTCTAGAGCAGTGATTTTCAAAGTGTGCGGCGTGCCTCCCCTGGGGGGCGCCAGAGGGCTTCATGGGAGGCGCGTTGAGGAAAAAAAAAACCTGGCGGGAGGCAAGATGGATCAATTTTTAGTATCTCAAGTGAAAGTGAGAGAGGGCACAGAGTCTGGGGTGAGCAGAAAACGGAGGAAGTATGACCATGATTATTAAAAGTTTGGCTTTTCATGTATTGGTCCTGATGATGCTCTGCTGCCACAGTGTGTTATGGGCAAAGAGGTGCTAGCTAACGACAGTATGCGACCATGTAAACTCCGGCATCATATTGAAACCAAGCAAAAAAAAGATATGTAAGCACACACAGAGAAAGATTAAAATATCAAATGTTAAAATAAAAATTTTTTAAAAATATGTTTAAGAACATACAAACATGTTTAAGATAAAAATAAAGATATAAAAGTGTGTATATGTGTATAACATTTATTATTTAAAACCTTTTTTTGCCTATGTGGAACATACAAAGCAAAAACAATAACAGTAATAATAGTTATAATAATAAAGGGGGGGGTAAAGAGGGGGCGACATGCTTTTGAGTTCTCTTGGGGAGGCTCGCTATCCCACACTTTGAAAACCCCTGCTCTCGAAGGCAGTACTGTGTGCAGTACTGTTAATAAAGGCCATCTGCCATTAAGTCCCAAAGAAGAAGCTGCAGATTTGGCTTGTAAGCGATATTGGCTTGAATTCAAACTATTCAAAGAATAGTAAAAAACATACAAAAATATGGCCCAAACTGTTTAGGTCTGTGTTTAATTCCTGGATTAACCTGCAGACAAAGCCATCAAGGTCTAACGCTTCCATCTTGGTGGACCCACATAGTTACAACATGCAAAGACTATCTCGACACCAACACAGGGCGGTGCAAATTCGTCCGCGTTTGGCTGGATTACAACATCTACTTCATCATGTCTAACGAGGAAACCACACTTTAATCCCAGAAGCCGTAGCTACCAGGCGGGAGGTTCTCCTTATAAAAAAGAAGAAGTAAAAGAAAAAAAACATGTGACAAAAAAAGGAGAAAAGAGGTGCACACTGGTCTCATGGCAGCCCACACATTGAGCGCTTACAGGGTGGGTTTACTCTTTCCCAGGGTGCCTAGGGTGAGGCCTCTGGTGCAAGAGCTAAAAACAGAAGCACGCAAGCGCAACCATAATACTACAGAAACCGTGGACACCATGAAAATGGCTTTTTTACATACTTTAAAGTGTTTTGTGCCAGGGAACTCCGGCAGAAAGCAAATATCCAAACGGGAAACCATGGCACCAGTGGTCACATCAGCCCAGACCCGTTTGTTTTTGCTGCTAAATGACACACAAGACGAGGCTTCACATTTGACAATGACATCATCTCTGAAGACAGAGGGCCCATAAAAGGATGGGAGCAGAGATGAGAGACGGGCGAAATAATTACAAGGGCTTGGTTTACTCACTTCATATGGTAAAGAGATGAGAGCCACGAGCAGAAACCCTGCAAGAAACAAAATGGATTTGTTATTAAAGATAATAAAATGGCATGCATGTGCAAGTCCGTGCACACCGCACGGCCATTAGCATGTACACACTGGTGCTGCACAGTAATACAGTTGGAGTTTTAATAGGTCTGCAGCACTAACCACTTACTGCAGCCTCAGCTTTGGTGTTGGCTCAGGGTGACGACTCCAGTCTGACACTGGTATAAACATGAATGTCTTGACCTCAGTCTGTCACACAGGTGTCACAGACAGTTCAGCTGAGTCACTTTCCTTCCTTTCTTCATAGTCTTGGTGTGTAAACTACATATTTTACAATGATTTCAGTTGAAAATTAAGTGAATTTTTATCAAATACATGTTAGTTGGCTGATCCATTATATTCTTTATTAGCCCTGGACCAATATTTTGACTCCAGGTACTTAAATGTAACATGGGTGCTGGGCTAGGAGTGGAGAGATGAAGCATTTGTTTGAAGTAAGGTGACATGACATGTAAACTTATTAATAAAAGTTAAATACTAAAACTATTTTAGCTTTTCCTACGCTATATATATGGGAAATAATGGCATTGTGAGGAAAATGCAAAAAGACATTGATAATACAATTCAATAGTACAAATTGGACAAGTTATGTGGGCACGATTAAAATGCCAAACAGGCCCCATCAGGCCCCTGGGCCTTAGTTTGTCCAGGTCGGCTCAATTGAAAAAGTACTGCAGTCAAATCATACATTTTTATAAATATCCTTTACACTTCACTTTCAACATGGTAATGATACACTGTGCACACTAAAGGAAAAATCTCAATGTACACACTCTTTACTGTCACCACCCAAATATTTGGTTCTACAGTCAGTTTACAACTGACACGGCCTCCGTGGAACATTTTCATCCAGTGTAGCAGAGATGTTTGTCTTGTCTAGTACAAGGTCGCTCCAGCTGGGATGGAAAGCCAACAAGGCTGTGGTGGCCAGAGAAAGGAACACAAAAGTACTAAATGGAAAACATGACATGTCATGGTGGCCGTACGTCTCGACATCCAGGAACAAACGGAAAGATGGAGACGACGCTGAACCAGAGCGAATGTGATACCCGCTAATTAAATGCTGTTCCAATGAAGAGTCTGCTGAACCACTCTGAACAAGAAAGACCACTGTCAAGATTATGACTATTTAATTTTCCTAATTTTATCATCAGGTCACAGAATGGTGCAAATAAATTAACATGTCTATTTCTGAAGGGATAAAAAAAAAAACAAAAACAGACAATATTCAAGAAAACTCACCATGTCTTTGGTCTCAGAGTCAGAAGGACTGGACTCCGAGGGAGACTTCTCTTTTTCACTGGGTTCTCCATAGAACAGGGATGTGAGACTGTAGGAGAATGTACAGAAAATGAATGACCCACAGAATGTACCAGAATTATAAAATAATAAAAATAACCGTACTTATGTTATTAGCACTCAAATTTAGCCTGTGTTCAGAATAATGGACACATTATTAACAATAATGTTAACGGTAATCATGGCTAATGTGTAAATGGGCAAAATTGACTTTAAAATTGTCAATTGACTGTATTTTACAGCTTGTAAAGAGGGCAAAACATGTTTTTATTTGTATTTAATAATGATATTTTATATAATATTGGACGTTGGTTTTGGTATCACGAAGCTAGGCTAAATGGGCTTGCTTGCCAATATCTTTCAGACAGTTGTAAAAAATGTTTTAACACAGTTCAAGGCTTCACTAAAGTTAAGTTCATATGAAACGAGATTTTAATTTAGTGTTTTGTACTTTGGTAATTTTGGCGAAAAATTTAAGTACAGTTTGCATCTAAGCTCTGGAATTACTATGTGCTTCCATCTAAACTCATTACTTTAGTGGCTGATAGAACGGCAGATTTATGATATCAGTATAACTTAAGCATCATTAACGCACGGAATAGATCGGTGGAATCGTTTTTTTTTACTAAGTAAACAATTTCAGTCCTAACATTTAAATGTGTTAAATTAACGTGTTCGGCAGACGGCAGTGTTGTGCTGTTTATAACCAGCAGAGGGAGCCAAAGGCTGCGCTTCAGGACTCATACACTGTCACATTGGGACCCTAAACGTTTCGTCGTTAACAACTGGACTCGGAGTTGAAAAACGTTTAATTCCTCAACTGAGGTAATTCAACTCACTGATCTTCTTGGTGAAGTTTTTTGAATTATGAATGTGGTTGGTATGTTACCTACCACAGGAGAAAGAATTGTACCTAGCATAGTTATAGTTAACAGAGGTGATGCTGCTTGGGTCTGAGGGGAGACCATATATGCATGGAGTCCTCTGGGTAAAGCTGGTTGTAGGTATGTTTGTCAATCACTTCTGAATTTTTTTTTTTATTCTCGTATGTCGCTCAGTGTTTTGTTGTTTAGCTGCTCGTTGGGTCTCTTTTCAGCCTCTTTTAGTAGCGTTTGCATTACTCCCTCTGTCTGCATTAAATGTCCCACAGAGACATTTTACACGTCTTAGGGATGTTAAATGTTACTTTGGCAAAGCAAAAAGGTGGGAGATGTACCTGTCATTCTCCATCAGCAAAGCCAAACGGCCGTAGTCCCAGGCAGCTTTCCTCAGACAGGAGAAGATGAGCAAGAGGAACTGTGAAAACAACACAATATTGCAACACAAATTCACATGTTTTCCCTGTCGGAGTTCCCTGGTTTGAAAGATACAGCCCTTTCCTAAAGAGAGGACAGGTTCAGACATGGTTGTCTTGGAAACTACCAGGGAGAGGTCATCGTGAATGCACACACTCCTGCTGTGCACTGATCATCAATGAGTGTTCGCTGAGGAGAATGTGTGGATGAACGGCATTTAAAACAACTGAGGTTGTTATTTAAAACAACAAACGTGTCTGATGACACTGGGTCCACGCTAATCACCCTGTATTACCACCCACGACCCAATTAGAACAGGGGAGATGAATGAGAACACATGCAAATGGCCTGGAGTGTCTGGTAGATGCTTGATGAAGATCATGGTGTTGAATCATTAATGTGGTTGGTTTAAAAAGACGTTCAGTCGCAACAGACAGAGAGGAAGGGATGAGGTGTTAATGACATAATGGATTTTATGAATGTGGATCAGATTTATGCAAAGACCATTTCTAGTTCCTTTGCTGACACTTCCTTTATAAAAAAAAAAGGAAGGCTCTTATATCCAGAAAAAATGACTCATATTGTTAAACATTTTCAATCTCTGTGGTTAATTCTCAATCCAATTAATACATTTCTTTATATCAGCAGACTCAAGTTTGTCTGGATAGTAACTTTATTATTATGACATTTTACCAGCTTTTGTGTTGCTAAACTCCACTGTAAAGATTTAACTTAAGGATGTCATACGGTAAGGTGACAGCGCCTTCTGCAGGGTCTGCAGGGACACTACATACCATGTGTTTCAAGAAAACCCTAAAATGTTTTTTGTGTTAGCTACATGATTACAGCCTGTCTGCAGCGCCGGTGTCCTCCCTCACTGTTGATGTTTTATGATGTTGTGATGCGTGGGCGTGCTCTCCTCCAGACCCACAGACGGTTCATTCTTCACGTTGATGAAGAAATGGATGTGGAGGCGTGATTCCGTCACCTGCGGGGAACCTACTTTTGACTCCTGCTTGTCTTTCAACCCTGTCAACCCTCAGTGTTGTCTTGACAACCACTCACTGATGAAGCCAGACAATTAATACAATGACGTGAAAGATTCTGGATGATATACATACAGAGATCGAGCTTGACAAGGGCTGACAGCACAAGTGAAAGAGATGACAATTATGAGATAAACCCAAATATTATGTGGAGGCAGGAAAGGAGACTGAGAGGCTGAGGGTTTGAAAACAGAAACACAGCACCATCTCAAACTGACTGGGGTTTGGACAAAAAACCTTTGAAAAAAATGAAACTTTCACATAATTATTTCATTGAGTGCTTTTAAATAACATGTCAAAATAAAAGAAAGAGAATAAAAAGAAAATTGCCCAGCTAAGCTTCAAGGTTTACACAAATATTTTCCTTAAAAGCTGTTTTTCTTTGGAAAATAACTGTCTATTTATTTTAGAAAACCTTCAGGGAAAATGAAAAGGTAATGGAGGTTGGTGAGAAGAAAACTTAAATATTACAAATTATAGTGAACTTTTACAAGTTAGAAGAGAACCTAGAACTAGCCATAATGTAAACAAATTGCAGGTTTTCTGATAATGTAGGTCAGCAGATACTATACGTCAAATATTAGCATGAATACGTGATATCATAAGATCAATAAAAGTTTTTCCTCCGATAATGAAAATCCAATAACAAATTTCTGGGTTTGGCCATTTTTACTGGGATCACACATAGGGTTCTGAGACGTTTACCTCAGTTTTAGGGCAAACAGCGACATATTTGGTTTTGGATGTTGGACCTATTTTGAGGTGATAGAGGGAACATTTGAGAAAAATACAAACAGTAAAACTTCAAAAAGTAAAAAAAAAAAGTGTAACAGCAAAAAGGTTTAATATCAAAAGATAACAAAGCTAGGACCTGGCAAAACGTCTTTTAATTAGACAAACTTTTGTTTAACCTTAGTCCTGATTTTAAAAGCAAACGCCGAAAAAGCTACCGAATAAAGAAGAACAACTTTAGAATAGACTAGAATGGAAACACCCAGGCAGACTGCAGAATACTGTACCATCCAGATCACCACGTTGATGGCGAGGACTGTCGGCACTCCTCCAAAGGGCAGGCCCTGCAGGACGCTGCTGCGGGTGTGGGCGTGGTAACATCTCTCAGCTGTGCTGTTGTCCTCACCCGAGGAGTCCAGGAAGCTGAGAACACTGAGCTCTATGGCACTCTCCTCCACAGGTGGCGCTCTGTTCACAAACAGCTGCGCCATTAGCCCTTGACCATACCTGAGGAACAGACAGGATACAAGTCCAATCAACAGCTGTGTTGCCAGGATGTTACAGGCTGTAACCCATCTGTAACCAAGCAAAGTTGTAACAAGAAGGTAATTAGGCTGCAATCAGGTTTAGACTGAGTTGTTACAAGACTGGTTCACAGTTAACATAGTTAACATACTACGTTGTTACTAGACTGTAACTACATTCTTACCAAGTTTAGATTAGACAATCACCTGTTACCAAGGTGTGTACTGTAATCAGTTTGTTACCAGGTTTATTACAAGTTCACATCAGACTGCTAAACTGTTAACACAATGTTTTCAATTCTAACTAGTTTGTAATTAGGTTCATACCAAGGTTGCTACGTAACTGTAGTAGCCTGGCTACGAAACTATTTATCATGATCAACCATAACTAGTATTTTACCAGGTTCCTACCAAGCGTTTCACAGGGTGTGACAAAGCAGTCACTAAGTTGTTACCACTCTGTTACCAGACTGTTACAGGATTAAAAATAAGCCATGCCATTGTTGCTACCATGTTGTTACCCACCCAAAACTAGCTTGTACCCAGATTCATAACAAACTTATACCAGTTTGCTGAACAAAAATGTAACTATTTTGTTACTAAGTTCACACCAAGTTCATACCAGGCTGCTACTTAACTCTCACCAAGTTATCACAGGACCATACCTAGTTTTTTTTTTACCAAGTTCATAAGAACCTTGTAACAGGGTGCGAGAAAGCAATCACTGCATGGTTACCAGTGTGTAACTAGACTGTTACAAGATTGAAACTAAGCTAATGCCATGTTACTCCCAGATTTTTACCATACTGTACCTAGTTCAATCCCACAACAATCTTATACCAGGCTCCTATAACTACTACCATATTTTTACCAGACTGTAACAAGTCTGTTACCAGGACTATTGCATGCTATTGCTTTAATCTTGTAACCCGACAATATAGGACAAAGAGGACGTTACAAGGCTGTACTGATTTAATAACTCTGTAACGTTCTTCATCAGAGTGTTATCAAATGGTCCCATAATTCACCTCCACCCACGTCATCAACCACTACAGAGATGATACATTTGCTTGATTCTTGAATCTACAAAACAAACATGAAAATACAAATACACAAACATTTTGTTCAATGAAAGACTATATCAAAACTATGTAGCTTAAAAATAAATCAGTTGGAATTTTTTTTTAATTTTTTTATTTTTTTGAGCTGTTAAAGTTGCTCTCCTGCTCACATTTACAAAGACAAGCAGATTAAAATTTATTGATCCTCGTAAAAACAGTTAGCTTTAGGTTTCTGAGGCTGTTGAAGAAGCTTTGAATTGTTGAAGTCCGGAATCACGTTGACTCATTTTATCACAACAGCCTCTGTCACTCAATTTAAGTGCATTTGTACGGAACTGCGGACGGAAGACCACAGTCCATTAGCAGATAATGATGGGTGTCTGTGGTTCTCAAACCGACAAATGGAAGTGGAGAGCGACATGTGATGAAACAACAGGACTACACATTCATTTCCAGCTTTTCAAAAGTGCTTGGCAACACAACGCAAGTCAATTAAACCATGAAGAAATAAAGAGACAACTGGCTGGTGGTAAACTGTGTATGAACAGCTTTCTGTCAATAATGAACACGCTTCATCTGCGCAGCATGAACAGAAGCTTTCACACCGTCATGACCGATGAACGTACCACCAGAGGACTCCCCCTGCTGTTGGATCAATAACAACACAATGGACTCCCAGCTGTTCTGCTGTGTTCACACTGAGCTAAATAAACAGGCCAGTCAAATGGTCTAGCAACAGTTTGATGCTGACAAATCTCATGTCATGTCACAGGGCTTTTTTAACCAATTGTTGTGTTAAAACACAGTGTATTATTTTAAAGCATATATGCAGTGGAAGGATCACAAATTCAGTGACAAAGGCGGAACTGACAGACACAACAGCGAAGATTCCTGAGCAGCGGGTAGGACTGGATTAACAGAACTGGCTAAAGAGGCTGCAGCCCAGAACCTCGCCTACAAAGAGGGGGGCTCAGGTTGCGGTCACTTAAATAAGTGGAAGTCTTCAAATACTAACTCTACACTAACTAGTATAATTAAGCAAATAGTATAATTGAGCAAAAATATCTAGTCAAAAGAAACACAAAAGCAGGGCCAAAAAAAGCAAATTGCATGCCATAAAATGCGAAATAGTGACGGAATTACAAAATAAGAAACCTAAAGTAACTAATATGTGGAGTCAGCTGCAGCGGCTAGTGATGATGCGACCACCAGGGATGAACAGCAACCAATGCAATCTCCATTGAAGAAACAGTTGATGGAGATCAAGAACCAGTTGCGGGGAATTACAAGTGTGCAAAAATAAACAAGAGGTGCTTGTTGATTCCGAAAAAGTGGCAAAATCCCATACGACCACTCTTTCTTTAATTTCTTGTCCATTTAAAAGTCTGCTTCCACTTAATCTACATTAATCTGGACAAATATAATAACAACAAAAAAGGCTCATAATTCAGTTTAATTTCAGAGCTGATTTCTGGCCATTTTGCATGGTTTTATTGACAGTGACAAAAATCACTTCCGTTCCTACATCACTAGCAATAACATTGTACTGACAAATACAGTGCTTTTAGTCATTGCATGGTTTTGTGTTCATTGTTTCCCCCAGGTGATAAACATTTAGTGGGACAAGGCATTAAGATGAACAAGGAATTGAAGAAAACAGCAGAGTGGTCTAATCAGTTTTTTCTTGACTGTACATTGACCTGTCAGTGCAGCAGCCTTTGTCTGGACACAATATGATGGTCTTCATCCTGGTAATTAGCCCCAGGCCTCAGAAAGTGTTAATCTGGCCCTGGCAGCGGTTGAAGAAGTGAGGGAAGGATATGACGCCAACCTCTCTCAATTTTTCAATTGATTTTAGACACTGATAAATGGAGTAAAAAAATCTTACGCCATGAATAGAACATGTTCAACTGGACTCATGTCTCAGGTTGTGTGTTTGTTAGATCTGTTAGATTTAAAGAAAGGTAAAATGGATAAACGTGATTTAGAAAAATGTCAAAAATAAAAAGAAGTTTAATGTAACAGGAATAACTAAACTGATGCAGCCATAACTAAAAATATTAAGTTGATCATATACTACAATTCATTCAAGTGCAAAAAAATATTTCAAAGTGAGAAGAAACTTGCAAAAAAGTTAACCTGTATCAAGATAAGTTCAGCCATAAAATAGCAAAAATTCTTAAAAACACTGTATGTAAAAAGCTGATAAACCACAATCTGGGCTGAAACTGTGTTAAAAAGCAAAGAAACTATAGTCAGAAACTTTGCTGATAATTAAAAGTAAAACAAGAATTAAAAGAAAAATATTAATCCTTTTTATGTTTATGTTACTGACAAAGTCGCAAATGATTACTATATATAAATAGCAGAAAGTGTGTTAAAAATAAAATACTCATAGCCACATTTAGCAAAATTATATGTGTACAGGATAAGTTGTCTATAGCAAAATTATTCACTCTTTGCCAATATAATGTTTAATGTAAATAGGGTAAAATGGCCAAATAACACAAATGCTCATCTCCTAATTATGAAAAATCTAAAAAACTGAAGAAAAAAAATTATAATAATTGAATTTGATATTTTTAATTTAATTAAATTCAGTTGAATTTATAATTAAATTGTCACATTCAAGAAAAGCTTGACGTGCTGCACAGTGATTGAAGTAGTCTTGAAGAAACTTCATACAACTTCCTTAAAAAATGAAATATTTAAATAAGAGAGTTAGACCAAAAACAAAAACAAAATAATTTTAAATAATCCATTCATCTTCATCTCACTGCTTACAGTGAGGCCACTGGGACAATATATACAGTATATATACATATATATTTAAATGTAAATAAATGGTTAGTATTACAAAGGCCACAATCAGGCTCAAAACAGTGACAACTTTTTGCACAATGGCACCAAAACTGAAACAGTGGCAAAAATAGATTTATAACTTTACAACTTATAAAAAAAACATCTGAATTTCTACCTCGTCTTTTGAAGAGCCCTGAATGAGACTCAAAGTGCAACAAAAGCCGGGACAGAATGTGTACAATGTGGCCGGGGCAGGCAGATCAATGGCCGAGTGTCAGAGAGTCAGTGGTGAAGATCGACTGACTGAGGAAACACAGAGCATCTGTAGCAGCTTCTCCTCCTCCGGCAGAATTCACTCTTTCGGCTCATGATGTAAAAATGTGCACAGAGCAGTCAATAGTCAGATACTGTGTCGGAAACTGCAGGGCATCTGAGACTCCCTGTGGAGACGAGTCTCTCTCTCACTCACACGCACACACACACACACACACACACACACACACACACACAGCATTAACATGATTCCTCCTGCTGATCATGAACAAGAGCCTAATAAAAGATTAAAAGAGGAGTTTTCTAAAAAAATAAATAAATTCTATCAAAGTAACATATTTATATATTTTATATTTAATATAAATGTACTTTATTAAAACATTACAACTGTCTTAATGTTAACCATAATTTTGAAAATATTTTTAACATCGTCAACACATTTTAAATGAGGATGATGATGAAAAGATTCATTTTTTAACAATCATCAGTGACTCAACATGGGCTGAATGAGCCCTGGCCAGGTTTCTACCACACACACAGTCAGACATAATGTCATCAACACCGTGACTCAGCAGTTTAAACGTAAAACAGTGAACCTGTGTTCTGATGTAAACAGATCCAACTCTGGCTTCTTCCTCTTCCTTCACACATCCATCCCTGATCTTCAGCTTCATTCTATGCATGAATCAGACTCAGCACATTAACACAGCGATGTGTAGCGTGGGCAGCAGTGGTAAATTCTCCCTCCCTCTCTCTCCGCTCTGAGCTGTGTTAGATAATTATGACCACAGATGCTGGAGTCAGTGCCGGGGCATTGAGCTGCCAACGAGATAAATTTCACTTTGAGTTAGAAAAAAAAATAGAAAACTGTGAAATGTTGAAGGCGACTGTAGCCAAAGAGAGTTCTCTTCCTTTGACTGTTAATGTGTTAGTGGAGGATCAGAGGCGGTTATTTAGACCAGGTAATTAGCAGTGAAACACAAACATATATTGAAACACATAAGACAAATATATAGATGTATCTTCGGGAGACTAGCTAGGAAATACTATGGCAGTCTCCCACACTACAGTACCTAAAAAACCTGCATGAGAGCGGTGGAAGCAACTTCTTCTACGTCTGCAGGTAACGTTCAGGTTAACACTGCAATACAAAACACAGACGTCACTCTAAGACGCATTTGCTGAGGACACGCCCCACAACAAGACAAGCAAACAGTGCAACAATATGTAGAGTTTCACACTTTTTTGTATTTACCTGTTTCAATATTGTTTATTGTTGCCTTGGTTGTCTTTCACTTTGCAGTTACACGGGACATTGTGGCCACTATAGGACCTCTCAAAATTCTAGTCCTGTCATTCTATGACCATTTATTGCAGTAATTATATTGTAAATTACTACGAAACAAGGTTACGTAATACCTAGCCAAGCAAAAAAAGAAATCCACCAAAATATTTTGACATTGATATATTTTGAAAAATACTGTGATATCAATTTTTCACAGAGGGAGATGGGAAATTGTTGACTCGCTGTGGCAACCCCTGAGAAAGGGACAAGCTAAAAGAAGAAGACTGTGATATACATTTTTGGTCATGCAGTCCATCTCTACTATACATAAACAATTTAGATACAAACCAAATTAAAAGTAATATGTATGTAATGAGACAAAAGATAGAAACATAAGGAGCAAGAGATCAAGCTAGCTCCGCAGCAAGACAGACACATTATAGACAGAGAGAGAGACAGACACAAAGATAATATCAGAGATTAGTGGAGCAGACCACTGGACCACACTCACTTCGCACTGTGAAAACAAAGGGTTTGTCTGCAGGTTCTACTTAAACCTAATGCAAATGGACAACCTGTGTATGAAGGGCAACTGATAAGCACATGTTTTGCCTGGAAAAGAGACAGAGAATTACGAGCTACTGATATCCAGTCACTAGATGGCAGCATTGTGGCTTATTTTATTCGCGTTATTGAAAAAAGTTCTAATCTATTAAACCATCTGTGCTATTGAATCGGCCTTGACTCCACAGTGGACCACACTCTGTCTAATTAAAACTAATATTATAAATAAATGACACTGATCAAGGAGGGAAAAACAAGAACTTCCATATTTATGAGACAACATTTCACTTCCTCCATAGTCCTGGCTACAGACACAGGCGACAGGTGATTTGTGTGTTGAGCCTTCAGCGTCGTGCAGCAGACAGTAATGTTGTTTGTGGCAGGTCACAGTGACTCACTGCCTGATGACAAAGACAACAAAATGGAAAGTGAATTTATGCAGTGGCCTCCAGTTAGTGTTAGTGCTGATTCATGACTAGTGATTTAAAGTGACAGATGTTGTTGGCCATGAGACCCAAACCTCAACTCTTGACTACTGCCATAGCTTAAAGATTAGGAGACAAAGAGGCAGATGAGTGGCTTCTGAGTATGTTGATGCATGAGCTTCACAGTAAATCATAAATTTATCATAAATAACTAATATATGTTAACATATATGTATATATTTATATGTTTGTATATACATATGTGTGTATAGATTTATATATACATATATACACATACATGTATACA